>JZKD02S0112602.1:94731-140656 GCA_000966675.3 Picea glauca
ACCTAATAGAAGCTTCCGCTTCTAGAAGGATCTTCCTCTAGATGCTTCTTTTTAGTATAAATAGGAGTCGAGGGTATGAGAACCCTAGCTTGGATATTATTGTAACAGAGCTCTGGTCAACTAGAGGTTTTCCTCTCAAGGAGGCCCGTGAACATTGCTTTCAGATTCAAAGTGCTATTTTTGTTGTTATTCTTATATCATTTCTGTGTTATTGTGGTAAATGTTCTGGTTATATTGTTGTTATTCTGCCATTACTAGCATTTTATTTCAGTTTTGCATACATTTTATATATGGTATATTACACACTCTTTATTTTTTACATTTTTTCCAATGTTGCTACTCCAACTCTACAATCTTTCCATGCTGCAGCACCGTTGATTTGTTAATATCGCAACTATATATATTTTATGCTTTCTTTGTCTGAAACTGCTGCTTCATCATTACTTGACTTCACATCCGGTGATTTCCAACTGATCAACTACAGAAAGGACTCCATCTCTGCTTGATTTTTCATATGATCATTTCTCACACTATCTTTCATGATGTCATCTATTCCACACAACTCAAATGGCGATTGGATAGTGCAGTTACTCTGACAAACCATTATGTGTAGTAAGATATGATTTACGTGACTAATCCTACGTGTTAAAGTAATGAATATATAAAAACATGTTTTCCTGTTTTCTCACCACTTGTGCTAAATCGATGCACCTGGAGCCAATCTGATTAGTTGGGGGGGGGAACACAAATCTAGTCATCCAAGCCATATTTTATAGTGACCTCCACCACCTTTTCGACCACACTTATTTTTGCTGAGACAATGTATTCTATATGCAAACCATGTTCAAACCTGTTGCATTTCTAGTTTAGGTGCTAGTTCCTCCTCCTACGTGCTTGTTAGACTCTCAAGCAACATCATGGGAGGATCAGCTGTGAGGTATGAAACTGCAAATTTGGACACTTTGTTGTTACACCCAGAGGCCTACCAAATATTTCTCCAGGCTGGCTGGATATCGTATTTTAAGAAGTTGAAGGGGTTTAATGAAGACGAGGTATTGAAGTTTAGTCAAAATCTCACCAAAGGATATTCAATGGTAAATGGGGTAAGGATTCCAGTTTCAGAAGAAAGCATTGTTGTTGTGGCAGGGTTGCCAACAACAGGAGACCGATGGTTTAACAGAAAAACACATCTTCCAGATGCTAAGAAGGGTTTCCTCATCGACAATGAGAAAGTTCAGACCAAAGGTAGAGGTGCGGATGTCAATTCCTTACTAGAGCCATGGGGGAAAGTCCCAGAGTTTGTCAAAAGGTACATTACCTGTGAAGGTAGGTACCAAGTTGTTTATTTTTATGATTTCATCTTATTATCACATCTGCGACATCAGAAATTCATAAACATTCCTTATTTTATCCTCCATTCATTGAATAACATGGATCAATTTGTAAAGAAATCCAAAAACCCCAAGAACTACCTTTCGAATCACATAATCATCAAACTATTAATTCACAAAGGTATGGGCATTTCCAATAACCCATTACCTGCTCTAGTAGACCAGTCGCATTCTATACCTGCAGATATGCTTGGACCTCTTCTTCAGTCTCTTGCTTCGGCTGCAACAACAATCCAAACCCTTATTGCCGTTGCCTGTAAGACGACTCAGAGAATAAAATGCACCACCCGCGGACTTCCTAGCACCAACCAGACAAGCCTCGATGGAGTTGAATTGACACAGCCTGTAGTTGTGATCGAGCCAAATGATGAACATCTAGCTACTAGACCAAGACATGAGTCACAACCATTGGCCGCGACAGTTGTTATTGAAAAAAAAAACCCTGCTCCTAAAAAGAGAACCCCTACTCCTATATCTGGATCACCTAGAAAGCGAACAAGGTCAGAACGGTCCACTACAACAACAAGTCTGACTACCCCTTCTCCTATTTCACTGACAATAACACAAGAGCCTCGTATTGCTGCAACAACTGTTCCAAGCCCTACTGTCACTGCCAGTGGATTATCTCAGAAAAGAAAACATCCATTCAAGGGAAAATGTCGAAAATACCTTGACCAAATTAAATCAACAACAACTCATAGCCCTTATGCTGCTATGACAAAGAACTCTACAAAGATATGTATACCAGGTTTTACTTTGTGCAAAGAACTTCAAGAAACTATTCTCTCAATTCAAACTGAATGTACTCAAATCACAACAGAATCATCGGCTCCACCTGATGATTATGTGCATCATACGTCAAGTAACAATGTATATATCATAGAAGACCCTAGTATACCAGAATTTCCTCCTTGCGTGGTTGAGGATGAACATCTTGTTCCTCCTCCAACAACGAAGAAGAAAGCCTTTGCTTTCATTTCTATTTTACCTAGGAGAAAAACCAGGTCTACCAGGTCTGCAGAAGCAACAATTGAATGGAAAGCTATGGAACATGCTATTCCTATTCTTCATCCATTATCCTCTATGGTTGATGAAGCAATTTTCACACAAGAACCAGTCTCTTCCATTGAACTAACAGTGCCAGTAGAGACAACTGCAAATGAGGGGACTGGTCTACAAGAACAAGTCATGAAAGATGAAGATGTTCCACAAGAACCCGCTATCTAAGACGAGACTGTTCCATAAGAACTAGTCATGATAGACCTAGTTGTTACATAAGAAATAATTGTTCCACAAGCAACAACTATTGACAGTGTAACTACCCCACGAGAACCAGTTACACAGAATACTGAGGATGTGCCACTTGCCCAATTGTTTGCCCAAATTGAGAGAAAGATCAGGAATACAAAAAATTCCAAAATTACTACACTAATAATAGAGAATGAAAGCCTCAAAGCAGATTTAAATACCCTGAAACAAGAGGTGGAGGCTACTCGATAGAAGAATCCAGAAGGGATAACCTTGGACATCTTAGAATTGACAAGATTTGTTATGGACATAAATAAAGAACTCATGTTCTTTGAGTGTGGAAACATTTACTTTGAGGCAAGTTATAAGATTGTAAAAGTGCCAGTTGTTGAAGGACCAACAACTCTCTCAGTCAAGAATGAACAAGCCACACAAAGACCAGCAAAACTGAGGAGATCTCAACGTCATAAGGTAGCTTCTGGTTTACTAGAATCTCTCAAACAAGAACCTTTGTTTCCCCCATGAGTTTTTATTCAAGAAACTCAAAATGATTCTGTTCTTCAAGACAAAGAAACTCAGATATATAGTTGACACAACAGATTTTCTTTTTGATACAAAATGTTTCCATACAGACACTTAGCAATTTATCTTAGCAATTTTGCACTGGAGGAACCAATTCCCTAATTCATCTACAAAGTAAGGTTTGAATGTGTTTTGCATGAGTACATGCAATGTCTTCAGTTGGGGGGCATGTTAGGACCCACAAATGTCCCTTTTTCATCACATATTTTTCCCATTCAACCTTATCATCTCTAAGCTAATGCCTACTATAATGCGTGCTAAGACCTTTTTGTCCCAAGTTATGAATCATTTATCTTTCTTTTATATTTTCATTTACTTAGCATGTTTGATTGGTAACGTTCACATGTTTTACCCATAAAATTATTCAACTAATGATTGAAATGTATAGAACAACCAAGTCTTGAAGAATGGTCGTTGTTGTTACACCAGTTGTTACAACTATGCGCCAATATTGGAAGTTGTTATAGCTATGTTCCAATCTTGGACGTTGCTACAACTATGCACCAACCCTGGAAGTTGTTACATGGCTGCTGCAATAGGTGCCACCAATTCTACTATTACATGACTACTACAACAAATGCCACCGATCCTGAACATTGTTACAACTACTGTTACACGTTTTAACTTACAAGATTAGTTCTAGATATTGTATTAATGATATCATACGAACAACTTGAGAATCGAGGATTTTCAAGTCTATTCTAATTTTGCTTTAACTGAATGACTCTAACTTTAAATAGAAGATATTTTGTAATTAGAGGGAGGGATTTGTTACTATGAGAAAGTGAAGTAAAAAAAGGCTTATTGTACATGAACATTTTGGCAAATCAATAAAGAGTGGATTGAATTTCTTTAGCAGACTGTAGCCTATTTATCTGAGTGGATTCAGTGAGAAGGAAAGAGCCCACCTTCCTCACAGAGTCCCCTCTGTTTTGAATTCCAGATTAGTTGTTTTGATGTGAATGATTTATCTGTTAAACAATTCTAGAATACAGTTGTTGTTACAGTCTAGTTTCTTCTTGTTAGATGCGCATAAATCTGTCTCATGGGGATTATAAGTTGATTGCTAAACACTACTGGAGAACTGCTTTCCCTTTTTCTGCATTAGACTAAAATATTGTTTCCAAGCAAAAGAAAATAAAAGTGTGAATTACTTTCTTGCAATAAGTAGATTTCCTTCTGCAATTAGTAGAGAACTTCTTCTTGCAAAAGTAAAATAGAAACTTAGATTAGAGTAGGTAATCCAGGATTCTTATACAACTCATCAGTTTAGATTTCAATTATGATTTCAATTATGTAGAACTCCAGTTGTATCAACATAATTGTGTTAGTGATAATTTTTGTTTCTTTTTAAACTTCCCTACTACAATTAGATTAGTGTTTCTTTCATAATCTAGCATTGATTGTGCACAATTATCTTGAAACAAAAGACTTCCCTGGGTTGACAATTTATATTTAACACCTTAATTTTCTATTCATTTAGACAATTAAAGTGCCCAACACTCGACACACTAATGGATTACAACTTCATTCGCCTTCTTCAATGAATCCATGATAATTATGTTCCATATAGTATCTCTCCTGAAGAGTATTATCATAATAGTCTGTGTCATTGGATTTCAAATCAAAGTTGGACTAATTCTCAAGGTGGACTCTCCATGCCACGTTTGGACCTTGGGTGAATGAGAAAAAGTGACTAGAGATTATGCCTAACTCAAGATGCCAAACATGGGTGTTTAGGAAGTGATAAGATTCCTTGGAGCACCTTGGAAATATATTTTTGTTGTGGAACGTTTAGACAATAACATGTGCATTTGATTCATTCATAAATTAGGGTTAGGGTTTATGCAGGATTTTTAGCAAACAGAACATAGGTGTCTTGCAATTTATGAGTTTCCCAGTCACTCGAGTTCACAGATTGAACTGGACAATAGAGAGTGAGCACATGGATGTCTCTTATGGATAGAGATCAGAATGAATTGTATGGAAAACAATAAAGAAAATCATGAGCTCTCTCTTGAGCACTAAGGTTTTTAGGATGCATAGATAGTTAAGCATCCTAGACAACTGTGGGTGGAAATGGATAATAAGTAGAGGTTGTCGGTGCTCCTTGTTGGGCATGTGTTATATTATTTGCTACATTGGTCCCGTGTACTATAAATTCATATGGGAGCCTTAGGGGGTAGGGGGTTCGAGGACGACAACCCTCGAAAAAAAAATTGGTCTATTTTTTACATTGTTTTGGCGGTTTTTACGTCTATTTTGGTGGTTTTTCAGCACATGGTTTTCACCAATGGTTTTCTAATTCCAATTAAGGAATTAGGTTTGTTGACTAGTCTAGGTAAATATATTAGGGGTTTGGATTTCATGAGATACTATATGTATATTGTATTGTAAACAATGAGGAATGATGATGAATAGAAGATTAGAGGTGGGAATATAAACATGTTGTTGATTTTCCTGGTTTCGTTTCTAGGGTAAAAATATGTGTGTAATTTTTGTGTGTTTGATTGTATCTTTTTTGTTTTTATTAAGAATCTATTTGTATTAATTAATTATACAAGTTCAAAATATACATTTGGTATCATAACAATCATTGGCTTCAAGGGAATTCCCTTGTGGTCATTGGTTTGGCTTAGGTCTGTGATAAGCCTTGTTACAGTGGGAGATCTATGGTATTGATTCTTCAGGTGAAAAGAAATGGAGAGAAATTAGAAAATAGAGATCAAGAAGTTTAATAAGAAACAATTTGAGTTGTAGAAGCTCAAGATGGAATATCTATTGGTAAAAAAAGATTAGTGGATCCAGGTACTGCACCTACAGGAATGTCAGCAGAAGAATGGAAAATTTTGGATCGGAAGGCGAAGAGCATAATTTAGTTGTGTCTCTCATATTTACTATTATTAAATGTGCCAAGGGAAGACACGACCAAGGAATTATGGGATTAGTCGGGGATTTTGTATGATCCAGGTGGATATTGGTGTCCACCCACATATTCCAACTGGATTTTCTTGTTCGTTTTAGTTCAACACGTTCTTCTGTACTTCCTTGTAATTGTGGGTTATACACTTTTTGTGATGTCTCAAGACCTACACATATTCCAGGTGAATACTAGTGGCCTCTCACCTAATCCAACTAGATTATTTTGTATTTTTTCATATCAACACATCTTGTTGTACTTCCAGGGCCGTTTTGGAGCCCTAAACAATGTTTTTTTGGCTCGCCATAGTCAAATTGTAGATGAAGTCAAAGTTTGACGACAAAATGTGTAGGTCTATGAAATACCTTTCCAACAAGCCATTGTGAACCTAAAACAGAGGTCGTATGAAAAATTTATGACCCCGGTAAGTTGAGGTACCAACTTACCCATAGCGGCCCACATGACTTTTCGTGTTTCACCTTCTAGGGTTAGGTTTTTGGATGTCTAGGGTTTTGGAATTCATGAGTAATATAAAAAAGGCCTCTAGATTCTCATTGTAATCATTTTTCTCAGATGAATTCATGTAGAAACCACATCTCTTCTCAGAGATAGGTACCACCATTCGAGCAAGTGTTTCAATTCTGCAGTTTTACAGTTTCATCCTATTTCATTTATTCAATAGAAGATAATATTCATTGGATATATGTGTTGTTATTCATATCTCTGTGTTTATTGTATTCTGTCTATTAATCAGTTTGTTCTGATCCTAAATCCAAATCAGTGGTATCAGAGTGGTCTTCTCTTCATTTATTTTTCTTTGTGCATGTCCTCGACAAGATCTGGGTACAAGAAGTTGGGACTCGAACCAATCAAGCCATTGCAAGATCGGTTGCACCAATCCTGACAAAAATCCATGGGAGATGAAAAGAAAGATGATGGAGCAAGATATCTTTTTAAAATGTTGCTCAAGCAAGCCCTTGCATGACAAAGGAACAAAATGATGGAAAAATTTGCCCATATCCTTCAGCGACTTCCCACAGGAGAAGCATATTCATCAAGCGGCCATGAAACCCCCTTCAAGGTACAAGTAAATTTTGATATTCCATTATTTGAAGGATTGAGAGATGCAGATGTTGTAGATAAATGGTTGAATCTGCTTGATGGGTATTTTTCAGTCCATAATTTTTCCGATAGGGAAAGGATTACTTTTTCACTCCTAAAGAACATCCCCCATGTTAAGGATTGGTGGGACACTTACTCTGAGGAAAGGGACATCAAGGGATCTGCAATATTTGTGGTTTCCCCCACATGGGATTCCTTCTGGGATGTCATTAAAGAACAATACTACCCTATTGGAAGATACGAGGACCAATACACCAGATGGACCACCCTACGTCAAGAAAGGGACTAGACAGTACCAGATTTCACCAATATTTTCCACACTCTCCGCACCAAACTAAGTATCAAACACTCTGAACGACATTTGGTGCTAAAATATCGTGCTTGTTTGCATAGATACATCCAAATAGAAATGGAGTTTATGGACATCACCTTATTGGGTACAACTTATAGACACATTGTCAAGATCGAGTAGAAATTAAAGAAGAAGAGGTGAGAGTTTGGATCTGCAAACTCCTCATAGTCGAAGAAGGAAAAAGGAAGCCCCAACCCACTCAACAAGGGACATGCCAGAGATGTCCATTCTTAGGAAAATCAGTCCAAGCCACCGCACAAGAAGGGAAATGAGAAGATGAAGAAGGAAACAGGAAAATGGAGTGAATACCATAAAATCCCTTGGCACCACACTAAAGACTGTCACTCCAAATAGTCACTCCTGGCTGAGCTGAAAGCTTCTGAGTCAGAGGCTGATTCTGATTTCGAATCAAATCCTGAAGAAGGGAAGCAAATCATCGATGCTAAACCTAGTGCCACTATTGCTACCACCAAAGTACAACCAAATGAACTAGAAGAATTAGAGGAAGGGGAATGCCTCTTTCACTCACAGATATGGGTAAAGGGGGCTCCACTTCATTTCATTGTCGATAGTAGTCAGAAGAACCTATTTTTAGTAGAGGTCATCAAGAGGCTAGACCTTCCAACGAAAACAAACCCACAACCCTACACCATCAATTGGCTTCACCAAGGAAGAGATCTCTGTGTCAGCCAATAATGTTGTCTACCCTACGACATCAAGACTTTCAAAGATGAGGTATTGTGTGATATTGCTCCACTTGAAGTTTGTGATGTTCTTTTAGGACAACCATTTTTGTGGAAGAATCATGCTGTGTATGAGTCTAGATCTCGTAGTGTTATTATTACTTTAGGTAGACAATTGTGTAGGATACTAGAGGTACCGCCACCTGCCACTATTTCTTTAATCTCTGCTAAGCAATGCAGTAAGGTCATTTCATAGACAAGGAAGTTTGTCTTATTTTTTATCTATTGTCAGAGTAAGTAGAAGATTACTGCCACATCCATGGACTCTTCATAGATCCTCTCTTTGCAACATAATAAAGTGGAAGGGATCATTGAAGAATACAGAGACATCTTCGCCTCACCCACCAGGGTACCAATGCACTACCAAATCAAGCATCCAATTGATCGGATTCCAAGTGCACCACTAGCTAATGGATTAATATATCATCGCTCGATGATGGAAAATGATGAAATCAGGTGTCAGATCTAGGAACTTCTTTAAAAGGGGCACATTAGACCCAACTCCTCCCCTTACGGAAGCCCTATTTTATTGTTCTAAAAGAAGAATGGGACTTGGTGAATCTACATTGATTAAAGAGCCTTAAAAAAATTCAGACTTAGGAACCGATACCCAATTCAAAGGATTGATGACCTTCTTGACCAACTCAAGGGTGCACATTTCTTCAACAATATTGACCTAAATTCTAGCTATCACCAGGTTCCCATCAAACTAATTAATGTATGGAGGAAAACCTTTAAATCTAAATAATGTCTCTTTGAATGGTTGGTCATGCCCTTTGGATTAACAAATGCACCAACCACTTTCATGAGGTTGATGGATGATGTATTTATACCCTTCACCAACTCTTTTGTGGTGGCATATTTGGATGACATACTCATATTCAATAGAACGTGGGAGGAGAACATGTGACATATTCAACAGATTTCGAGCACTCTGTGACAGCACAAGCTATATGCCAACTTGGAAAAATGTTCTTTTGGCATGAACAAGGTCCAATACTTGGGATACATTGTTGATGAGAATGGGGTACATGTTGATCTAGCTAAGATCCAAGTCATCTGTGACTGGCCATCCCCGACCACACTAACCAATATTCGAAGCTTCTTTGGACTGGCCAACTTCTACCGATGGTTCATGTTGGGTTTCTCCCATATTGCATGGGCCCTCGGCCAGGTGACCAAGGGTGGTGGCAGGGAAAATTTCATGTGGGGCAAGGAACAACAATGGGCATTCAATGATCTGAAGCATTACTTGTGCTCATCTCCAATACTCTCCTTTCCCAATGTGCAACAACCATTCGAGATTGATACTAATGCATCTAACTATGTTGTATGCATAGTTCTCACAGAACATGGTCATCTGGTGGCATAGCATAGTGAGACACTCTCATATACTATCCAAAAATACCCCACCTATGACAAAGCGAGTTATTCCATCGTACAATCATGTCTTCAATGGAAACATTACATTTTGGGAAAGTAGATGATCATCCACATTGATCACAAGCCTCTGCAGTTCATACAGACACAAGGGAAATTGCAGAATGACCACCATCAGAAGTGGTCCACCTACATACAATAGTTCCATCTCAAACTCAAGTATAAGACATGGATCTCAAATCGTTTCCCTAACTACCTCAGTCAACCTCCCGTGGCTTCCCTCACCACTGTACTCCATTCTTGTGGACATGAGGCATCTAATTGGTCCCAACTTTATTAGCAAGATCCAGACTTTTTGACCACCTATTAGCTCTTGGGTACAGTCGCAAATGTCACCAATTTTCACATTCAGGATGGACTATTATGACATCTGGGCCATATTTGTGTTCCTACAAGCAAGCATGCAAAGTTGATTTGGGAATCCCACCACAGTCAGATGGCAAGATATTTTGGTGTGGAGAAAATCATGGTCATTCTTCAAAATTATTTTTATTGGCCAAACATATGAAAAGACGTCAACAAGTATATCAGATCTTGTACTTATTGTGCCATTTCCAAGCCAACCATCAAGAAGAAATTCTTATACACCCCTCTTCCTACTCTCAATAATCCTTGGGAATCCATCTCAATGGATTACATGTCTGGCCTTCCATCCACCAAGCAAGGCAATGACTATTTTTTTTGGTCATTGATAGGTTTTCAAGGATGACCATTCTCACAGCCTACAAGAGGAATATCACAATGGCATATACTTCCAAGCTCTTCTCCGAACAAGTGTGGGTCCATTTTGGGATACCACATACCATCATCTGCAACTGGGACAACATGTTCCTTGACATATTTTGGTCGAGTCTTTGGTCATTGTTGGACACCAAGATCACTTAATCCACTTCTTTCCATCCCCAAACAGATGACCAAATAGAGGTCATCAATCGGATTATTGTGCACATCCTACACATGTACAAACTCTAAGAATTCACATACATGGGATGAGAGTCTCCCCTATATTCAACATAGTTACAACAGGGATCTCCATAGCTCCATTGGCCATAGCCCATTTCAAGTGGGGTTGGGATTCCAACCCTTGGGTCCCATTGATGTTGCACTAAATATTGCCACCACACAGACAGGCTCTTCCCATCTTCAGTATGAGATCGAAAAAACCACCAGATTCATTGAGAGAATTCAACACATCCGCCAACAGGTTCATGATATTTTGTAGAAATCCAATGCTAAGTACAAGCAACACCATGATCAACACAGGGAACTGCACCAATTTAAGGTTGGAGACAAAGTCTGGTTACATTTGAAAAAGCAATGTCTCATAGGGCCCCATCGAAAGTTCCACCCACTTTGTTATGGGTCTTACACTATTACCAAGGTCATGGGTAGCAATTATTTTGAGCTCAACACTCCACCCTTCCTTGGCCTGCACCCAGTGTTTAATGTGGACCTCATTTGGCCTTATTTCCCACCATTATTGGACACCTCAGATATCATCGAACAATTGAAACCAATAGAGTTCAACCCTGACTACATGGAACAAGCATCCACTAATCATATAGTGGACACAGAGGTTAGGGGAACTCACTAGCAAAGGATCCAACTTTAACGGGTTTCCAGGGTAGGGAAACTCCTCCACCAAGGAAAGTGGCTCACTTAGGGCCAAATCCAACAAAATTTTCCTCACCCGATGGGGGGACTCAACACAATGGATACCATTTCTTCCTAAGGGGGGACGATTGATATAGGTGGATATTGGTGGTCACCCACCTATTACTACTAGATCCTCTTGTTCATTTTAGTTCAGCACGTTCTTTTGTACTTATTTGTAATTGTGGGTTATAAAATTTTGGGGCTGTATGAATCCATACACATCTTCTAGGTGGATACTGGTGGCTTCTCACCTAATCCAACTGGCTTATTTTGTATGTTTTCATGTCAGCATATCTTTTTGTTCTTCTAGGGCCGTTTTAGAGCCTTAAACGGTGTTTTTTTGGATATCCAAATTCAAATTGTATACAAAGTCTGAGTTTAATGATGAAATGTGTAGTTCTCTGAAATACCTTTCCAATGGGATATCACGTGCCTAAAACGGAGGTTGTATGCAAAAGTTACAACCTCGAGAAGTTGAGGTACCAACTTACGCATAGGGGCCCACATGAGATTTGGCATTTCACCTTCTAGGGTTAGGTTTTTTGGACATCTAGGGTTTTGGAGTTAATGAGTAATATCAAAAAGGCCTCTGGAGCCTCATTGTAATCACTATGCTTAGACAGATGCGCATAACAACCACATATCGTCTCAGAGATAGCTACCACGATTTGATCAAGTGTTTCAATTTTGTAGTTTTACAGTTTCAACCTATTTCATTTATTCAATAGAATATAGTGTTCACTGGATATCTATGTTTTTCTTCATATCTCTATGTTTATTATATTCAGTTTGTTAAATAGTTCGTTCAGTTCCTAAATACGGATCATTGTATCAGTCTAAGTCCATATTAAATAAATTGTTCCTAAATAAGAAGTTGTATAACCTAAGGATGATATATGGAGACCCAGTGACAAACCATCTGAATTCCTTCAATACTATGGTAAGTCAGATATTATCTATTGATATTAAGATTTCTGATGAAGACAAATGTATCAATTTATTTTGTTCTTTACTAGACTCATGGGATAGTTTGGTTGTGGCCATAGGTACTAATACAACTACTTTAAGTTTCGATGATGTGGTCTCATCCTTGTTGTCAGAGGAGATGAGGCAAAAGAACATGAAAGGATAGAGTGCATATGCATTATTTGTAAGAGGACGCTCCCAGGAAATAAATATATCTAAGTCCTCAAGTGAAAAATCTAAATATAAGGGAAGATCTAAATCTCCCATAAATTTTGTAAAGGTATGTTCTATATATGGAAAATAAGGGCACCACAAGAATCAATGTAGATCCAAGAGTGTTGAGAGAGGAAAGGGATCTAACTATATTCCTTCTACAGAAGAAAAAATCTCTAAGGAACAAAGAGGAGATGCATACTTGGCTTCTTCAAGCACTCATGAAAATCATGAGGCATGA
The DNA here is from genome assembly GCA_000966675.3 of Picea glauca. NCBI lineage: Eukaryota > Viridiplantae > Streptophyta > Pinopsida > Pinales > Pinaceae > Picea > Picea glauca. The sequence goes on from JZKD02S0112602.1 coordinate 107,606, forward strand.
CTACTTGAATCAGGTGCATCCTTTAATATGAATCCTTAAAGGGAGTGATTTTGTGAGTATGAAAGGTATGATGGAGGTGATTTTTTCGTAGGTGATTGTTGTAGTCCAGTAAAATGAGGCAAGCATTCAAGAGAGACTACACTAGAATGCACATCAAGACACACATAATCCCAATAAATAAGGAGATAAATGTGGGGAAGGAATTCCATTCCAAATTTGTATTCCATATTTAGGGTTATTTATACATAGGAAGGATAGTTGGAGAAGTTATACCCGCTCCAACTAATCCTTAGTTAAGTATCTTTATCTTTATTACACACGTAATTTACTTTATTTACATTACACTTAGGCTAATGTCTAATAATACATATGTATGATGACAATTAGGGCCTAAAAGGGCCCCTCAACATGTCCTCCACACTCAAATACTTTCTCATCCTGAGAAAGTGTGAAGATAACTAATGACATGTTATTCTCTGGCTTTTGTCTTCAATCTAGTATATTCTTATGTAGTTAGTTATTCTTGCAGTGCTTTTCTCCCACCCAACAATGGTCATCTTGATCCTATTGTTGTACTCTCTTTGGTGCCTTCAGAGTGGTGAGTGGCTCATCCTGGGCTCATCTTTCCCCTGCACACACCCTATGGACTTCAACCAACCTATCATTTCTCTGCTTTCTGGATTTCGAGGTCACAACTCAAGAATTATTCTGCAACTTTTCTACCAAGGGGGTCTATCAATTTAATTGTTCTTGTCATCATCTTTTCTTTAATTTCTCGTGTGTGCTTGAAAAAATATTTTCTCTCTCTTGAATGCCTTTATTTGTTGCCAACACACTTATGATCAATGCTTGATCTTTCACTTTTCTTTTCTACTACTCATCAAACTTGAATGTGCTTATTTATGTTTTTCAGGTCTTTGAGGATATGTGGAGTTTGAATTGATGTTACATGGAGGAAAAATAGTTTAGTTGGGACCATACTTTTATGACTCAATCCATTGTTGTTGACTGGGTGTTGACTCGAATTGGTAAGGAACCAATCTTTTCCATTGAGAACCGACTTACATTACATAGTTGGAGGGGATCACATAGCTTAGAGAATCATGTTTAATCCCCTCTATTTAAACATAACTCATTTTTTGAAATGTGACACCATTATTTGTTTTTTTTTAATGTTTTTTCGACTTGACTAAGTTATCCCTCATATAATACACTATACATCAGACTCAATTTATAATGACTTCATTGATGTGATTTTTACGACCCCATATAAAGATGAAAATTTTTGATATGGATTATCCTGACGATACACAGAAAATGTTAGGCACAATAATCAGTTCAAAATATGCCAGAAGAAACAACGAACATTTGTTGCAGTTAATTTGTCGATGGAGTAAAGAAACGATCAATATTGTTGGTGGGACGTGATGTTATTAGTCAATCCTTTGTAGATTAAACTAATCAGTTGAATATTATTCAATTCCACTCTAGTTGAGATAATAATGGATTAGGTCTGTTAGTTGATCCAATCAACTGGTCTTTTTCCACACACACAAACACACAAAACCACCACTCTGGAAGGTATATTGTAATCAACACCTTCACTATGCTAAAACATATTGACAATAATTTTTTTTATTAACATCAACCATAACCGACTGATAAGCACCCATATTGTCAACAAGGATTAGCGACCAAAAAATTGAAACAAACCATTCGTATTTGCATCACGTCGGTGACCTGAGTTAAACATATATTGGGTTCTATACAACTTGTTGAGGCGTAGTGACAGAATCGTTGAGCATAAATATGAGTGGACAAGTCGACCAACACACTTTGAGACCAATATTTACATATCTACTATAGGGTTGGCTCATAATGTTACTTAGGACATTAACCCAATATACATGTGTGTGGATATGGTTGAGTCAAATGCCAAGAGTCATTCATCCTTTGCATGTATATACTATCAATGCTTGTGAACAACATCACAAAGAAATCTTTTACGCAACGTCAACAAAAAATATTCATCTGCGTTCTTCAAGAATTCTTCTCAGAGTCTTCATCTCTTTATCTTTTTGCAAGCTTCTTCAGTGTAGATGTTGTTCTAGGATCCTTTTCAATGCATTTCAAACAATTCCACAAGCATCTCACTCCCAACTCAAGTCATGCGGCAACAAAAGAAAAATTTTGTAGTCTAGACAAATGAGGCAAGCATTCAAGAGAGATTACAGTAGAATGCACATCAAGACACACATAATCCCAAGAAAGAAGGAGATAAATGTGGGGAAGGAAATCCATTCCAAGTTTGGATTCCATTTATAGGGTTATTTATATATAGGAAGGATAATTGGGGAAGCTATACCAGCTCTCACTAATCCTTAGTTAAGTGTCTTTATCTTTATTATACATAGCATTTACTTGATTTACATTAGACTTAGGCTAATGTCTAATAATACATATGTATGATGACAATTAGGGCCTAAAAGGTCCCCTCAAAAGTGATGACCTGACAACCAAAATCATATGATGAGGAAACTTCAAGATGAATCTCATGGATGGAAGGATTATAACACTCCCTAGTTTTATGCACATCCCAGGATTGGCTAGAAATTTGATTTCTATAAGAAAAATGGGCGATGCAGGGGTAAAATCAGTGTTTGAAAATGAAACATGCAGGATGGTTTGAGAAGCAATGGTGTTTCCGAAGGGAGTTCATATTGGAACTATCTATAATATGCAATGAAACATTATTAGTGATGGGTGTAATATTTGCATTGTTCATAATATTGGAGTTGAAGAAGAAAAATCTCCTACAATATCTGAAGAAAAGGATATGTTGTGGCATCAAAGACTGGGGCATATCAGAGAGAAGATATTTTGACTACTACAAGGTAAAGGTATGGTTGAAGGCATATCTAACTGCTCCCTAGATTTTTATTTCTGTGAAAATTATGTATATGAGAAGCAGAATTAAGATTCCCCTCTAGTGCAACAAGGGAAGAGACAATTTTATAGTTTGTGCACAATGATGTGCTTGAACCCGTGTTAGTTCCATCATTGGCAAAATCTATGTACAATGTCTCATTTATAGATGACTTCTCAAGGAATACTTGGATATATTTCCTAGGGAAGAAATATGAATTCTTTGATAGGTTTAAATCATTTAAGCCTCTTGTAGAGAATAAAATAGATAAAATAAATAAGGTGTCGAGGACAGATAATTGTTGAGAGTTATGTTAAAATAAAATCGAAGAATTCTGTAAGAAGTACGGTACATAAAGGTAGAAGACTAATCCATATACCCCTTAGTAGAATGGATTTGGAGAAAGGATGAGCAAGACGCCAATGGAAAAAACAAGGTGCATGCTTAGTGGTGTCAGGTTAGGACAATAATTTTGGGCAGAGGTAGTGGGTAATGCATGTTACCTAGTTAATCGATCACGCTCATCAACACTGGATGACAATACACCACATAATATATGGACTCATAAGAAACGCTCTCTCACACATCTCAAGGTATTTGGATTTGAATCCTATGTTAACATTCCAAAGGAAAACATGAGTAAGCTAGATAAAAAGGTTGAAAAGTGTATTTTTATTGTGTATAAAGATGGTCTCAAAAGGGTATAAGATTTGGAACCCAAAAACTAAGAAGGTAGTGTATAGACAAGATGTGGTATTTAGAGAAATAAAATATGTTGTCAAATAGGAAGTCCTACCAAGGAAGAAAGAACTAGAGAAAATATAGTTTAAGTTAAAGGACAATGAATAAGACTCTATAGAATAACATGAATCAAAAGAAGAAGCTCCTCATAATCTAGTATTGAGGAGAACAATTAAGGAAAAAAGTAAACCGAAAAGGTATACTCCACCTAATTTCGATTCAAATTTTGTTTTGTCTAACACTGATGATGATCCTAAGACTATTAGGGAGGCAATGGATTCAGATGATGGAAAACTATTGAAAAAGGATATGGTTGAAGAAATGACAGCCTTGGAGAAGAATGAGGCTTGGGATCTAGTGGAGTTGTCTACTAGAAGAAACCCCATTAGAAACAAATGGGTGTTTAAAAAGAAGCTGAATGTAGAAGGAAAAGTGGAGAAATACAATGCTTGGTTAGTAGCAAAAAGTTATTCTTAGGTAGAGAGAATTGACTTTGGTGAGATTTTTTCTCATGTTGCTGAGTTAACTTCAATTAGATTTTTTTTATCTATTGTTGCTACATTTTATTTTGAAGTAGAACATATGAATGTGAATACAACATTTGTTAAACCCTAAATAGTGGCACATTACCCCAATTAAGGGGTAATGTGCCACACACATTACCCATTAATTGGGGTTATGTGCCACTATTTAGTGCTTAACAACATTACTACATGGAGATTTGGAAGAAGAAATCTACATGAAGCAGCCAAAATGATTTGTTTTGAAGGGAAGAAATCTACATATAAGTATAAAAAAATTTATACTTATATGTTGGGACTTGTCTTTGCAAGGAGAAAAGCGGATCATTGTGTGTATTTCAAATTAATCTGTGATCATCTTATTTATTTGGTTTTATATGTGGATGATATGTCGCTGATAGGAAACAACAAGCATATTATCCAGGATGTGAAAACTTAGTTGTCCTCCGAATTTGACATGAAGGATCTTGGTGGTGCAAATTTAATTTTGGGAATGGAAATTAAAAGAGATTGGGAAAACAAGAATCTCTAGTTAAATTAGAGGAAATATGTCAAAAAAATATTGCAGAGATTTAATATGTAGGAATGTAAACTGGTCATGGTTTTTATTCCTATAGGTGTAAATTTATCTATGGATTAGTGTCCCAAGACATAAGAAGAGGAAGAGGACATGTCCTGTGTTTTGTATGCTAGTGTAGTTGGTGGTTTGATGTATGCAATGGTTTGTACTAGACTGAACATTGCACATGCAGTGAGATTTTTGAGCATTTATATGTCAAAACTAGGGAAGGAGCATTAGAAAATAGTAAAAAGGGTTTTCAAGTATTTATGTGGCACTACTATTTATGGATTGTGCTACCAAAGAATATTAGGATTGGACAGCGTGTTGGAAATACATGGGTTTGTTAATGTAGATTGGGATGGAGATTTGGATTGCAGAATATCTACAAGTGGGTATGTGTTTAACCTGTTTGGAGGAGAAATCAGTTGGATGAGAAAAAGGCAGTCTGTAGTGGCACTATAAACGACATAAGTTGAACACAGGAAGACACTCATGCAAGAAAGGAAGTAGTATGGTTACAGAGATTTTGTTCAGGTATTGGGTTGGTACAATAAGATATAAGGATAGATTGTGACATTCATAGTGCAATCTTCTTGGAAAAGAACCTGCCTTATCATTCAAAGACAATCATATTGATGTTCAATATCACTTTGTGAGAGACATGGTTGAAGAAAAGAAGTGTTTTTTATGAAGGTGGACACTTTGAAGAATGTTGTTGATTCATTAACAAAATTTGTGATCATTGATAAGTTCTCTTGGTATAGAGGATCTATGGGAATTGTTTCCCTAGATTGTTGACCATGTAATCATGTAACCCCCTATACGAAAAGAAAACAACAAGTGGGAGAATGTTGGGTATGTGTTATATTATTTTCAATATTGGTAACGTTATCGCTCTGTAAATTCACAGAGGTTGTTGGGAGGTAGAAGAAATTTATCAGAGTTAATTTTATCCAACCACTTTGAAACTGGGATCTAGCCCTGCTAGTTTCAGAGAGGGATCTCTCTGTAGGATTTAAATTTGTTTTGGGTTTTAGGTATTAGGCTAGTGAAATAAATAAGACCATGTGGTTTGTTTTATAAAAATGGTTGAAATATCTCTTACACATCCATTGGGCTATGGGGTCTGTTTTATAAAGTTTGAGACCAAAGAAAAGATTTTATAAGGTGTTTTCACAGGGAAGGATAATGAAACTGTTAGATCCTTCAGAATAAAAATGATGGGTAGAAAAAATATGAGATAATCAATTATAACAAAGAATCATTTAATAATTTCTTTATCATAATGTCAAAAGATAAACATTTAGATATTTAAAAGCCAGAAACAGAGTACACAAAGATAAATTCTACAACTTTAACTTCTTTTAAATGATCAGATATAGAAAACATAAATGATTATGAAGACAGGAAAACCATTCAACGAAGAGGGGTAAACACCAACAACAATTAACACACAAGAATCCTGTGAAATGTCCTTTTTATTTATGGTAGATCTCTTGAGAAATATTACAGTGCTTACAGCTTGCTTAGGTGTAAAGATCAACCCTAACTACTTTGAAAATTGAAATATTTTTAAGAAAAATTACAAACTATCATGTCATTAATGATCAAGACATGGTAGAATCTGAATCTAACTAATTAATTAACAAAATGAAAAATTGTAGGAACTGTTGATGATTTGTCTGATTCTTCATGCTGATTTTGGGGAAGGCCATTGGGGAGTCATTCACTTGACTTTGACTGCTCCGCATGCTGACTTGGTTTGTACACCTCATCTTCTACTCGATCAAAGAGCATAGATCCTCCCATCTTTTCTGACTGGGAATGGTGACTTTGAGTAGTCTTTGACACACCTCATCCATTTCTGTGTATTCTGTGAAAGTTAGCTTAATGATGAAGATATACTTGATTTCATATGGGATGTTGAGGTCCATTTGAAGAGTCTCTAAAAATTCTTTACCTGTTATGCTACCTTGTATCCCTGAAAACTTGGAGCTGTCCTTTCCCACCATGGCAATATTTTTCTTGTAGTCGGACATGGTCATCAATTTGTCATTTAAGACCAACAAACTAGGAAGGCCTTTCTTCTGCAAAGCATCAATATTGTTGAAGAATCTTTGAACTCTGATATCCATGTTCTGGGCTCTCTCTTACAATTGCAACATTAATCCTCTTTTATTTAGGACCTTCTTAACTTTGAGGATATTCTCAGTCCTATCCTCAATTTCCAGACTTTCAAGCTCATCCTTAGTCTTTGAATTTAGAAACTTGATGATTTCATTTGCTTTTATGGGCATTTCTCCCAACTCTCCCTTGATCCTGTCGATGGCCTGCCTGCTCCTTAACACCAATTCATGCTGCTCAAACATGATCAGCATGAGGGGCCATATTTCTATCATGTATTTTGAGATATCCATCCAAATGTTCTCCTTGGCTTCTGCTAGTGTTTTTCCCACAACTATTTTCTTTTGCAACTGTTGTATCTCCTTCTTCAATTTTTTTGATGTGTGTCTCTCATTGTTGTAGCTAGCCTGGAAAGAAGATTTAAGCTTCTGGAGATGCTCCATCTCTTGCTGCAATTTTTTATTTTTTTCTCCTTGTAAAGTCATTTCCTCCATTGACTTTGCTAGATCTTTAGATGTCTCTAGAACTGTCACTGGGGAAGCTGATGGAAGTTCTGCAGTGGTGGGTTTTGATGTTGTTGCAGTGCTAACTCCTATGAGGGGAACTACACTCAATGGGATGACCTCCATGGGCTTTGTCTGTTCTTTTTCCTTTACTAGTATTTCCAGCTCAGCCTCCATCTCTTTGATCTATGCGTTTTGTTCCATGATTAACTTTATCATTTATTCTTTTTGACCCTCTGTCTCTGCCATCTCTTTGGTTTGTGAGTCTTCAATAGTTAACAATTTTAATTTCTTCCTCAATGAGGCTATGTCAGTGTTATTTTTCTTCAGTAGTTCTTCAGCTACTTTCACATTCGAGGGACCATACCCAATTTTAAGTACCAAATCTTCTAAATACTTGATCCTGTTATCTTTTGCAAAAGATGATACTTTCTCCAGCTTTAGTTGAGTCTGAACATTGTTCAAAGAAACCTGTAATTTTGCAGTGGTTGTGGAAGTGTTTTCCAATGTTGAGAAAACCATTTCTCTAGTCTGTCTATGCAAATACATATGATTAGTTAGATGTACTTGCTTGGCATCAAACTCAAGTGTTGATCTTTTGTAATCAGTGATTTCCTTTGGACGTGGCACCTGTGCCTGTGAAAATGTCATGTGCATTCTCCCTTTTTTTTGTATCAAAAGCAGAGAGCAATCTAAGCTGTGTTGTTGATGTTTGTTTCCAAAATTGAGCGTAGGTGTTATTTGTCAGCATCTCATTCTTCTTCTTGATTAATTCATATTTCTCAAAGATACTCAGTTTTGCAGACCTTTGTGATGGATGGGTGGTCAAAGTGGTATTAGTCTGATTTTTTGAAGAAGAAGTGGATATCATCTGTTGATTACTTGAGAACAATGGTGAGTGTTCTCCCTCGACTACTATGGTAGATTATGTCTCTTCCTCTCCCGATCTGTCAGTTGTATGATTGGTCTTGGGACTTTTCTTGTACACCTGGAAATCCTTTGTTGAGACTTCAGTAATTGAAGGGGAGGCATGCTTTCTGGGCCTTTTCTCCTTTGGTATTTGTGGAGTAGTGGTCTGTGAAAAAATGGTTAGAGGAGTTTGTTGTTCAGCGTCTTCCAGAGTGTTCACCTCCCACTCTATTTGGTTCATAAATTTCTCGATCTCTGGTTTGGGCACATGAGCATATGGGGAACTTTTATTCCTTAATCTCATTTCTGTAATAATCCCACATGGATCATAGTGCCAAGGGAAGCCGATACCAAACTTCATTTCCTTTAGTAGCTTGTTTTCCTCTTCCTCAACAACTCGACTGTTACAGATAAAGGATCCTATCTACCCTTTAATTCTCAACTGTTGTTTCTTCTTCAAAAATACAAAATGTATGTCATCTGAATTGATCATTTGCATGATGTATTCCAAGGTGATTATCCTAACAGGTACATATCTGGAAAGATTATAAGGAGCCAACTCACATCCATAAATTCTAATTTCTATGTAATTATGATACAAATACCAGTCTCCAGTCTTGGTGAGGCCCGGGAGGTGTAAAATTCTTTGGATCTCCTCATTTATCCTCAATTCTTGTCTACCACTAAGCATGCTTACCACTGGGTGGTAAAACTACTTAATGAATTGCTTGAAATTAAACTCTGTGGATTTTTTTCTTATTAATGAAGCCCAAGTGGTGACAGGTTGTGGTTTGTCGTCCTAGTCCAGTTTCTGCATGGGGAATAAGAACTTATCTACTTAAAAGAACACAAACATGTAAGACAATATTGAAGAATACCAGAACATGCCCTCTGTGGGAAATTTGAAAAGTTTCTCTTGCATGTTCTCAGCTAGAAAAATGTTGTAGTCGAACCAGGTGGTGGATTTTTCTTCGGCAGAGAAAATGGACAAGAAACCTAGAATGGGCTCATCCACCCATTTGTCTGAATAATACTAGAGAAGACAACATAACGATGAAATGACTTGGTTACGTTTTTCTAAAAACATGGAAGAATGGTAGGGGGGATTTTTCTTGGGGAATTGGGCATTCTGTGGGAGGAAAAACTCTAAAATCTGTGCTCTCTAGGGAAAAGACAAATTCTGGTACATTTCAGTTAGAACTTCAATGGTGAAAGTAGAGGAGGATTCGGGTCTAGGTATTTGCATCATCTGGTCAGTGGCCTGGGGTGTGATAGTGAAAAGGGTCTCTCTAGACGATGAAAAAATAGCTCTATGATTGTGGAGATAATGCGCTTGGCACTTGAGGGAGAGCTTGGGAAAATGGTGAATTTGGGGAAAATGATACAGTGGAATATTGGAATCCCAGAGTCCAATCTTGTCACTTTGGTCCAGGAAGGTGTCTCTAAACCATGAATGCAATTCAGCAAAATCAAATTCACATATGGGCTATGAGATCAGGTAGTCTTTGTCAACCAGAGGAATCCAGTCAATATTGACAAGGGGTGGGAGGAATGGATTTTCCCTGACCTCTGATTTCTTAGATTTTGGCACCATGAATTCAACTGTTACCTGCAATTTTAAACAAAAAGTTAGCGGGAAATTTGCTTTATCTCAGTCACTGATAGAAACGACGGGGGAAGTGAGATTTTGGTATGCATAAAGTGTGAGCAGTGTGATAATGGCGGAGAAACGAGATTTAGAACAGGTGAACAGGTGACCTTTGGGGATTGGTGGACCATTCCACAACTTAACGGGTATGCTTGGCTTCTTTGAATGTCCAAAGAATATCTAGGGATGAGGTGACAGGCAAGTGATGGGTTAAGGGCATGTGAGGGTGATGTGGAGGGTAGTAAGTGGAGGGGATGTGACGTGTGGCAGATGAGTGGCAGACAAAGTACGCTAACAGATTAAAGTCGTAAGACTTTCAAATGGCAACAGTGGAGTGTGTCATCATGCATTAGAGGCGGTATAGAAAGGATGGTATGGCAGTATGTCGAAGGGGGTCATAGGCAGTAATTGGTTTAGATCAAGGGGGGTCCAACGTAATAGGGGGGTCTCGACCATCATTAGGATTGTTTATTGAAATAAAACCAATTAAACTATGTTCTATCCTATTTATTTAACACATTTAACCTAGATTAGACTGTTGGGTTAAGAATTACTCTACCCTAGGGCTATTTGACCAAGATTAAACAATTTGATCAAATTTATTCACTACCTAGCCTATCTACTTGGCTAATATTAAACAGTTTAGCCAGGCTTTATTCACTAATCCTATCATCATAAATTCAAAAGACTTGACCATGATTAAACTATATGGATCAAGTCATTATTATTGCATGGGGCCTTATCCCTTTTCCTTTTATGCCCTCTTTTACTCTTTTCTTTTCTTTCTTTTGAAAATAATTTGCAAAATGAAATATTATTTACAACCAAATTATACCAAGAGTGAAAATTTTCTAGTCGCCAGTTGATCCTATGAAACATAGGATTATAACAGTGGCTCCACCTAGGGATGGTGCTCTCCTTCGAGGTGCCAAGAACCTGCTTTCTGATGTCTGTAAATGTTTTCTCCATTGCTTAGGTCTTATATTTGTTTTGTTTTTATTTTGAGAATTTGGTGGCACTGGTCAGTGGCTTAGGGCCTTATCTGCGGGCTTCAACCATATGATCAACATCACCTACACACAACCTGAATGTAAAGAAATGGTATGTATGGTGGAAAAGATTTATGAGATCTCTATTGGGGTGGAAAATAATGCTTCAACATCCTGCCATTCACAGGTCCACCTGGCAGGTCTGTTCCATCACTATCTTTGAGAAAAAATGCATTATTTCCTCGGAATGCCTGAATGATGTAAGGGCCTTTCCATAAGCTATCAAACTTTCCATTTTTACCCTTATCCTCATTCCTGGAATCCCATTTCAGCACCAAATCACCCAACTCAAAATCATCTTCTTTAGTTCTTCTGTCAAAAATCTTTTTGATGTTCTCCTGGATGACCTGAGTCTTGTTGTATACTTCTTCCCTGGATTGCATTAAGTGAATCATTTGATTTATTCTTATTTGGACATCATTTGGCCCTGCTTGCGCTTCCTGCAATAGTTTCATAATAGGGACCCCCAAGGAAAGGGGAAAAACTGCTTCAGTACCATATACCAATTGGTATGGAGACATGCCAATTGATCTTTTGGTGCTTATTCTGTCAGCCCATAGCACAAAAACCAACTTTTTATGCCATGATTTCTTATTTTCTTGTAATGTTTTCCTGAGGATGTTCACTAGAATTTTATTTGAGGACTCAGCTAGCCCATTTCCCCGAGGGTAATAAGATGTGGAGTGTCCTAAAGTAATATGATACTGGCTACAAAACTATATAATCTTTTTGGATCTGAAGGTCGTTTCATTGTCAGTCATGATTTTTCTAGGACATTCAAAATGAGACAAAATATTATTTTCCAAGAATTTAATGATGACAGAGTCAGTGGCTTGCCTACATGGCACAACTTCGATCCACTTTGTGAAATAGTTTGTGGCATTGCGGATCCACCTGTGTTGGAACAAAGAAAGAGGGTGTATCTCTCCAATAAAATCTAGGCCCCGCTGTTGGAATGGAGATTCAACTAAGACAGGTTTCAGGGGAAAAGGCAGGAGCTTCTTTTTACCTTCGAAAACTTGGCATTTATGGCATGAGGTGACTTTTTGATGTACATCAACGAACAATGTGGGCCAGTAAAAATCGGCTCTAAGAATCTTGTTAGTTGTAGCCCTCCAGCTTATATGCCCAACACAATCTCCTACATGGAATTCCTGCAGAACCTTGTCAGCTTCATCTTTCAACAGGAAATTAAGCAAGATACCACCAGGATATTTCCAATAAAGTTTACCTTCTAGAATACAAAATTTCAATGCTTTCAATTTAATAAATCTGGCTTTGGTCTTAGTCAAACCAGGAGGATCTTGTAAGTTATGAAGTACAAAAATGAGGTCTGCATACCAAGGAGAGTTTAATAATACCTCTTTTACATTTGGAGTCGCCTGCTCTTCCTGCTCGTCAACTGCAGCCAAAAAATTAATGTCTAGAGCATGAAAATTTGATTCAGCCATTAGCTTGGCCAAACCCTAACCTTTTATCAGTTTAGTGGGTTTTATTTCTATGTCATATTCCAGAATAATCACAATCCACTTTCCTCTCCTATCATATGGATTATCCTCAGTCTGAATATCTTTCACCACGACATTCAGAACATATGAAATTGTGTGAGAATGGAGAATATAGACTTTGAAATATTTTATGGCCTTTACCAGGGAAAACACTTATTTCTTCATTATGGTGTAATTCAACACAACAACTCAAAGATTTGTTGAAAAATGCTATGGGTTGTTCATATCCTTCGTTGTTTTTTTGCAATAGTACTGCTGTAATGATGTGTTCAGATGCAAAAGAGAAAAGGTAAAAATCTTTGGTGTAATCTGGGCTGATAAAAACTGGGGCTTGGGTGAGTGCATGTTTCACCTACTCAAATGACTATTTGGACTCAGTGTTCCATCTGATTTTTGTGTCTATTTTCAACATATTTGTGATGTTCCTAAGAAGTTCAACCAAGTTGGGTATGAATCTTCTAAGGAAATTTATTTTTCCAATGTTCCTAGGGTGTTCCACTTTCTGGATGGCTTCTATCCTGTTGGGATTTATTTTAATTCCATCTTTAGATGTTATGTGTCCCAACAACTTGCCTTCCTCTAAACTAAAAAGGATTTTCGTTGGATTCAATAAAATCCCAAACTTTCTACACTTCTCAAACACGCGTTTGAGATGCTTCAAGTGTTCCTCGTCAGATTTGGAGTAGATAGTCACATCATCCAGATATATGACTATAAATCTTCCAAGTTCGTCAACAAAAGAAATATCCATTGCTCTTTGGAAAGTGGCACCAGCATTCATCAAACCAAAGGGCATCTTCACATACATGAAGGTTCCCCAGGGTGTGGTAAAGGGTGTTTTCTACTGATCATCTGGGTGAACAAGAACCTGGTTATAACCTAAGAAACCATCTAGTAAGGACATCTTACTGGCCCCAACTACCTTTTGTAAGATGTGGTCCATCTTAGGAAAAGGGTAATTGTCTTTGAGGGAAACCTTGTTCATATTTCTGAAATCAATGAAAAGCCTAATTTCACCAGTTTTCTTCCTAGTAGGAACCAGGTTAGAAACCCATTTGGAAAATCTCAAGGGGACTATAATTTTGGCATCATACATTTTTTTGATTTCCTTTTCTATCAGGGGAAGCAACTTGGGATTGATTCTCCTAAGTTTCTTCCTAAAAGTTTTATGTTCTTGTTTTATTGGGATCCAATGGTGTATGATACTCGTGTCATAATATTTTAAGTCCTCATAACCCCAAGAAAACCCATCTACATATTCCTTAAACAATTCAATGTATTTACGCTTTTGCTCGGGGGGTAGGGATTTGGAAAGTTTTATCATCTTGGGATTTTCTTTTGATCCTATGTTACATTCTTCGATCTCTTTACCACTAGCTTCAATTTTTGGTTTTTTCGCTACATTGTTAAAATCGAACAAGTCTTCTCGCAGAACTAAACCTCTACGTGACACATTATTTTTCAATTGTGAAATACCAAAATCTACCTCATTTTGTTTCAATTCATCTGAGTCTACTTTATTTACACTACCATTTTCAAAAATAGATTTATTTGCATTATCATCATCATTCTCTAAATCTATATTTGTACATTCGAAATCATTCTTACACTGTAGGAAGTCTTCAATTTGATCGTCATTCCCAAATACTTGCCAGTATTTGATGTTTCCTACAACGGTTGGTCTACACTTCACCTCTATTGTGTATTGGCGAGTGGGACGAAAAAGGTATTTTTCATGTAGCTACTACTGTGGCCAACCCATCTACTAGTATGTTTTGTCCCCTGGGCATTAACTACAAGTTGATTTCAGTAAAACATTGAAGGGAATCCAAAAAACCATTCCTGTAAGATCTAAGTCTAGGATGTTTAGCTACATACTCACCTTTAATTTTCTTGATAATCAATTTAGAATAACCCCTTACCATAATCTATTTGGCACCAACCTTCTTCAGTAGTTTCAGGTCGAGCATCAAAGCTTCGTACACAACTATGTTGTTAGTGCATCGGAAATTCAATTTATAAGAATGACTCTTTGAATACCTTGATTTGTGATTATGCAACCAAAATCCAGCTCCAGCTCCTTGCTTTCTCACAGGCCCATCAAAATCCATGCTCCAAAAGTCTGTTGGTAGTTCCTCACTTTCCACAGTTGCAATATTTCTTACCTCAATGATTTATTTATCTTCTTTCAGATCAGGTGTATCATCTTCCAGCTGAGCAATTTGTTCTTCCAAGTCACCATCATTGTACAGAATGAAAGAATCTAGATCAGAGTGTGCAGAGTATAGTGGGTAGTTGTGTGGATTTTCTTGACAACTGACCATATACTTCATCAGAGTCTCTATATATAGTCTTCTCTGTTGCCTGAATACTAGGATGGTGGCATAGGACATATCTAGCTGCAAGGTTCCTTTCAGCTTAGCTCTCGAGGATATTAATAGTAAGATACTATATTTTGAGGGAATGCATGCAACCACAATGTCCATCACCATACTTCATTGGCATTTGAGCCAGGGTGATGCATAAATCTTTAATTATCCCTATACATTTGACCTTTCTAGAGTCAAAAGAATTTCTAGGGTCTGGTGACCTCAAGTCCCAACTTCTCCATCACAAATTTGGGCATCAGGTTGTGAGAGGCGGCTGAATCCAACATAGCATTGTGTAATATCAAGTCATGAATATTCAGACTGATGTAAAAAGGGGCAATGACACCATTATCAATTTGACCATAAACATCAAGACCGAATAGGAGATCAGGTTGATCATCAACAAGATTTATCATGTCCGAGTGATTTGCTGACCCAACATTCAAGGCCTTCGTACCTATCTCTGTTTCGATGCTTAAATATTTAATCACCTACGACCTGTAAGCATTCTTTCTCATCAGCTCAGAAAGGGGAATGGGAATATTCAGTTTAGCTAGTTCCCCTTCAAGATTTAACGTAGTGGAAGATTTTCTTAGGCTCTGCACTTCTGGTTTATCCATCGGAGTCCTATGGGTAGAAGCACTTGGTTGACTAGTTGATGAAACCTCGGTCTGATTTGATCTTTGTAAACTTCTGGGGTTTCTTTTTGTAGGAGATTCGACATTATTCCTCTCAGGGACTTTCTTGGGAGAAGTTTCCAAGGTTTTCTTGGTTTCAACTATTCTCTTCGTTTTGGTAGCCTTCTTTTTTTCAGTATCCTTCTTTGGAGGGTTGTCATTTTCCCTCTTTATTCTCAGGTTATACTGCCTGTGGACCTCCATTATAGCATTTTCAAAGTCTTGTTGTTTTGTTTCCTCTGCTTCCTCATTTACCTCTGTTTGTGAAAGGAGAAAGAGCTCGTTCTCTTCCTAAGAAAGAAAAATGGATCCATCATCATGAATGCCCATGAGGTTTATATGAGTGTCGTCCAATTCTTCGATTATCTCCTCACCTTCATCAGCGTAATTTTCTTGGAGTGGTGGTCTGATCTGTTGATCAGGCCCCCTCTATTCTCTTTGATATCTAGGATCTCTCTGCCTGATCTGGGTGGGATTTCTTCTGAAGTTCAGATTCTGAATATAAGGAGCAGCTTGGTTTTCCTTGGGTGGATTTCTGTTGGCTATAGTAAGTCTCTCCTTCATTTTCTCTATAGCTCTAGTTAAGGAATCTAGTTTGGAATCTGAAGAGGAAGTGGAAGGCTCTTCCTTAATCATGACCCTTCTTTCTGTTCTTTGCCTGGCTCTTTTGGCTAAAATATTTTCTTCCACGCTTATGACACATTTATGCATATCTTCCAGAGTAGCAAAATTTCTTTCCCTTAGCTAATATGACATGTCAGCATCAAATCCATCGGGGAATTTTATTAATGCCAAACCTTGAGGTGGTTTGATATCAGTTGTAATTGCATTGTAAAGGTTTTTGAAATGAGTGCAGTAATCTTGCACTGTCTCTCCTTGGTTTCTTATGATATTCTCATATTCTGACAAGATCTGGAGAGGATTTTTCTTTACCTCCCATCTGTCAAGAAAACTTCATTGGAAATTAGCAAGGTCCACTACCGTAGCAGGACGCAAATATTTGAACCATTTTTTAACATTCTCAGTCAGACTCTATTAAAAAAGTATCATCTGGACGTCTGCCTCGTCAACTTCCTGCAAATCAAAATAATCATTCATCTTGTCAACATGTTGTTTTCCATTCATAGGACCAGTACCATCAAACTGAGGAAGTCTGGTTTGATAGTCTTGGGGCATGGCATGTAAAGGGGTGACCAACACCAATGGAGCATATCTTGCTGCCATGATTGGTGGAGGAGGTTGAAAAAAAAATTGTGTTATTGGAGGGGAAGTGACAGAAGCTGTGGAAGATGAAGGGCTAGAAGGAAAAATGTGAGCTAGTTTAGGTTTAACAGAATCTGCAGCAATAGTCAAGGTAGAAAGTTTTACTGACTATTGGAAGTGAGATTGGTCTAAGGCTTGATCAATATTCAGAACTAGATCTTCTAAATTGTCAAATTCCTGAAGAAATTTTTGATCAATGTTTGCCCTAGGAGAAATTATTTCAGGGGTCCTGGGTTGTAGGATGGTTTGATCTAAAACTGTTTCACTTACAAAGCTATCAGATTTTGTTCTAAAAAGGATTTATTCAAAATATATGTCAAACTCAAGATCTTGAAGGGAAACCAACTTCTCTAGGAGAGAAGGGGACCTACGAAGAGGACTGTGACTCCTAGAACCCTCTGCAATGTTTTTCTTTCTGATTAATTTTTGGGGATTGTCTATTGCTGTTATAGGTTCTGGATCTGGATGAGATCTAGTCAAAACTCTTTTAGGAGCCATAATTTTAATTTTTTAAGATATTTTTAAACTAATTACATACAAACTTTAAGAACCTCTAAACATTATCTCTTTATAAGTTTAAATTTTATGATTCGTTCAGAAATAAGTTTTCTTTGTCTAGGGAAAATAAATCATAGGGTAAAAAGTTTGTTCAGTTCCCCAGTATGGTCGCCACTATGTTATCGCTCTGTAAATTCCCAGAGGTTGTTGGGAGGTAGAAGAAATTTATCAGAGGTAACTTTATCCAACCACTTCGAAACTGGGATCTAGCCCTTCAAGTTTCAAAGATGGATCTCTCTGTAAGATTTAACTTTGTTTCAGGTTTTAGGTATTAGGCTAGTTAAATAAATAAGACTATGTGGTTTGTTTTATAAAAATGGCTGAAATATCATTTACACATCCATTGGGCTATGGGGTCTGTTTTATAATGTTTGATACCAAAGAAAAGATTTTATAAGGTATTTTCACAGGGAAGGATAATGCAACTGCTAGATCCTTTAGAATAAAAATGATGGGTAGCAGAAAAGATGAGATAATCAATTATAACAAAGAAGAATTTAAGAATTTCTTTATCATAACGTCAGAAGATAAACAATTAGATCTTTAAAATCCAGAAATAGAGTATACAAAGATAAACTCTCCAACTTTAACTTATTTTAAATGATTAGATATAGAAATCATAAATGATTATGAAGACATAAAAACCATTCAAGGAAGAGGGGTAAACATCACCAATAGTTAACACGCATGAATCCTTTGAAATGCCCTTTTTATTTCTGGTAGATCTCTCGAGAAAGATTACAGTGCTTACAACTTGCTTGGGCATAAAGATCAACCCTGACTACTTCAAAAATTGAAGTATTTATAAGAATAATTACAAACGATCCTGTCATTAATGATCAAGATGTGGTGGAATCCGAATCTAACTAATTAAGTAACAAAATGAAAAATTGTAGGAACTGTTGATGATCTGTCGTATTCTTCATGCCGATTTTGGAGAAGGACATTGCAGAGTCATTCTCTTGACTTTGACTGCTTCGCATACTAACTTGGTTTGTACACCTCATCCCTTACTCGATCAAAGAGCACAGATCCTCCCATCTTTGTTGACTGGGAATGGTGACTTTGAGTAGTCTTCAATACACCTCATTCATTTTTGTGTATTTTGTGAAAGTTGCCTTGGTGATGAAGATATACTGGATTTCATACTGGATGTTGAGGTCCAGTTGCAGAGTCTCTAAAAATTCTTTACTTGTCATGCTACCTTGTATCCCTGAAAACTTGGAGCTATCCTTTTCCACCATGGAAATCATTTTCTTGTAGTCGGACAGGGTCATCAGTTTGTCATTTAAGACCAACAAACTGGGAAGGAATTTCTTTTGCAAAGCAACAATCTTGTTGAACAATCTCTGAACTCCGATATCCATGTTTTGTACTCTCTCTTCCAATTCCAACATTAATCCTCTTTTGGTCAGGACCTTCTTAACTTTTAGGATAATTTCAGTCCTATCCTCAATTTCTAGACTTTCGAGCTCATCCTTAGTCTTTGAATTTAGAAACTTGATGATTTCATTTGCTTCTGTGGGAATTTATCCCAACTCTCCCTTGATCCTGTCGATGGCCTGCATGCTCCTTAACACCAATTCATGGTGCTCAAACATGATCTACACAAGGGGCCATATTTCTATCATGGATTTTGAGTTATCCATCCAAATTTTCTCCTTGGCTTCTACTAGTGTTTTTCGCACAACTGTTTGCTTTTGTAGCTATTATATATCCTTCTTTAGTTTTTTTGATGTGTGTCTCTCAGTGTTGTAGCTGGTTGTAACACCTTGTTTCCCCCAGTTTGTAAAAATAACTATACTAGCCAAGAACTGTGGCAAACCCAAAAATGTGAATGTGTGATGTGAATGGACCTTGTGAAAAAGGTCGATGAATGTGAATAATATTATGAATATATATTTTAGGACTGTTGAGAGGGGATATGCTAAAAAAGAGACCACTATGGATGAACAAAGGTGGTGGAAGGAACCTGGAAAGGTGGCATTAATTTCCATCGAAACCAATACCGTATTTGGACTTCACTGGCTCGGAGAACCAAGAGCGGCTCACTGGCCCCAAATTAAATGACTCATCAGGATTAGTAGGTAAAGGGCCCTTCATGAGTAATGAGGGACGAAGGTGAACCTCCCATCCATAGAGTCCTCAGACCTGACAACTGCAAGGAAAATCATGCCACATGCAACCTCATCGAATAGAGAAAAGGCAGGAAGTGTGGGCGATCAAGGGCAGACGTGAGGGAAAGAGGAAGGGAAACTCTGGGAAAACATAGAGTGAGTGATAGCAGAGAAGAAGGAGAGTAACCTTCATTCTCGGTCACTGGAAAACAAAGATGCAGTCTCGCAACATCGCGGTCTCAACTCGGGGGTGGCTAGTGGTAAATCCATTGTGAGTCACTGAGCCTACAAATGGGTGGAAACAAGCACCCCTCTCAGTAGTTGCAATCACATCTGGTGTTATTTCTGATAAGTGTTTTTACATCTTGCATATTGAAATTTATATGCTGACATGTATGCTCATAGTCTGTGCAGTTTAATGGATGGTTTGCATATAAGACTACCTGTGTAGTGTTTTGATTTAGAAATGACGGTTGCACGCTTATAATGGAAAGACTATGTATGGATTATGTTTTATAAATTGCTATTTATACACATATTGAATTAATTCAGACTTCAAGCCTATTCTAGGGAAATCTATACCCTTATCCATCTCAGGTAATACCCTGGATAGATCTCCCCATAGAGACACCCTTCTTAGAAAGCTCACCAAGAACCTAGAAAAGGATTTGAAGGTGCAAGTCTTAGTAACCCTGTACGAGGAAGAATGATCCTCTTGAAATCCCAAAATAGCAGCGAAGGAATTACCTTGTTCACTTCGCAAGAGTCATCAAGGAGGCATTGGATGGTCGGAATTCTTCCTGGAGAATTCGTGAAGTCCTGAGAGCTGTCAAATCTTGTAGAGGAGCAGGGGAGTTACGGTAAGCCTATTTTCAAGTTTTAAGCTTGGGAGAAATCGGACCGTAGGATCTGAGTCGATAAGAACTGTTGGATCACTCGCGTAATCTGATTTTGTGGATTCGCGAGTTGAAGGGTTAAAACCCTTGCCTCAAGATTCACGAGGTCACGGAAGACAAAGTCCCGAAGGGGCGAAAGGATTTGTGTGAGCCAGTTATTGGTAAAGTGCATCAGAACTCGGTATTTTGGGGTTTCGTGGGTTGAAGAACTGAAAGCTTAGCATCAGGATTCGTGAATTCGCGAAGTCCGAAACTCCAAAAAGGCGGGAAGTTCCATTGTGGGACCCATGTTGACAACATGTTGGAATTTCGGCATTTCAACATATCCGCGGATAGGAGGTCGAGACTTTTGTCCCAAAAGTCCCAAAGTCATGAGTTACGATAAGGAGTAGCAAGGAGTTCAGGGTCTCGGCACTTCGGGTGTCGGGATACAAAGGAGGTGCACTTCGGGAAGCAAAGTCATGAAGTGCCGAAGCTGGGGACGAGGGACATCTGGTAGAACCACAAGGTGGGCCCGTGCGATATATAGGCGGACACATGTCACCTAGTGAAAGGAGTCAACACCCATTGACCTCTCATGTCTCGGGGATTCGTGAGATAAGGGAACGAGAGTTCAACCCTTCGACTTGCAAAGTTGCAAGTAGAGAGAACGCGAGAGGGAAAGCTAACATCACTTCTCGAGGTTTCGTGAAGGGAAGGTGCCAAGGTTGGATGCCACAACTTGTGAAGTTGCAAAATAGCGAGGAGCGGAGACAGCCATTGGATCCAGGTCATGGGAGGACTGTTGGATCAGGTACCCCATTGCATATCGTGCATTCGGGGGTTCGGAGGTTGAGAGAACCTCTTCTCGACATCAAAAGTTGTGAAGTGTTGAGAGCCGAAGCACGAGTGTGGACACGTGGCAGAACCAAAAAGTGGGGCCTGCGTGGTTGACAAGTGGACACGTGTTGCTTGGGAAAAGGAGTCAACACTCCATTGACTTCTCACATCTTGGGTATTTGCGAGATACGAGCACGGGAGCTCGACACTACAACTTGTGAAGTGGCTAGTTGTGAGAAGTGTGAAAGGAAGGTCAACCCTCCCTGACTTTCAAGTCTTGTAGGTTCGCATGGGAAGAGCACGGAGGTTCAACCCTTTGACTTGCCAAGTCATGAGATACGAAGGGAGATAGTGTTTATCCTAGTTGGTGGTCACGCATGGAGGGTACTGACAGAAGGGAGCTATACCCATTTCGTGATCTCGGGTATCGCGAGATTGGAAAGGAGGAGTCAAGAGCTTCAACTCGTGAACTTGCGAGATGGTGAGTTGTGACAAGCGCCTTTGGGAATAGGCCTTGGTCATAGTGCTATGGTCACTTGGAAGTCATGGAGCTCGCGCCTAGTGTTGTTCGCATAGGGGAACTTCCGAAGGACCTGTGGATCGATTGAATGGAGATTTCAGCAAGGAATCAAAAGAAGTTGTTTCGGCTCATAAAAGAAACTGAACTATCCTTAAGACCGGGAGGTCGCGTAGAGACTTTGTCAAGGTAGAGGAGGCACCTGCAACCTATACTAAGCCCCGTAGGATTTCGGGGATTCTTTCCCTCGAGAAAAGGTGAAAAATCTATTACATTGCAACAGGTGTGTGACAAATTGGTATTAGAGCACGGTTACAACACTTGGCCTACTTGGGCTCATGAACGAGTTGTGTAGAAGTTCCATTTGGAACACTTTTAAAAAGAGTAACTCCCTATCTTAACCTTCCTAATAAAAAAAAATATGAAGTTAAGAATGAAAATCCCCTATTATGTGTGTGTACATGCAAAAATATGAATTATGTACTAGCTATAAATAAATATAAATATTGACTAACAACTAGCGTTTTTCCTTTTGCACACAAGCAGAAGATCAACTACGGGAAATTATCAATGCATAGTATGGTGACTCACCAAGAAGTGGGAGAAGGCTACCACAATAGAGACGAAGTGTCTGATGAAAGGAGGGCAGGAGGGACCCCTCTAGGTCTAGCCAATACTGTGAGGAGCCTCATGGTCGAATTACAAAGATGTAAGGATGACAATGAAAGGATGATGAAAGAACAAGAAAAATAAATAGAAATTAACGCAGTTTTACTGTAGAGTTTATCCAATCTACAAAGACAAATGCATCATGAACCTGAAACTTAGAAACATGGTCATATCAGTGGTCACATTGAGAGGAGCACCTCGAAAAAGGTCCACCCCAGAGGTAAAGGACAAGCATTGGATGATTCCTTTGAGAAGGAAGCTAGCGATTCGGAGGGATCCTCTAGCAGCAGAACCAGTTCCTATTCTGGAAAGAAACAGAAGAAGAAAAAGCCTTCCAAAGGTTGAAAATTCGAAGAATTCAGAAAATCCAAACCACCCTCTTTCGACGGTGAAATAAAGAAGGGAGAGGAAGCAGAGGCCTGGCTGCTTGGACTAAAGAAGTATTTCAGAGTCCATGACTTTTCAGAAAATATGAAGGCCCAAGTGGCCACCTTCAACTTGAATGGAAAGGCTTCCATTTGGCAGGAATACCTTAAGAATGTGAAAGGGGTTCATGAAGAGGACCTGTCTTGGGAACGGTTTGAGAAATACTTCCAGAAGAAGTATCTGTCGGAAAAATATTTCGATGAAAAGACTATAGAGTTTTATGAACTCAAACTGGGACAACTCACTATAGAAGAATATGTCAACAAATTCCTCGATTTGTTGAGGTATGTACCCTATATAAAAGTAGAAAGGGAAAAGGTGCAACACTTCATCAGTGGACTACCTAAGGACTATTGGGATAGAATTGAATTTGATGAGCCAAAGACTCTATAAGGCACTATTCGAAAGGTGACCTATTGTCATGAACAGTTTGGGCATCAAGCAGAACCTCACGAAGGATGGAAACAAAAGAATAGTTCAAGATTTCAAAAAAGGGCAATTAAATCCCTAGGGTTTAAGAACTATAAGAAGAACCCAAGAATGAGCTTCCCAGCCCGGAGTATGCACCAACAAAATTTTCCCTCCTTGAGTGGAAATAAAACTTCTGGACCCATATCAGGGAAGACTGATAACCCAAAGAGAGAACCTATGAAATGTTGGGGTTACAGAGAAGAACATCTCCTGGGAGACTGTCCACACCGACAACAGAATAGTCGGAGAATTTATAACATACATGAAGCTACTACCATCAATGATGTGGCCAGGAGTGTGCCACAAATTTATGCAGCCTTGGATAATAACCAAGCCAACCACCAAGCTTCAGTAGTGGAAATAGAAGGTATGATTTCCAACCATTTAGTGTCTATTCTGATTGACCCTGGTTCAAATTTGAGTTATGTAGCCCCTAAATCTATAGATAAATGTAAACTATAGCCACAAAAACATACCAAGCCATGGTTGGTACAGTTAGCCACTGGCACCAAAAGGAGGATAGCAGACGTCATACCATCCTGCCAATTAATGTTGGGTGAATTCCCCACCCAAACAACCCTTAACTTATTACCCTTGGGATCGTATGA
The DNA here is from genome assembly GCA_000966675.3 of Picea glauca. NCBI lineage: Eukaryota > Viridiplantae > Streptophyta > Pinopsida > Pinales > Pinaceae > Picea > Picea glauca. Next base: position 131,487 of record JZKD02S0112602.1, read on the forward strand.
TCTGTTGATTGGTATGGACTGGCTAGCCGCCCATAAATCTAGATTGGATTGTTACCATAAAACCTTAGAATGTGTAAGTAAAGAAGGAAAAAGGTAAGCCTTCAAGGGATCTGAAAACCTGTCTCAGTGAGACAAATATCATCTCTACAAATGAGAAAGTATTGCCGAAAGGGATGTCCCCTATATGCAATACAGGTGTTGAAAACAATCGAAGGTGAAAAACCAAGCCCTAACGATCACCCTATGCTGAGAGAATACAGAGATGTGTTTTCGGAAGAGGTACCAGGTTTACCTCCGAGAAGGGACATAGAATTCTCGATAGAACTTGCACTAGGAGCGGTACTGGTGTCTAGGACACCCTACTGAATGAGCACACCCGAGTTAGTTGAACTCAAAATGCAATTAAAAGAAATGATGGATAAAGGCTATATTCGACCCAGCGTGTCTCTGTGGAGAGCACCAGTCCTGTTCGTGAAAAAGAAGGACGGTACCCTTTGACTGTGTATAGATTATAGGCAACTCAATAAGGTAACCATAAAGAACAATTACCCCTTGCCCAGGATTGATGACCTGTTCAATCAATTGTGGGGTGCATATATTTTCTCAAAGATTGATTTTAGGTCGAGATACCATCAAGTCCAAATCAAGGGTGAAGACATCCATAAAACTTCTTTCCGAACAAGGTATGGTCACTATGAGTTTGTGGTGGTGCGATTTGGGTTGACCAATTCCCCTGCCACTTTTATGTGCTTGATGAACAATGTACTCAACAAGTTCCTAGACAAATTTGTGCTTGTCTTTATTGATGATATATTAATTTTCTCCAAGAATAGAAAAGAGCATGAAGAGCATCTTAGACTTGTGCTGCAAGTGCTAAGAGAACATCGGCTCTATGCCAAATTTAGTAAATGTGAATTCTTCTAGAAGCAAATACATTACTTAGGCCATGTTCTCTCCGAAGAAGGAGTAGTGGTAGACCCTGACAAAATTAGGTCTATCATGGAATGGCCTACCCCAAAAGATGTTTCAGACATCAGATCCTTTATGGGATTAGCAGGATACTATAGGAGATTTATAAACGGATTCTCCAAGATTGGTTGTCCAATCACTACCCTCCAGAAGAAGGGGACAAAATTCCTGTGGACACAGAAATGTGAAGAAAGATTTCAAACCCTGAAACATCTACTGACCCATGCACCCATGCTGAAAATCATCGATCCAGAAGATAACTTCCTCGTGTGCACAGATGTCTGTAAGGAAGGGCTCGGAGAAGTCCTTATGCAGGAAGGAAGTGTGATCGGCTATGAATCTCAAAAATTGAATGAGCATGAAGTCAACCATTTGAACCATGATCTAGAGCTAGCTGCCATAGTGCATGCCTTGAAAATGTTGAGGCATTACCTCCTGGGAAGAAAATTTGTACTTATGACAGATCACTGTGGATTGCGATACTTGTTTGATCAACCAGATCTCAATGCTAGAGAAGCTATGTGGATGGCCCTCCTTAGTGAGTTTTATTTCGAGATCAAACACATTAAAGGAAAGGAAAATAAGGTGGTCGATGCCCTTAGCAGAAGTATGAAAACCATTCACCTGGCAGTGGTAAGCACCTACGAGACAGATGTCAAGGAAAGAATAAAAAATGCATAAGAAACAGATCCCTTCGTCCAGATCGTGACCATGTACCTACAACGAGGACCTGCCGGAGTAAAATATGAAGGCTACCAGATGACTGAAGGAGGTATTCTCACTTACAGAAGAAGATTTTATATTCCATATTGTGACGACTTGAAGAGGTTCATACTGGATGAACTACATAAAAGACCCTACTCTGGTCATCTAGGATACCAGAAGATGATCACGGCCACTAGGAGACAATTCTATTGGCCTGGAATGAAGAAAGAGATATCCAAGTACTTAGCCAAATTCATAGAGTGCCAACAGGTTAAAGTATAACATCGACACCCAACAGGATTATTGCAACCTTTACCAATCCCAAAATGGAAATGGGAAACCATCTCCATGGATTTCATCACTGGATTACCAACCTCAAACAAATAGAATGATGCCATTATGGTGGTGGTAGATAAATTGATCAAGTCTTCTCACTTCATCACCGTCAAGTCGACTTGCAAGGCAATAGACATCGCCTAGGTATTTATGAAGGAGATATTAAGACTGCATGGTATGCCGAAAGAGATCGTGTTTGACAGAGACACGAAATTTACCTCTAACTTTTGGAATTCATTGATGGCTGGCTTAGAGACCAGATTGTTGCTTAGCACCACCTATCATCCTCAAACCGATGGAAAAACAGAATGAGTGAACCAAATACTTGAATACATGCTAAGAATGCATGTAATGCATCAACCCAGGAAGTGGGAAGACTCCCTGCCACTGGTAGAATCCGCCTACAACAACGGCTACCAAGCATCCTTGAAGATGAGTCCCTTCGAAGCCCTCTATGGTAGACTGTGTAACACTCCAGTCAGCTGGAGTAATCCCGTAAACAAGATTTATTTTGGACCCAACATGTTGAAAGAAATGGAACATCAGGTGACTTAGATAAAACAAAACCTGAAGGTTGCCCAGAACCGACAGAAAATTTATGCTGACCAAAAGAGAACCCCAAGAGAGCTCAAAACGGGAGACCACGTATATCTTAGAGTTAGACCCCAGAAGAGTTCTCTAAAAATGGGAGCTCATGCCAAGTTGGCACCTCGGTATTGTGGACCCTTTGAGGTTCTAGATAGAGTGGGACCTGTAGCCTATAGGCTAGCACTACCTCCCACAATAAAAGCACATAATGTTTTCCATGTTTCATTATTGAAGAATTATGTACATGATGCTAATCATATAATTGACTGGTCTGTGATCCAGGTGGAACCGGAGGGAGAATTTCTACCAGAACCCCAATGCATACTGGATAGAAAGGAAACCCCACTCTAGAACTGAACCATTGCACAGGTCAAGGTGCAGTGGAGACATTTTGGCCCAGATGAGGCTACATGGGAAATGGAAGATGCCATGAGACAGGCATATCTGATTTTGTTTACTTCTGTACATGCATGTCATGTTGATAAATAAGAACATCGAGGATGATGTTCCTTTAAGGGGGAGGGAATTGTAACACCCTGTTTCCCCCAGTTTGTAAAAGTAACTATACTGGCCAAGAACCGTGGCAAACCCAAAAATGTGAATGTGTGATGTGAATGGACCTTGTGAAAAAGGTTGATGAATGTGAATAATATTATGAATATATATTTCAGGACTGCTGAGAGGGGATGTGCTGAAAAAGAGACCATGATGGCTGAAGAAAGGTGGTGTTAACTACCACCAAAACCAATACCGTATTTGGACTTCACTGGCCCGGAGAACCAAGAGTGGCTCACTGGCCCCGAATTAAATGACTCGTGAGGATTGGTAGGTAAAGGTATCCTCATGAGTAATGAGGAAAGGGGGTGAACTGCCCATCCATAGAGTCCTCAGACCTGGCCACTCTGAGGAAAATCATGTCACGTGCAACCTCACCGAACAGAGAAAATGCAGGAAATGTGGGCGATCAAGGGAAGACACAAGGGAAAGAGGAAGGGAAACTCTGGAAAAACATAGAGTGAGTGATAGCAGAGAAGAAGGAGAGTAACCTTCATTCTCGGTCACTGGAAAACAGAGACACAGTCTCACAGCATTGTGGTCTTAGCTCGGGGGTGGCTAGTGGTAAATCCATTAGGAGTCGCTGAGCCTACGGTTGGGTGGAAACGAGCACCCCTCTCAGTAGTTGCAACCACATCTGGTGTTATTTCTGATAAGTATTTTTACATCTTGCATCTTGAAATTTATATGCTGACATGTATGCTCATAGTCTGTGCAGTTTTATGGATGGTTTGCGTATAAGACTGCCTGTGTAGTGTTTTGATTTAAAAATGGTGGTTTCATGCTTATAATGGAAAGACTATGTATGGCTTATGTTTTATAAATCACTATTTATACACATATTGAATTAATTCAGACTTCAAGCCTATTCTCGAGAAATATATACCCTTATCCGTCTCAGGTAATACCCTGGATAGAGCTCCCCATAGAGACACCCTTCTTAGAAAGCTCACCAAGAACCTGGAAAAGGATTTGAAGGTGCAAGTCTTAGTAACCCTATACAAGGAAGAATGATCCTCTTGAAATCCCAAAATAACAGTGAAGGAATTACCGTGTTTTCTTCGCAAGATTCATCAAGGAGGCATTGGATGGTTGGAATTCTCCGTGGAGAATTCATGAAGTCCCGAGAGCCGTCAGATATTGTAGAGGAGCAGGGGAGTTACAGTAAGCCTATTTTCAAGTTTTAAGTTTGGGAGAAATCGGACCGTAGGATCTGATTCGACAAGAACCATTGGATCACTTGCGTAATCTCATTTCGTGGATTCACGAGTTGAAGGGTTAAAACCCTTGCCTCAAGATTCACAAGGTCGCAAAAGGTGAAGTCCCGAAGGGGAAAAAGAATTTGTGTGAGCCAGTTATTGGTGAACTGCATCGGAACTCGGTATTTCGGGGTTTCATGGGTTGAAGAATTGAAAGCTTAGCATCAGGATTCGCGAAGTCACAAAGTCTGAAACTCCAAAAAGGTGGGAAGTTCCGTTGTGGGATCCACGTTGACAACGTGTCAAAATTTTGGCATTTCGGCATATCGGTAGATAGCAGGTCGAGACTTTTGTCCCGAAAGTCCCGAAGTTGTGAGTTGCGATAAGGAGTAGCGAAGAGTTCAGGATCTCGGCACTTCGGGTGTTGGGATACAAAGGAGGTAGTGCTTCGGGAAGTGAAGTCGTGAAGTGTCGAAGCTAGGGACGAGGGACACATGGTAAAACCGCAAGGTGGGACCATGCGATAGATAGGTGAATACATGTCACTTATTGAAAGGAGTCAACACTCATTGACCTCTCACGTCTTGGGGATTCATGAGATAAGGGAACGAGAGTTCATCCCTTCGACTTGCGAAGTCGTGAGTAGTGAGAACGCGAGAGGGAAAGATAACATCGATTCTCGGGGTTTCGTGAAGGGAAGGTGCCAAGGTTGGATGCCACAACTTGAGAAGTTTTGAAATAGTGAGGAGAGGAGACAACCATTGGATCCAGGTCGCGAGAGGACCATTGGATCAAGTATCCCATCGCATATCGTGCATTCGAGGGTTCAGAGATTGAGAGAACCTCTTCTCAACATCAGAAGTTGCGAAGTGCCGAGAGACGAGGCACAAGTGTGGACACGTGGTAGAACCACAAGGTGGGGCCTGCGTGGTTGACAAGCAGAAATGCATCACCTGGGAAAAGGATTCAACACTCCATTGACTTCTCATGTCTCGAGGATTTCCGAGATACGAGCACGGGAGCTCGATGCTACAACTCGCGAAGTGGTGAGTTGCGAGAAGTGTGAAAGGAAGGTCAACCCTCGCTGACTTTCAAGTCTCAGAGGTTCGCACGGGAAGAGCATGGAGGTTCAACCCTTCAACTTGTGAAGTCATGAGATGTGACAGGAGCTAGTGTTTAGCCTAGCCGGTGGACATGCGTGGAGGGTACCGACAAAAGGGAGCTATACCCATTTCGTGATCGCGGGTATCACGAGATTGGAAAGGAGGAGTCGAGAGATTCAACTTGCTACCTCGCGAGATGGCGAGTTGCGACAAGTGCCTTTGGGAATAGGCATTGTTCATAGCGCTGTGGTCGCTTGGGAGTCATGGAGCTCGCGCCTAGTGTTGTTCGCATAGGGGAACTTCCAAAGGACCTGTGGATCGATTGAATGGAGATTTCAGCAAGGAATCAGAAGAAGTCGTTTCGGCTCATAAAAGAAACCGAACTATCCTTAAGACTGGGAGGTCATGCAAAGACTCTGTTGAGGTAGAGGAGGCACCTGCAACCTCTACTAAGCCCCATAGGATTTCGGGGATTCTGTCCCTCGATAAAAGGTGAAAAATCTATTATTTCACAACGGGTGTGTGACACTATCATGGAAAGAAGATTTAAGCTTCTAGAGATGCTCCATCTCTTGCTACAATTTTTAAATTTCATCTCCTTGTAAAGTCATTTCCTCCATTGACTTTGCTAGAGCTTCAAATTTCTCTAGAACTATCACTGGGGCAGCTGATGGAAGTTCTACAGTGGTGGTTGTTGATGATGTCGATGTGCTAACTCTTGTGAGGGGAACTGCACTCAATGGGATGACCTCCATGGGATCTGTCTGTTCTTTTTCCTTTACTAGTCTTTCCATCTCAGCCTCCATCTCTTTAATCTGTATGTTCTGTTCCATGATTAAATTTAGCATTTATTCTTTTTGACCCTCTGTCTCTACCATATCTTTGGTTTGTGAGTCTTCAGTAACTGTCAGTTTTAATTGCTTCCTCAAGGAGGCTATGCCAACATTCTTTTTCTTCAATAGTTCCTCATCTACTTTCACATTCGAGGGATCATACCCAATTTTAAGTACCATCTCTTCTAAAGACTTGATCTTGTTATGTTTTTCAAATGATGATACTTTATCCAACTTTAGTTGAGTCTGAACATTGTTCAGAGAAACCTATAATTTTGCAGCGGTTGTGGAAGTGTTTTCCAATGTTGAGAAAACCATTTCTCCAGTCTGTCTATGAAAATCCATATGATCAGCTAGATGTACTTGCTTGGCATCAAACTCAAGTGTTGACCTTTTGTAATCAGTGATTTCCTTTGGATGGGGCACATGTGCCTACAAAAATTCCATGTGCATTCTCCCTTTTTTCTGTATCAAAATCAAAGAGCAGTCTATGATGTGTTGTTGATGTTTATTTCCATAATTGAGCATACATGTTATTTGTCAGCATCTCATTCTTCTTCTTGATTAAATCATATTTCTCAAATATACTTAGTTTTGCAGAACCTTGTGATGGTTGGGTGGTCAATGTGGTATCCGTCTTCTTTTTTGAAGAAGTGGACATCATCTGTTGTTTACTTGATAACAATGGTGAGTGTTCTCCCTCAACTACTATGGTAGACTATGTCTCTTCCTCTCCTGATCTGTCATTTGTGTGACTAGTCTTGAGCCTTCTCTTCTACACCTGGAAATACTCTGCTGAGACTTTAGTAATTGAAGGGGAGGCATCCTTTCTAATCCTTTTCTCCTTTTGTATCTGTGGAGTAGTGGTCTGTGAAAAAATGGCTGGAGGAGTTTGTTGTTTAGCACCTTCCAGAGTGTTCACCTCCCACTCTGTTTGGTTCATAAATTTCTCGATCTCTGGTTTGGGCACATTGGCATATGGGGAAGTTTTTTTCCTTAATCTCATTTCTGCAATAATCCCACATGGATCATAGTGCCAAGGGAAACTGATTGCAAACTTCATTTCCTTTAGTATCTTGTTTGCCTCTTCCCGGGCAACTCGACTATTATAGATAAAGGATCCTATCTGCCCTTTAATTATCAACTGTTGTTTCTTCTTTAAAGCTACAAAATGTATGTCGTCTGAATTGATCATTTGCCTGATGTATTCGAAGGTGAATATCCTAACAGGTACATATATGGGAATCTTATAAGGAGCCAACTCACATCCATAAATTCTGATTTCTATGTGATTCTTATATAGATACCAGTCTCCAGTCTTGGCGAGGTCCGAGAGGTGTAAAATTCTTTGGATATCCTCATTTATACTCGGTTCTTGTCTACCACTGAGCATGCTTACCATTGGGTGGTAAAACTGCTCAATGAATTGCTTGAAATTAAACTTTGTGGAGTTTTTTCTCAGTAATGAAGTCCAAGAGGTGACCAACTATGGTTTGTCGTCCTGGTCCAGTTTTTGCATGGGGAATAAGAACTTATCTTCTTGAAAGAAAACGATCATGTAAGACAATATTGAAGAATACTATAACATGCCCTCTATGGGAAATTTGAAAAGTCCCTCATGCACGTTATTATATAGAAAACTGTTGTAGTTGAACCAGGTGGTGGCTTTTTCTTTGGCAGAGAAAATGGACAAGAAACCAAGAATGGGATAATCCACCCATTCATTTGAATAATACCCGAGAAGACAACATAACGATGAAATGACTTGGTTACCTTTTTCTGAAAACATGGAAGAATGGTAGGGGGGATTTTTCTTGGGGAATTAGGCATTCTGTGGGAGGAAAAACTCTAAAATCTGTGCTCTCTGGGGAAAAGACAAATTTGGGTACATTTCAGTTAGAACTTCAATGGTGAAAGTATAGGAGGATTTGGCTCTAGGTATTTGCATCATCTGGTCAATGGACTCGGTGTGATAGTGAAAAGGGTCTCTCCAGGCGATGAAACAATAGCTTTTTGATCGGGGGAAATAGTGTGCCTGGCACTTGAGGGCGATCTTGGGAAAATGGTGAACTTGGGGAAAAAAATACAGTGGAAGATTGGACTCCTAGAGTCCAATCTCACCACTTTGGTCCAGGAAGGTGTCTTTGAACCATGAATGGAATTCGAAAAAATAAAATTTGCATCTAGCCTCTGAGATCAGCTAGTCTTTGTTAGCCAGAGGAATCCATTCGAGATCGACAGGGGGCGAGAGTAATGTATTTTCCTCGACCTCTGATTTCTTAGATTTTGGAGGCATGAATTCAACTGTTACATGCAATTTGAAACATAAAATGTTAGCAGGAAATTTTCTTTATCTGGGTCATTGACTGAAATGGCGGGGGATGTGAGCTTTTGGTATGCAGAAAGTGTGAACAATGTGATAATGGTAGAGAAACAGGATTTAGAATGAGTGAACGGGTGACCGTTGGGGATCGGTGGACCATTCTGTGGCCTAACGGGTATGCTTGGCTGCTTTGAATGGCCAATAGATATATGGGGATGAGGTGACAAGCAAGTGATGGGTTAAGGGCACGTGATGGTGATCAGGAGGGTAGAAAGTGGAGGGGATGTGACGTGTGGTGGATGAGTGGAAGATGAAGTATGCTGACAGAGTAAAGTCACAAGACTTGCAAACAATGGTAGTGGAGTGTGTCATCATGCACCAGAGGCAATATAGAAAGGCTAGTATGGCAGTATGTTAGAGGGGGGTGTTGTAGGAAAATCTCCTTGCGGATAGGTAGATCGCCTCTAAGAGCTTGACCTTAACTCTAGACAGAAAATGCTTAACATGGACACTGACTTCCTTTCAAATCTATCTAAACTAACACATGAGAAGGAAGGAT
>JZKD02S0112602.1:147056-174222 GCA_000966675.3 Picea glauca
CTCTCGGAATGTGTCTATATTCGATGTAATCGAACATTCGTTCGAGACGATGAACTTGCAAGTGTAAGCGTAGCAGGATAGGACTACGGATAGCGTAGATGCGATTGAGTTGAAAAACCACCAGTTGGGAGTCTAAGTAAATAATGATGCAAGAGATACCTAGAGAGGAATCTTGGGTCAATAGTCCAATGATAGCATGATATTCTGCCATATTGTTGGTTGCTGGTCCTAAACAAATGCCTCCTGAACTTACCACCTAGTCAAATTGGTAAATAACCCAAGCTGCTGAAGCAATGTTCCGGGTATGTCGGCTAGTGCCATCCGCGAACCCAAAAAAGATAGGAAAGGAAGACGTCATATGCTCATGAAAACACAAGCACAGTCATGAGTGGCAATGATAAATACTCGGGCACGCAAAAGAAATAGACACACCAAAACTAAATACAATAATGTACAAAGTACAAATGCTAGGTGATCTAGGCATAATACTTCTTAAGGTAAAGCCCATTTCGGGGCTCTCCTAGGGAAATTCCATCATGATCAACTAATTCATAGGCACCTTTATGTAGGACATGCTTCACGATGTAGGGACCATGCCACATGGGTTCTAACTTTACTGTCCCCAATTTATCGTGAGCTTGGTCGTAAACAAGGACTAAGTCTCCTTCTGTGAAAGTTCGAGGGTGGACGAATTTGTCATATTGACTTTTAATTCGTTTTTGATGTGCCTCATTGGCAAGAGCAGCATCTCGACATGTTTCATCCAGTTTGGATAGATACAAAAATCGTTCTTCTTCAGCAGAAGTATGAGGTAGGAGTTATACTTTTAGTTTGAGTGATGGAATCTCACACTTGATTGGTAGGATGACTTCAATACCATAGACTAACTGGAAAGGAGTGAATCCAGTTGAAGTTTTCACAGAGGCGCGATAGGCCCAGAGAGCGGAGAACAGTTGTAGATGCCACGATGTTTTGTTTTCCCCTACCATGCATTGGATCATGGTTTTTAGGGCTTTGTTGATAGCTTCAACTTGTCTGTTCGCCTAAGGGTAGTAAGGGGATGAGTTTTCATGGCGAAAACCAAATTTGACATGTAACTTACTCATCATCTGGTTTTTGAAGTGTGAACCATGGTCAGTGACAATGGCACGTGGTACACCAAAATGAGTTATGATGTGGTTGAAGAGAAATAGAACTGTCGTACGACCATCATTCAGGAAGGTAGGCATAGCCTCAACCCATTTGGTGAAGTAGTCGACGGCGACAATGATGTAACCGTGCCCCCCGGCTGAGGTAGGCTTACACTACATGAAATTGATGCCCCATTTGGCAAAGGGGCCAATGGCGATAATAGGGTGTAGTGCCATAGGGTGGGTGCGGGCCTTCTTGTTAAAGATTTGGTAGGGTGGGCATTTCTTGACAACCTCGATACAATCTTTGAAAATCGAGGGCCAAAAGTAGCCGGCACATAGGATTTTTTGGGCTGTGGCCATTTCAAAAAGGTGACAGCCACAGGCGCCAAGGTGACAATCGTTCAAAACGCGTTCAACCTCCTCGTGAATCAGACATCGCCGAAGGATGGTGTCGATACCATGATGATACAAAGTGTCACTGAGGATGATATAATGGCGAGAATGGTGACGAATGCATCGACGCTCTTCGTGAGAGATGTTGGGCTAAAAACATTGTGTTTGAAGGTAGAGGAGAATGTCTTCGTACCAATGATCAGAGATGCTAATGAGGAAGAGAGATTCATCGGGGAGAGAATCTCTAGGTTCGATGTTTTCATCGGCATGAGGGAGAGCACAGATAAGCTCGGCAAACAGCAGGGATTTTTTGGCTTTAGCCTTTGTAAACTCAAGATCAAATTCTTGAAGAATAATGATCCATTTTGAATATTTGCCCCCAAGTACTTGACGTGTCAGGACGTGGTACATGGGGTTGAAGTCTGCGATTACCGTGGTGGTGCGTAATAAGATGTAGTGGCAGAATCTTTGGACAGTGATGACGGCTGCCAGAGCTATTTTCTCAACATGTGAATATCTGAGTTTGGGTCCAGATAAACTCTTGCTCAGATAATAAATCACATGTTCTTCACCATTGGAATCTTCTTGGACTAACACCATTGTGATGGTGGAAGTAGAAGCAGCCATGTAAAGGATATAATCCTTTGTATATTCAGGGGGATGTAACAAAGGTGCATGGATCAAAGCGTGCTTGAGAGCGTCAAATGATCGTTGAGATGCATCATCCCAGATGAAAGGGACGTTCTTTTGCAGTAACCGCATAAATCCTTTAGTGATCTCGGCATAATTGCAAATGAAACGACGAAGAAAGTTTGATTTGCCTTGCAAACTTTGGAGTTGGGTTAAATTGGTAGGTGGAGGTAAGACTAAGATGGCCTTGATCTTTAAGGGATCCACCCTGATCCCATCTTTGGAGACAATGAAACTGAGTCGACCGGATTCAACAGCAAAAATGAATTTGTGTGGGTTCAGACGAATAGGGTAGAACCGACATCGCAGAAAAATTGCGCGTAAATGATCAATGTGATCGGATCGATTTAATGAATGTGCGGGTAAATCATCGAGATATAGTTCTGCTATATGTTTGATGTCATGAAAATCATACAACATGGCTCGCTGGAAAGTGGCTCCAACATTTTTAAGGCCAAAAGGTATCTTTTGGTAAGCGAAAGTTCCCCAAGGGTAGATGAAGGTTGTCTTGTGTTGATCTATAGGCAAGATTTCAATCTGGTTATATCCAGAAAAGCCATCCATGAAAGAAAAGATTACGCTTCCTGTGCAATTATCGATGATTTGATCGATGAAGGGTGTAGGGTAATTGTCCTTAGGAAAAGCTTTGTTGAGGTCTCAATAGTCAACACAAACACGGATGGTCCCTTGTTTCTTAGCGACCAGAACAAGGTTGGAGACCCATTCAATTAAAGGGACGGGATAGATAAAGCCATATTTTAGAAGTTTTTCAACTTATGCCTTTATAGCTACGATTTTCTTGGGATGAACCGGGAGAAGCTTTTGCCGAACCGGTTTCGCGTCAGGATAATTTTTGTTTTCGTGTATGACGATCGAAGGGTCGATCCCTGGCATTTCCTCATAACTCCATGCGAAGACATCGTGGAATTCCTTGAATAAAGTGGTGTAAGAAACCACTTCATCGGGTGTGCAATTAGCACCAAGGTTGATGTTTTCCACGACACCTTCTTTGACTGAAATGTCAATCGTAACAGTGGTAGAGATGTTACCCATGTTTCCCTCAGAGAGAGTATCTTGTGTGAGGATAGGAGATTGCGGAGCTTCAGTAACATCGGGAGGGAAGACAGATCGTATGTCTTAGATTTCTTCCAAAGGTGGAAGAAAAGAGGATCGATGGTGGTTGTCATCCCAAGGCAGATCGTCAATGCTAAGCATTTCCATGATAGATTCGTCCAAAGGAAAAATTTGGGAAATGTAATCAACAATGAATGATAGGGAATCTAACCACGAGGGCACCAAATAAGTATCGGGTGCCAATGAATGTGAAGCATTTGAAGAGGGAGAGGCAGATTGAATGGCTATGTATGCGGCCTCGGCTGGGCTCAATGGCATTGTGTCCCCGAGCGCATCGAATTCCAAAGGACTAGGCACAACCCAAGGGTCGGATGATTCCAAGGATTGATAAGGCATAGTCGAAATCATATTGACGATGGAAATATGATGTGCGGTAGGTGGAAGTGGTGTAGGGAAAGTACCCATGAGGCTAGAATCTTTCAATAAGCCAACACCAACGCTTTCATATGTAACCGGGTGGTCTCCCAAAAAGGGAATGTTGTTGGTAGCAGGGATGCGAGCGTCAGGTGTGCAGAAATCGAGTTGATCGATGGTAACAATTTTTCCTTGATGGGGGAATTGTACACATCGAAACACTGACGAGGTGACGATGGTCATCGCGTAGAACCAACTTGTTCCAAGTAGTAGGTTGTAATCGAGGGGGGCATCGACCACCTCGACGCCAAAAGTAACAGTTTTGCTGCCCAACTGAACGGCTAAGGATTGTAATAATCCATGAGGATGAAAACCTCGTCCATCGAAGGAATGTAACATGGTAGCAGATTTGTTAAGGGCAGGTGATTTCAAGCCTTTCCAACAGGATAGAGACATGACACAGGTGGAGGCTCCCTCATCTAGGATAGTCCGATGGATTTGTTGATTGTGAACAACCACATCGATTTGGAAAGCTAGCTGGTGGGAGAGTCATGGTTGATGATCATTCAGATTAAACATGATGTAATTTGATGACTCTGGATCAAAAGCACCAATAGAGGCTAAGAGAGTTCTACGTTGGTTGGGACAATGTTGTAGAACTTCCAAGGCGGACATGGCACATGGGGCTTGGGCCAAATCTTCTACGATATTGTAGTTTTGGGCAGCCCGTGAATTAGGATTGAATGTAGATTTTTGGATGGTGCTCTTAGGAGGGCATAGGATGGAGTCAAAAGAAGGTTTCTAAATCTGAAGTGGCCGAGATGGAGGGCTAACAGATGGAGGATTGACAGAGGATGGTAACGGGTCTGATGTAGAACCGTTAGCGATCTTCGACTTATCAGGTTTAACTGGCGTGTCATATGTCGCAGAGCGAGTTGTTAGATTAACTTCGTTAAACATGTAAATGTGGGCACTTGTCGAGGCCTCATCATGGGGTTGGTTGGAACTGCCCCCCGGCGTGGGGGTTTGTGCAACCAATGATTGTTGTTGCGGAAAAGGCTGAGTGAGCACAGTGGGTTGCGAATTTCCTTTGAAAACTTTGGTCACTTCATCGCGATGTGGGCAGTCTCGAGTGTAATGATTGTCACCACAAATGAGACATGGGAATTTCAGTTTTCATTGTGGTTATTTTTCGGCAGCAGGGGTTTGCGGTTGGGTCTTGGGTTGCTCGTTGTTGTTCTTCTTCTTTGGTTTGTTTCTCGCTTTCTTCTTTCCCCTGAGTTGTTGTGAAGGGGTTGATTGGACCGCATTCACATCAAAGACCTGAGTTTGGGGTGGGGTAGAAGAGGGTGCAATCGAACTGGGAGCAGTCGTGGGAGCGGGCTGCTGGATTGTTCCAGTAGACTGGGTAGTAGATTGAGTTTTGATGGAGCCAATAACTCCATCCGCATGAAAAGTAGTTGATGGTTTGAACGGATCATTAGTGGCACGGGTAGCGTTCGGTATCAAATCATATAGAGTACCGGATTGTGAATAGACTAAGTCTAAGTACCGAGCTCGGGCGATGGCTTCTTCCTCAGTGACTACGCCACCCATGGTAACATCACACGCAATCTGGGGTAATAGTGATTTCGTGAACCATTCTACTAATAATTGGTCAGGGATGACCACTTTGATTAGCCTTCATCGTTGTCTCCATTCATGGATATGATCGGAGATATGTATGGAAGTTGTCTGATGAAGAGAGGTTAATAGTTCAGTACCCGTCTCGTATCGAATGGGTAGTTGGAAATGTGTGAGGAAGGACATGGTGAGGGAGTTGAAATCGTGAAAGGATGCGCATGGTAGTTCAATATACTATTTCGCTGCGGAACCCGTGAGTGTTCATTGGAAAATACACAAACGAATCGAATCGTCCATGAGGGAGTTGGATGAACACCACAAATGGAAGGTCATCACGTGGTTGTTTGGGTCTTCTCCAGACTTTCCATCGAATTTTGGGATATCAGAAGGAATTTTAGCTGGAATAGCTGGCCAAACCGGAGAATGATAAATGGGATCATTCGTTAATCGAGACAAGTCTGGAAGGTCCAAGGTGGCTAGAAAAGGTAGTTGTCGGTTAACCTATGGGTAATGCTGGTGTGGTAGAGGGACACCAGTGGGGCCCAATACTGGGTTATGTGGATAATTATAACTCATGGGCCCTCTCATATGAGGTTAGTTTTGACCAAGGTACATAGGATTTGAGATGTTTTGAGAAGTGTTTGTGAGCGGAGGATAACTAGATGGGTTTTGTGGATTATAGGGTGGGTTTGGCATTTGTCCATAAAGGGGTGGTTACAGAGTTTGAAAATTTTGTCCCGTGGAGGCATGTGAGTTTCCTTGAAAAGGGATGCTCCGTCGATTGGGTGCGGTGGACACATTTTGTCCTTGTGGTTGATGGTGTACTCCAGATTGGGGCTGCCCTCCAGCATGAGGGTGCCCCCCGAATGGAATTTGTCCTCTGGTGGGAGGATTCCCCCCAGCATTAGGGTTCCCTCCGAATGGAATTTTTCCTCCAGAGGGAGGATGCCCCCTAGTTTGAGGTAGATTCCTCGGGATCTGAAAGCCAGAAACCAATGACTGACCGGTGCCACCGATCGGGTTAGGACCACCAAGGCCAGTCCCTTCGGGTTTTTGGATAGGTATGGAACTTCCCGGTGTAATTTGGGTATTGGTTTGGGCAGTGGTGGTAGCGGAAGCGTTCAATGCCCTGAATCCAAAAGGGAGTGTAGGCCTCGATGTTACAGGTGTGCAAATCGAGGCTTGATTAACTACTACGTTACTGGCGGGGATGGTCAGAATGTGCGGGGCCATTGTCGAATGGGCCGTTTGGAGGGTAATAGTAGACCTTGGGCCAATGGACGGTATGTTCAGACCAACGGTTGGTGTGGCTATAAAAGTGGTAGTACCGGTGAAGTGATTTGGGGGTACAGTGTAAGAAAAAGGTGCATCGACACCTTCTCCTGTCCCATAAAGATCTTGCACCAAGCGTGGTGGACTCCGAACGACGTTCGCAGTCCAAAAAGGGTCATTGGATAAAGGGTTTTGAGAAGATCCGGTTGGAATGTCGGTAGGATTGATGACAACAAATTATCTAGCAGAATTCAGGTGGAGGATTTGTCGTTCGTGTCCCTCCGGAATGCGATAAGCTTCCGGAGATTCTGAGACAATTCGAAAATTCTCCAAAGGAATGGGAACTTCTTCCTGGGAAGTTGTGGTATTATGAACCTCGCTCTGTTGAGGGGATTCTTCCGTGGAATGAGGGGGTAAAGGGGTGTTTCCTTCCATATTTTCTAGAGGGAGTCCCTGTAACCTTCGTGAGCGGCGTGGAGGGTTGATGTTGGTGGAAAAGAGTTGGCGAAAGAAATCTATGGCCAACTAACGAAAAGAAACAACACACGCTAAAAATTTCTAAGAATCACAACCAAGCAAACATGACCTTCTTTTGATGATCGCACTAGTTAGTGATGAAATCCAACATCATGTGATCAAGTCCAGAAGGAGCGGGGATAGGGTGGAATAGTTACAATGGCGACCTGCTTAATGAACTTACGCCTTAGTGCAAGCTTCCACGCAGCAATTGTGGATTTACCCTCCAAGGAGCTCGAGTGAGTTTGACCAATGTCTGCTCCATGTACAGTGAGAATTCCCGTCACTGTCACCTTGTGTAAGACCCTAAAGATTATGGACACTAAGGTTACCAATTCGCAGTCAGCTCCTAGGCGGGAACAGTCGACAGTCCGATCCGAACGTATGGGCAGGGTATCAAGCCCGAAATCAACTAAAAGGCTTCCATGCAGTAATTGTGGATTTACCTCAAAGTGATCCCCATAATATGATCCGACCACCACAATCAGTTAAACCACGGAGGGTTAGTCCCCGTAGCTCACCTGAATGCGACCTCCTGCGTAACCCCTGTGTGAGAGGGGGATCCTAGGCAGACTTATATGATAACTGGATTTACTCTCCCTAACTCAGGATGCTATTGTTTGTTTTGGAGACTTTGGAGATTTATTCTCACAACCCTAATTCAAAGTACTAAGCCTATTCTACTGTTGGTGGAGGATCCTAGAAAAGAAAAAGTTCTAGATAACTTTTAATTAGCATTGATTTTTATCGTTGTTCTTTAAGAAAAGGGGTGCATGGAAGTGAAACAAATGGAATTATGACTCAGACCCAAAGAATGCATCAAATATGATAAGCGGTCATTTCCTTTCGATGAATATATATCTAAGGGAGAGAGAAAGTTTTTTTCACTAATCAAGCACAAATAAGGAATTCCCTCAAACGATTCTTTTCTCAATCAAACCCTGATGTAATGCAAAAACTTTTAAATGCCTTCTAATATGCACAATCAATCATAAAGATGTCTTTTATTGTTTGTGTATGAATGATGCTTAATACAACACAATGCTCATTTTGCTAATTATTTTCCTTGTATGAATGAAAACCAAACTAGCACAAGCAAAAGTCACACAAACAATACACCCTTCCATAGCAGTCGAAATGAAAAAGCAAAAGAAAAGAAACAATCAAAGAGAAAAAAAAACTTCACACCCAAAAGAAAAAGTTGAAGAACAACTGATCTTGACTGAAATCAAGATAAAGAGGTATGTAGGCCTTTGATGACCTTCACCAGGGTTTTTACTCGGCTAATGAGGAGAGAAAAACAATGCATGGGTTTCAAGCTTCACTCAATAGGGATAACTCAATGAAAATAGTGAAGAAGGCTACAAGATCCAACTAACAAGATGTTTGTTCTTCAAAAAGACAGATGTCAAGGCTAAAAGGGAAGAAACATTGACTCACAAGGCTACTCAGCAGAGGAGACACAGAGGCAAAACCCAGAAAAAGCAATTCTGGAGGGTTTTTTGAGCCAAAGAGGGCTGGCGCTCTATTGCCAAAGGAAAGGAGCATTATAGTGCTATGTGCAAGGCTATGGGGGAGCGTTGGAGCTCTGTTAACACTAGGACAGGGGCGCCAGGGTCTAAAAATCCCAGAAAATGTCAAAAAATAAAAAAATTGCAATTCAATTCTGACACTTATGCTGAGTGCGATGGGGTAAGGAGACAATCAGCTCATGAAAATAATCAAAAGAGGAGTGAACCAGGTCTAAAACAATCAAGGGATAGAACAAGGTCAATGAGGAGAAAAATCCAAACAAGAAGTTTCGATTTGAGTCTATCTCCCCAGTGGAGTCGCCAGTTTCTGTTGTAGGAAAATCTCCCTGTGGACAGGTAGATCGCCTCTAAGAGATTGACCCTAAATCTAGACAGAAAATACTTAACATGGACACTAACTTCCTTTCAAATCTATCTAAACTAACACATGATAAGGAAGGATGACAGAAGTACCTTTTATCGACATTTTTCCCTGCACACTCCGAGTTGCGCTTCAATCCTTTGCTCCTCACTGAGTTCTGTGGACAAAACAAGATACGACTACTTCCTACTCTATTGATATTATCTTGAAAATAGATCTATCAATAAATGATAAGTTCATGTGACATTAGACACAAACTAGAAAGAAACAGGCCAAGTGTGTCATATTGATGAGAATAACGACAGCAGTACTTACAATCGTAGATGCGAATGTGACAGCTTCGTCAAGTCCTCTTCGTCTAACCCTTGCCTGAAAGATCCACGACCTGGATAACAGCAGCTTCACTGATCACTCTCCTTTGGCTGATTGTGAGTTTCCTCCAAGATCATAAGTTTCATATCTTCAGTTCTTCCCCCTTTTCACCATCATAGAGCCTATTTGTATAGGTTAAGAGGAGCTTAACATCTTGATTTATCTTTAGAACAATTTGGGAACCTTCTCCTTAGATCAGAGATCTCTTGATGAAACCAAGAATTCGAGCACAACTTCCTCCTAATCTCAAAAGATCCTCCCCTTATTCTCCTCAACGGGCCAACTACTGCCTCATATTAGGCAACGCTCCCTTAGAAGGGGCATCAGAGCGCTGTAGCACTTCCTGGTAACCTTTAGGGTAGCGCCAGCGCCTTCAAGATGAGCAATGCTCCTTCAGAGGGGACTGGGGAGTGTTATAACGCTTCCTGAAACCTTGTGGGGGAGCGCCAGCGCTTCTAGGGCTGAAATAGGGGAGTACTCCTCCTCAAAACCTTTGTTTCAGGGCTCTCTTCAGATGTCAAGAGTTATTTGACTTCAGTAAACTAGTTCTCCTTCTTCAAATCAAGTATATGAGATGTTATAAGTGTCTCCTTAGTGTCGTTGACATGGCAGTATGTCTGAACATCATTTGCGACACTTATGACCAACTTGCGACACTTGCGAAAGTTGTAAGGAAGATGCGACACTTACGACAATTGAGAGGGACATGCGACACTTATCCAGCTGAGTAATTTTGATGTGTAACAGGGGGGGTAGGCAATAACTTGTTTATAGCAAGGGGGGTCCGACGTAACATATTTGCACCATGTTAGGATGGGGCCCGCCGGAAAAAAACACCATATCGGACCCCCCCACCATTAAATATAGAATGGTTGGGGGGGTTTGGTATATCATGTCAGTTGTAGATCTAAGCATTGTTTTCTCAGTTGCTAATCTCGACACACCCTTTAATTTTGGAGCGCGCATCACATTGCTCTGCAGAAACTTAGGATAGCGTGTATTTTGTGGGTTTTAGCGCTATTTCCTATCATTTTGATCACCAAGGGGTTAGAACACATCATTCAAACATCAAAAACAAGAATCTCAACCATCATTAGGCTTGTTTTATTGAAATAAAATCAACTAACCTATGTTCTATCCTATTTATCTAACACATTTAACCCGTATTAGACTGTTGGGTTAAGAATTACTCTACCTTAGGGCTATTTGACCAAGATTAAATAGTTTGATCAAATTTATTCACTACCTAGCCTATCTACTTGGCTAATATTAAACAGTTTAGCGAGGCTTTATTCACTCATCCTATCAGCATAAATTCAAAATACTTTACCATGATTAAACTATATGGATCAAGTCATTATTATTGCATGGGGCCTTATCCCTTTTTATTTTATGCCCTCTTTTATTCTTTTATCTTCTTTCTCTTTTCTTTCTTTTTCTTTCTTTTTTCTTTTCTTTATTTTTCATTCTTTTTTATTTCTTTTTTCTTTTCTTTCTTTTGAAAATAATTTGCAAAATGAAATATTATTTACAACCAAATTACACCAAGAGTGAAAATTTTCCAGTCACCAGTTGATCCTATGAAACATAGGGTTATAACGGGTACGAGTACCATGTATTGTACACTAATATGAGAGCCTCGAGGGGTGGGGGGGGTCATGCCCTTTCGTTTAATCATATCGCCCATGAAAAAAAAATTGGTGGTTTTTTGCATCCATTTTTGGCCCTTTTTTGGGTCTATTTTGGCGTTTTTCGGTACATGGTTTTCATCGATGGTTTTCTAATTTCGGTTAAGGAATTAGAGTTGTTTACTAATTTGGATCAATGGATTAGGGGTTTGGATGACATGGGATCCTATATGTATATTGTATTTTAAATAATGAAGAATGATGATGAATAGAATATTAGAGGCGTGGCTCTAAACAAGTTATTGGTTTTCCCAGTTTGGGTTTCCAGGGTAAAAAATCTATGTGTAATGTGCGTGTGTGTGTACCATTGTATCTTTTCTATTTTTATTGAGAATCTATTTGCAGTAATTAATTATAAAAGGTTAAAATATGCACTCCTATGAATTCCCAACACAGAAGATATGAACCAAAAAATAAATCTAAACTCCCAAAGGGATGAAGAAGTCCTAGAAACAAGTGAAATTCTCCCAAGAAAACAATTTAATTGTCCGATAACAGTGGAATTATCCCCACCAAACAAATGGATGTCCAAAAACAATGTAATTTACCCCAACAAACAAATGAACACCCAAAAACAAAGGAATTCACCCCAACAAACAAACAGATGCCCAACAACAAAGGAATTTTCCCCAACAAATAAGTAGACACCCAACAATAAGGAATTCTTTCAAGATAATGGAGAATTGGCCCAAGAAATGCCAATTAACTCAGAACATCTCCAAATGTGAGAGAGTATGAGAAGGGAGATAAGTTATAATGATTTTAAACTTAGAAATGTATGCATAAAAACTATTTAATGACAACCCTCAATCTCTATGAGGTAATAGATGGATGGTCTACATCCTCTAACTGTTGCAAGTATGCAAGCTTTGGAAGGAAACAAATTAGTATATAGTCTATTCTCAATCAGTATGATATGCCACCACTACCAATAGATTCTCACACATAGTGATAAATATTATAAGAAACAATTAATTCCACATCCACTCAAGAATATACAGAGATGTCGTTAGAGTTGTCTAGCAAGCTCATTTAAAACTCAATGATGAGTTAACCACAACACATAGAGGAAAAATACATTACACATGATTTTTTTTTCCTAGAACCCAGTTGGGAAAACTATTGGAAATATTGTTGTCATTGATGTCAAATACAAGGGGATACTATAGATGTCCAAGATAAGGATTGCAAGATGGAGATTGTTGGAAGTATTTGTTTTTTTGTTATTTTTTTTTTTATGCTCAGATAGGATACCCTATCTTTGAATTTATTTTTACTCTAAACACCTAGCTCAAATGAGAGCATAGGATATATATTTGAAATTCTTATTCCAATACCTTTCCAATGGTATGTGGAACTTGTTGGACACACTGAGCACACTAAGAGGGGGGGTGAATCAGTGTGGGGCTCTTTTTTCAGTTCCCTTCACAAAAAATCCTTAGTTAGCAATCATCATTTACTCATCACTTATTATTGACATTTATAAATAGTTGTATGTGAACATATATCAACAATAGATAGCAACAACATATATCATCAATAATCCATCACCGCAAAGAATACAAAGAACACAATATGTATGCACAATTTTCTTTTTATTATGGAATACAATCCTTGGGTTTATTAGCAACAACTGAATAGAGTATCAAATCCACAAGAGAACCAACTCTGCAATGCAAGACTCAATTTACACAACTCAACACCAACTGAGAAGAGGATTCAATCCTCAACAGATACCGATCTATCAACAGGTATGTGAGTTGTCATTAGTGAAGAATGCATATGTACATGCCCTACTAATAGTGCAGCCTGTGTAAGTACGCGGTCTGGCTCATAGCAGTCTGTGTGTGCCTCCTTAAGAACTAGGGTTTTCTCTCTCCATGAAAACTTAGATCTTATGCATCCTCTGTCACATCCACTTCTACCCTTGATTGTCCAATATGTACCATAACCAATCACAACACATCTATGCTCTCCAAAAACTTACTCATGATCCTCAACCATACAATATGAATGCTACTCAATCATGTATAAGTAACTAGTATACTAGGGAAACCATATCAATACTGAAACATAAGAGTGCAGATCACACAGTCAATGAACCAATAAAACCATATCAAAAGAGCCATACCAAGTGTTGTAACCTAGGTCTTCACCCCTGCCTCTCCTCTCTATTTTCCCTATGCCTTCATCAATTTTTCACATTCTGGTTGGTTAAGTCAGTTTCCCATTTTTGAGTGACTTGGTTCTTATTCGTTTCTTTCCTGTTTGAGTCTTTGTACATTTTGTTTTATGTTTTTCCTGAAGGATAAAATACATGTTGTATTTGGTTTAAAATGCTTGTCATCAATTTTTTCATTGATTGATCTCACAATAGGTCGACCAAGTTTTTATATGCATAGGAAACACCCATGGACAAACGCAACAATCAAGAACTGTTAATTTCAGATTCTGATTGTGGAAATAAACATGTTAACTTTCGATAGTGGTGATCCATCAAGACAATCAGATCAATGGATCTCTTCCATTTGGGGGTGAAGAATTGCGCAGATTTTAACATCAAGAATTATCTGATGTCCCGAAATCCTGAATTATTTAACATGACTTAAGCTCAAGTTAATTAGTGATAAGCACTAGCTAATCACTTCACGAGATCATCACTTTGGGAGATTTTCATACTTTACATCCAGAAACTCCCGAAGTGTTGAAGACCTGAAGTCCCGAAGAGCCAAAGTGCCAGAGTGTCAAAGACCCAAAGTCCCAAACTGTCGAACTCATGAAGTGTCGAAGTAGCTGAAGACCTAAGTAGCCAAACTCCCAAAGTGCCAAAATAGCCGAAGTCTTGATGCCCGAAGTGCCGAAGCACGTGGAAACCATTAGTTGAGACATGTGGCACACTCATTGGTCATGACACATGGAAACATATCATTCACTTTAGATATTTTCCTCCGGGATATTTTGATGCTTCACATTTGAAACTCCCGAAGCCTGAAATTCTGAAAACCCGAAGTGAATATGGACCATCCATCAGTGGGGAGATGCGGTAGCAGATGATTCACTTCAGAGATTTTCCTCCAGGAGATTTTCATGCTTCACATTTGAAACTCCCGAAGCCTAAAGTTCTGAAGCATGTGGCAACCATAATTTGAGACACATGGTGCACTCATCAGTCATGACACGTGGTGCAATCATCAGTCATGACATGAGGCACTTATTCCAAGTCATTTGGTTGTGACATTCTCCCATTTCCATGTGACATGTGTCACCCTTCTTTCCATGACACATCAACAGCCGTGACATCATATGGTATCAGGCCACCACGTCACTTCAATGATTTTTCTTTGGGATATTTTCATGCCCAACATTTGAAACTCCCGAAACTCGTATTTCCGAAGAAAATCTGGACCGTTCATTGGACAAAATGTGTGGCGAAAGATCATTCACTTCAAATATTTTCCTCTGGGATATTTTTCATGTTTCACATTCAAAACACTCGAAGCCTAAATTTTCAAAGTGAATTTAGACCATTGATCTCAAGTCAACGAGAACCGTCAATCATTGCAGAAGATAAATATCAGCCAAATTACAAATCATAATTGGATCGACGACCACACTTCATTGTGGGGACGTAAACTGACTAGAAGTTAATTTTCTAGAGAGGTCCCCCAATTGGAACCATGGTATTATTGAAAGGGTACGTGGCAGCTTGTGGGTGATTGTGGGCCCAAAAGAGGTGTGGACCCAAACCACCCTTAACAACTTCTACAATCATGTTCTTAATGACATCAGGTCACCGTGTCACCTCCACTCATTCCACTTACTACTCTTGATCCTCTAGTCACCCAAAACATTTCCCCCACTCACCTCCACTTCATCTACATCCACGTCACCTCCACTCACACTCCTACTACCGCTCATAGGGCCAGT
The DNA here is from genome assembly GCA_000966675.3 of Picea glauca. Lineage (NCBI taxonomy): Eukaryota > Viridiplantae > Streptophyta > Pinopsida > Pinales > Pinaceae > Picea > Picea glauca. The sequence goes on from JZKD02S0112602.1 coordinate 162,052, forward strand.
TGTCTCCTATGGCCTCCAACTCCCAAGCATGCCAACGTTCAATGCAGAACTATGTTCTTCCACTCTGAGTCTTTTTCTACCATCTCATTTTCTCCAACGCATGCATCAGTTCTATCTCAGGGGCAGTAGTAGTTTTTAGTCGATTAATTCCAGCATTTGTTTAGATTAGGAACCAAATTGGTCTTATGCGTGTGATATGAACCACTCTTTTTCTTTAAGTCCAATGTCATAGTCAAGTTAATATTTTTTTTGAATGAACAATTACCTAAATTAGATCTCAGTCCCCTAAGGACGAGAGCCTCTGCAACTCTTTTAAATAGTTATCTTTTGGATATTGTAAGGGTCATATTTTGGGGAAATAATAGCAATACATCAGACTGGTTGGACCCATTCTATGCATGGATTAAATCTCTCTACCTGGCGAACATACTTTTGATGAAAATGTTTGTTTCCAAATCTTCATGTGTTTTTATCTTATCTTGAATGCAGTTTTTGATTTGTGCAAAGTACATGTCATTTCCTTTCAGCTATTGTATAAATTATTTTTACTAATATGAAACCTGTCAAACAACTAATTCTTTGGTGACGATTTGTTTTATTGAAACCTATGAGAGTAGTTGTGTTTTTATACATGTTTGATGTCTTGAAATCATATTTTAATTATTGAACTTCTTGCAACAGATTAGTCATGGAGTAGTTTGTTTTTTCCTTTTGTTTTCTATTATTTCACTAGTTTGTCATTAGTGTGCCACCAGCCAAGGAGGACCATCCATATCATTATTACAACCCGACCTTTATTTTGTCTTAATAGAATAACCCTCTGAACAACCAACAAAAAATTAAAAGAAATAATCATTCTAAACTGACAGGTGGCCTAACTTCACCCTTTAGTAGTTAGGTGCATACCTTAGGACCAACATCTTCTAGCATCATTGTCGGGGAACGGAGTAATGGAATATATTTCCATGGGATAATGACAATTGATCATCTCTAACCTTTGATGGTGAACAAATATCAGACACAGACATACTTCCATCTTTCATGTGGTGACTTCATTGAGTAAAATTTAAAGAAGAAATATTGGCGCCCAGAAAGGGATTCAACATATCTAAATATGAAAATAGAAAGGCCAAGAGAGATCATTCTAACCCTAAGAATAATACAGTATCCTCTGAGCCATATAGGAAAATATGAAAATCCATTGTAGCCTAGAGATATACTTCCCCCCTCAAGGGTAAAGCTTCACACAAAGAGCCTACGTCTAATCATGATCAAAAGCAGCTTGAATTTGATAGCCCTAAGAATCATAATTCCAAAAGGGATCAGACATCTTCAATGTTTGATTCCACTCCAGTATCTAGTCCTGCATCCACCCTTGTATCTCCCATAAATTTGCAGATCCCTATTATTAAAGCCATGGTTGTTAACTAGATGGATGCCATAATTGTTGCCAGATATGCACCCCTAGTTCTGCTTGTAGCCTTGCATGCCTTCCCAGCCACAGATTACATGATTTATTTACCAATATATAATGGGTAAGGAGAATTAACTACTGAAGAACATATGGTAGACTTTCACACCTTTGCAGACAACTTTAACATTGATTATGCAGATGTTTGGATGAGGTTGTTTGTACAGAGTTTGGATGGGGAAGTCAGAAAATGGTTCAGAGTTCTTCCTCCAGCTTCCATTGCAAATATTGAGGCATTAGATGAAACTTTCTTAAATCAATGGGGATATACGAGAGATTATCTCTACTACATCACTGAGTGTGGGTCCCTAAAGAGAAAGAATGGTGAATCTATTTCAAATTTCACCAAGAGATTCAATAATATATATGGTAGAATCCAAGATGATATCAAACCAACTGAATCCTTTGCCAAGATCACCTATGCCAATGCATTTGATGCATATTTCTCCCTCCTCCTGAGAGAGAGAAGATCAACCACACTATTTTCCATGTAGGAAGAAACCATTGAAGTTGAATCTAATATTTTGGCATCAGACAAACTAAAGACTAGACCTGATAAAGAGAAGAAAAAACAAAGAGAGGATACCCCTACCTCCTCTAACTCAGGCACATCTAATACCAAACTTGACGGAATGACCAAAACCTTGAAGGATATGAATTTTGAAATATCTAAGCTAAAATGGGAATTAAAACAACCAAACAAAACTTTTCAAGAGGGTGGAAATACAAATCAAAATCAGTTCAGGAGGCCTAATGATGCCCCTCCAATAATGCAAAGAGAAAGAAGAAATGTTGATGATCAAAGGGTAATACCTCCTTTCCAAAACAATCAGATTGAGGAGACAGATGAAGACATCGATGTTGTGGATGATACTGTTGTTCTTTTCAATGAAATAGATTATTATATTATCCATTTAACACAACAAGAATATGAGGTAGCACAATTGTCAAATCAATTTGATGATCAGATAGCGGAAGAGGGAGTTATTCAAAGACAACCCAAGAATAAATATTATTCGAGGATGAGAGGAGGAGCTTCCAAGGCTACTACCTCTGATCAAAGAAAACATGTTGAAGCTCTCCCCAAGCCAAGTCCAAATAAAGGTATGTGATCTAAAACTCAACAAATTCCTCTATCAAAACCTCCAGTCCCTGAAATAAAAGAATCTGATAGGCCACCAACCTATTTCAACCTAGAACATGAGCTAAGAAAGATCAAGATCCCTGTGCCTCTGACAGAATTGTTAAAAAAAAAAACCTTTCAAAAAATCTATCATGAAAGTTCTACAGCCAACTCCTTCTAGTGTATCTTCCAATGTCATTAGTCTGTAGGATGAAAACCTAGCCATTACTGTAGGCCTATACAATGAATATGGCTCTGATGCTTCTCCTACTTTCTATATATCTTTGAATGTCAATGATAAGATCATGCATAATTTTCTTATGGACTCAGGAGCCTCTCACAATGTCATGCCCAAAGTTGTTAAGGAAGAACTAGGTCTGGAGATTACCAAGACTTACCAAGACTTGTACTCCTTTGATTATAAGAAAGTAAAATGTGTGGGATTGATAAAAGATATGATGGTTTCTCTAGCACAATTACCCATGAAGAGTGTAGTGATGGACATTGTGGTAGCAAAAATTCCCCTAAAGTTTGGCATGCTTTTATCCAGGACGTGGGCTAAGAAGGTTGGAGGATCATTACAAATGGACCTCACTTATGCCACCATTCCAGTGTTTGGAGGTGAACATAGGTGGCTATACAAAGAGGTAAGGTTAGCCTACATTTTCAGTGACCATCAGAACCCAAGCAATCACCTGATTTATGTTGTCGAGGATGCTATTGGCTCATATGTATTCCACTTAAATGAAGATGAACTTGAAATATTAGTTATCCAATGCAACGATCAACCACTGACAAGTCAACAAAATAGAGTATGGAAGATGTATTTCAATGTTTCTTCATCAAAATAAGGATTTGGTGTAGGGATTCTCCTCATTTCCCCTTCAGAAGAAGTAATAACCCTCTCTTATAAGATGGATTTTGAAACTACTAATAATATAGCTGAATATGAAGCTTTGGTATTGGGATTGAGGGCTGCCAAAGACATGGCCATTGATTGTGTAGTAGTTTTTGATGATTCTAATTTAATCATAAATCAATTAAGGAACATATATCAGGGTAAGCAACAGAGGCTCAAGGAATACATAAACGAGGTATGGGATCTGATTGATAACTTCTTTTTAGCATTCAACATTTCCTTTATTCACAAAGAAAAAAATCAAAAGGTGGACTCTTTGGCCTTAGCTTCCAACACTTTCAGGCCTCCCATTGGCCCAAATATCAAATATCAAGTGGAGATAAGACATAGAACAACCATACCAAACAACGCAAAAAACTAACAAGTCTTTAGTGATGATTTAGAGTTGTAGATATTTCTACACACCATTGATGAATTCTCCAATATATCAATTGACCAAGAAAGTCAAGAAGGTGAAGATGAGGAATTAGAAGATCAACAAGCATCTCATCTGCTGAAGACAGTGGTTGGTCATGATATTGTGGAGCTGAAAACCAACCACATTCTGAGAGGAATAGTGCCATTGGAAAGGTTTTTTGATAGTAATGATGTTTACAAAGGGGCTGCCATGAAAAATCAAGAAGAAGAGGTGACATATTGTAATATTGGGACCAATGAGAATCCTAAGATCATCAACATGTCCAAAGAATTAGTTGCAGAACAAAAAGACATGTATGATAGTCTCATTAAAAAGTTTGTTGATACTTTTGCATGGTCCTATGAAGATTTGAAGACATTTGAAACTGACATCATCTAGCATAAGATCCCTCTAAAGGATGGCTCCAAGCCATCCAAACAGAATATTCGATAGTTTAATCCCATGTTAATGTCCATAATTGAGAAAGAGCTTAAAACAATGTTGGATGCCAAGATTATTGTACCATTGAGGTACTCAAGCTGGGTGGCCAACTTAGTAACTGTAAGGAATAAAAGTGGTGATATACACTTATGTGTTGAATTTATAAATATCAACAAGTGTTCTCTGAAGGAAAATTAACCCCTCCCCAAGATGGATCATATTTTACAAAGGGTGGTAGGTGCAAACAAAATTTCCTTTTTGGATAGATACTCTGGTTATAACCAGATAACAATATGTGAAGAGGATAAAGAAAAAACAAAATTCACCACCCCATGGGGAACATTCATGTATGAAAATATGCCCTTTGGGATGATGAATGCATGGGCCACTTTTCAGAGGGCCATGGACATAGCTTTTGTGGGTGAAAAAGAAAAATTCATGGTTATATACTTGGATGACATCACCATTTTTTCCAAGTCTTATGATGAACATTTGCAGCACTGTTGAGCTCCAGTTTTGTCATAATTTCCACCATACAAATACACTCATCATTACACCTTCTCCCCGCATTTTGTCAATAATATATCGCTAATTACACCATAAACCTCCATTATCTCTTGTTATTCATCCTATGTGGTTAATACATAATTTTCCATATTTTTAGTGATTAAAAAGATGATTATATGATAGTTTTGTCGATGATGGTTTAATCCTATGTTTCTATGTCCAAGTATCATGTTATGTATTGTTCAGGTTCTGATATATGCATTGTCCATGTTCTGGTACCTGTATTGTTCCTGTTCCGGTACCCGCATTGCAGGTCATCCGATACTCCAAGTCATCTGGTACCAAAAGGTTCTACAGTCAACCGATACATGCACAGTCATCTGGTACCTACACAGTTATCTGACACCCATGATCCATGTTATCCGGTACCCACACTCCATGTCATCCAGTACTCAGTTCGTTCAACGCCAATACTGTGCTCATCCAGTACTCCAAGTCATCTGGTACCAGAAGGTTCTACAAGTCATCCAATACTCACAGTCCATGTCATATGGTACTCACACTCCATATCATCCCATACTCACAATTCAACACATCCAGTACTAGAATGTTTCAGAAACCATCTGGTACCAATATGCTCCAGGTCATTCGGTACTAGCATCAACAACAATCCGGTACTAGAAATAATTCGAAATTTTGGAAAGTTTCTAGAGGAAAATCGGGTACATGGGTTTTGTCCAGAGCCACGTTTAAATGTGGAAACATGAGGAAAAATTCACCCAGATCACACGTGTGGACCTCCAGCTCAGGGGAATGATTCTGCTAAAATTAGTGAAAATCTCAAACTGCCAACTTGCACCTTGATTTCTGTGCAGATTGAGTCAGATCTAGAAATTCTATGAAATGGGTTTTGTCTAGAATATGGAAAATTGAGTATAACATGGGCAGGTTTTCAAAATTAGAATTGGTTTGGAAGATATGGGTGGGGGACTAACTCGAATCTGCCCAAATTACAATAAAACCCAGATTTTTGTGATTTTGCTCAAAAAATTGTAAAATGGTTTTAACCAAAATATGAGTTTGGGGGATTCGGTTCTATCATCTCCCTTTGTATTTCATGTATAAATAAGAGCCTCATAGGGTTGAGGAGGATCCATCTTTTTTATTTAAAATTTGTATTTGGGAGAAATTCATCATATTAGAGACATGAAATTGATGAGCAAAAGGTTGTAATCACAGATTTTGATTTCTAATAAATAAGAACAGTTTGTTATAACCCTATAAATCATAAGATCAACTGGTGACTGGAAAAATTTTCATTCTTAGCTTATATTTTGTAAATAATGTTGCATTCTGCAAATGATTTAAAAAAGAAAAAGAACAAGAACAAGAAAAAGAAAAAGAAAAAGAAAAAGTAAAAGAAAAAGAAAAAGAAAAGAAAAAGAAAGGAATAAAAGAGGGCATAAAAGAAAAAATGAACAAAGCCCCATGTAATAACAATAACTTGATCCAACCCCAGATGGGGTGACACGAGTCGAGAGCGAGGGACATGGTGAGGAGGTGAGGGAGTCCATTTACTTCAGCCCTCACCACACACTTCGCGAGTTATGAGGCACATTAGCTCCTACCGCCTCTGTCTTCCGATGAACCTAGGCACGAGTGACCTCAGTCCGGTCAGCCAGAGCATTAAGCTCATGGCTTTAATGGTGTTAATCGTAATTTATCCCCCCACCAGCCTTCTCGGGAGTTCTATTGTGCCCTGGCAGCTTCCCGAGTAGTGGAGATGTAGCAGATCTCTTGGCGACCCAGCATTGAACTTTTCTCTAGCCATGTCGAGGTTGAGAGGGAGTCCCCGTAGGGGGGATGGATGGTATACAGCTGAATCCAGAAGGAAACGACATCGAGATTTCAAACATGCAGTGAATTTAGCTAAGAAGAGATGACAATAGGCGAGGATGGACACAAGCTCACCTCCCAGCACAATTGTGGAAGAAGACCTGAGCATTGAACTCCCACCAGATTTCTCAGAAAGTAAAATGTTTACAGTCCCCGACAATTGGGACCCCCCCACTTGCTTCATCGATTCGGAGACAACACCCCGCGCCAAAGACTCCTCCGACCTCGGTGCCAAAGACTCCTCAGACCCCCGCATAACGCCATGCATAATCGAGGAGGAGCCACAGGCGGATACAGGAGGAGAAGAGGGTGCAGGACGACTAGGAAGAGACAGCAAGCTGCCAAGGCCTCCCTCGCCACCTCTCTTGCTCCCGGAGTAGTGGCAGCTCATCTTTGAAGTCAGAAGCCTGGTAGACGATCAGATTTTCCGAGCGGTCTGCGTAAGCCAGCGCCTGGATATGCATTATACGGCCTACTCCAACGTCACTCCCAAATGCCAATGCCCAACCTGTGCACAGCCGTTTGCAATCCCAGTCAGCGAGGAGGAAGCGAAGGATGTTAATGGGAGCATCGGTTAACAGGTCTTATTGTCTGCATGTTTTTCTTTTTGTCTGTTGTAGTAATTTACCAGGTCTGCAGTCCTCTAGGTTATAGTCTAGATAGAATTAGAATACTGTCAAACATGAATACACTCCCTAGTTTCCTACGGGTAGGGTGGTGCTATGCTCTCTGTATTTTTTGTGTGCATGCTACAGTGGGACAGCCAGATGTCCTGGTTTCCTACACAGGCAGGACATCTGACGATTATTTTTCATGTATACTCTTTCTCATGAATCTTTAATATAACAAGATCTACCTTTTAATTAAAAAAAAAAACAATAACTTGATCCATATAGTTTAATCATGGCCAAGTCCTTTTAAATTGATGTTGATAGAATTAGTGAATAAGCTTGGCTAAATTGTTTAATATTAGCCAAGTAGATAGGTTATCTAGTGAATAAATTTGACCAAACTGCCTAATCTTGGTCAAATAACCCTAGGGTAGAGTAAATTCTTAGTCCAACAGTTTAATCTAGCCTAAATGACATAGGCGACTAGGTTAGAACTTAGGTTAGAGCATAGGTTAGTTGGTTTGATTTCAATAAAACATGCATGATGATCGATGTTGATTCATATCTTTGATGTTTGAAAATATGTTGCCTAATCCCTATGGTGACAAAAAGTAGGTAAAACAAAGAAATCCCCAAAAAAGCACTTAGCCTAAGTTTTTTTGTGCAAATATGATTGTACGCTGGCTGATTAAAGAGAGTTCACCAATCTACAACTGAGACATCAACACTTAGATCTAAGGTCAACAAGATTTTTCGAACCCCCTGATCGTTCTACCTCTAATGATGTGGGGGGGGGTCCTAAATGATGGGTAACAAGAGTGCATAGATGAACGACTGAGGTGTTGGCACCTAGATCTACGATTGAGATGCAATTCTGGACCCCCTCGATCGTTCTTATTTTAATGGAGGGGGGGGAGGGGGTCCAGAATGTTGGTTAACATGAGCGCTTAGATATATGGTCCAGAATGTGGCATGCATATGAACGACTGATAAAGGATTCCAGACCCCCCCCCAACCGTTCTACCTTTAAAGGTGGGGGGGGGGTTATGGAATGAAGTGGTTTTTCCAGGCGGTCCCCGCCATCATGTGGCACACATTGATTGCATCAGAGCCTCTCCGCTCTAAAACCACTTACCATTTACCACCCTCCTAACATACCATCGTCGCCTGGTGACAATATCACACTCCACCACCTCCCCCTACGGCTCCCATATCATAACTCTGTCAATTTTCTCCCTCTGGTCACTTGTCACAAACCACCTCACATCTACCTTCACCCCAATTAGTGCATCCCATGTCACCCTTTCACACCCTTCATCCGTCCTTCACCTGCCATCTCACACTTCAAACGACCCATTGGCCATTTATTATAGACCACCTATTCATTAGCCTACGAACCTATCACTCGTGCCCAACGAATACCCATTCACTCAAAACCCTCCCCATTTCTGCCATTTGCATATTATTCACTCTCTCCACACACCAGAAAATCCTTTTCCACTTTTTCTAATCCATTCATTGACCTAACCATAGCCACCACCCGCTAACGTTTTGTGTTTAAATTGAAGGTATTTTTTGTAGTAATGTCATCCAAATATAAAAGAGTAGAAGACGAGGAAAATCCATTCCTCCCACCTCCTATCGACCTCAACAGGATCCCATTAGCCGACAAGGATTACTTAATCTCAGATACAAGGTGCGAATTTGATTCCGCAAAGTTACAATCATGGTTTAAAGATACATTCATAGATCAAAGCGATGAAATTGGGCTCTAGGAGTCCAATCTTCCTCTTTATCTGTTTCCCAAGGTCCACCACTTCCCCGAATTTTCTCTAAAATGTCAAGCTCATTACCTCCCTGACCAGAAAAACATAGTTTCTTCATCCAAAGAAACTCTTTTCTCTATCATGCTAGATTCCATTGATCAAATGCTCCAGATACCTAGAGCTGATTCTCCATCACCTTTCAACCTTGAAATTCTAACGGAATTGTATCAAAATTTGTCTTTTCCTCAGAGAGCCCAAATTTTTGAGCTTTTCCTCTCGCAGGATGCTCAGTTCCCCAAGACAAATCCCCCATACTCTTCTTCCTTGTTCTCAGAAAGAGGAAACCAAGTAATTTCATCACTCTTTTATGTACTTGGCTATTTTTCGGACGAGTGGGTAGACGAACCTATATTGGGTTTCCTATCCATTTTCTCGGTCGAGGAAAAGGCTACCATCCAATTCGACTTCAGCACTTTCCTAGCAGAGAATATCCATGATCATCTCTCAAAATTCACCACAGAGGGCATGCTCCAGTATTCCTCTATACTAGCCTACATGTTATTCTTTTTTAGACAGAGAAGTTCCCCTTCCAAATGGACAAGGACGACAAACCCCAGGCAGTAACATCTTCGACCTCACTGCTCAGAAGAAACTTTATAGAATTCATCTTCAAACAGTTCATCGAGCAGTTCTACCATCCTGTGGTGAGCATGTCCAGTGGGAGGCCCGATGCAAGGATAAATGAGGAGATCTAGAGAATTTTGCACCTCTCAAACCTCGCTAAAATGAGAGATAGGTACCTGTACCATAACTTTACAGAAATTAGAGTATATAGGTGCGAGATGGCTCCATATAAGTTGCCCAAGTATCTACCTGTGGGGATATTTTCCCTTGAATATATAAGACAAATGATAAATTCTGATGACATACACTTCGTGTCTTTGAAGAAAAGACAACAACTGAGAATCTAGGGGCAAATAGGGTCCTTTATCTACAATAGCTGAACTGTCGAGGAAGAGGCGGATAAACTTTTGATGGAAATGAAGTTTGACACAAGTTTCCTGTGGCACTACGATCCATGGGGAATCATCAAAGAGATGAGGGTGAAGAACAAAAATATCCCATATATTCATGCACCCATAAACGAATATAGACAAGTTTTCAAATCAAATGAAGTGGGAGGCGAGTACACTGGAAGAGGTAGAACAACAATCTCCTCAAATCATTATCTCTCAAACAAACACACCACAGGCACCTAAAGAGAAAATACCAAGAAAGGAGGTGTCTCCTTCTATTTCGAAAGTCTTGGCTAAAGAGTTTCGGATGCACACCAAAAGACCAAAACCTTTTCATATGACTAAAACGACTAGTGAGAAGGAAACATAGCCCATCACAGCTTTGAAAGGTGATTAGTCACCTCTTATCTCAAGCAATCAGCAAATCACGTCTACTTTTTCATCCCAAAAGCAGATTAATACTTCATTGGTAAATCATCAGAGTTGAGGAGGTGCGAAATTGAGTGTCTTTGAGAAATATGTTATGATCAAGAAGAAGAATCAAATGTTGACAAGCAACACATATGCTCATCTTTTGAAGCAAATGTCCACGATGCAGCATCGACTTTTGTCTTCATTTGATATAGATAAAGGCAAGATGCATATGGCCTTTCTCCAGGAACAAGTGCCTGATCCTAAGACTATCACTAATTACAAAAGAGCAACTTTTGAATTCAACACCAAAGATGTACACCCAGCTGATCAGATGGATCTACATCGACAGACTGGAGAAATGGTATTCTACACCTTGGCAAAAGCTTCTACTACTGCCACTAAATTGCAGGTTTCTCTGAATAATGTTCAGACATAATTGAAGCTGGAATATATATCATCTTTTGCAAAGGAAAATAGAATTAAAACCTTGGAATAATTGGTGCTCAAGATTGGGTATGACCCCTCGAACGTGAAAGAAGTTGAAGAGATTCTCAAAAAGAAGAATGTTGATATAGCATCTTTGAGGAGACAGCTAAAATTACCACCCACTGAAGATGCACAAGCAAAGGAGATAGATGAGATGGAAGGGGAGAAGGATGAAATGCTCAAGTTGTTCATGGAGCAGAATGCACAGTTGAAAGAAATGGAAGCAGAGCTGGAAAGGTTGGTGAAGGAGAAGGAACAATCAACACCTATGGAAGTCATTCCACTAAGTGCAATTCCTCTCACGGGAGTCAGCACAACTAGTGTAGCAACCACCACCATGGCCGACATTCCATCTTCCACCCCACTAACAGCTCTGGAAAAGATAGTGGAGCTAGCAAAATCCATGGAAGGGATGAATTTACAAGAGGCAGAACTAAGCAGATTGAAAAAGGAAGTTGAGAGCCTTCAGGGGCTCAAGTCTTCTTACCAAACAAGCTACTCCATGGAGAAGGAAACATCATATAATCTCAAACACGAATTGCAACAGCTTCAAAAGAAAATAGTGGTAGGCAAGACACTTGTTGAGGCCAAAGAGAATATTTGGATGGACATCTCCAAATCCATAAATGAAATATGGCCTATGGTGCAAATCATGTTTGAGCAAAACGAACTGGTACAGAGGAGTAAGTAGGCTATTGAGAAAATAAAAGGAGAGTTGGGAGAAATGCCCACAGAAGCCACTGAGATCACTAGATTCCTAAATTCAAAAACCAGGGAAGAGTTAGAGGATTTGAATATTGAAGACAGGATGAAAACCATCCTCGAAGTCAAGAGTGTTTTGACCAAGAGAGGTCTGATGATGCAGTTGGAGGAGAAAGTCCAGACTATGGACACAGGAGTTCAAAGATTTTTCGGCAAGATCGAATCTTTGCAGAAGAAAGGTATCCTTGGCTTAAGGGTCCTAAATGAAAATTTAATGACCCTTCCCGATTATAAACAGAAGCTGACCACGGTGGCCAAAGATAGTTCGAAATTTTTGGGAATACAAGGCAACATAACGGGCAAGGCTTTCTTAGAAACTTTGTAGCCAGACATCAACATACAGCATGAGATCCGGTATATTT
>JZKD02S0112602.1:183152-199526 GCA_000966675.3 Picea glauca
ATGTGTTAGCCTATGAACCTGCCACCCGTGCCCAACAGATACCCGTTCACTCAAAACCATCCCCATTTCCACCATTTGCATATTATTCACTCTCTCCGCACACCAGACAATCCTTTTCTACTTTTGTTGATCCAATCATTAACCTAACCATAGCCACCACCCGCTAACATCTTGTGTTTAAATTGAAAGTATTTTTCACAGTAATGGTGTCCAAATATAAAAGAGTAGAAGCCGAGGAAAATCGGTTCCTCCCACCTCCTGTCGACCTCGACAAGATCCCATTATCTTAAAATGATTACTTAATCTCAAATACAAGGTGCGAATTTGATTTCGTGGAGTTATAGTCATGGTTTAAAGATACATTCATAGATCAAAGCGATGAAATTGGGCTCTTAGAGTCCAATATTCCTCTTTATTTGTTTCCCCAAGTCCACCACTTCTTCGAATTTTCTCTAAAATTTCAAGCTCATTACCTCCCTGATCAGAAAACCATAGTTTCTTCGTTTGGAGAAAATATTTTCTCTATCATGCTAGATGCCATTGATCAGATGCTCCAGATACCTAGAGTTGATTCGCCATCCCCTTTCAACCTTGAAATTCTAATAGAATTGTATCAGAATCTGTCTTTTCCTCAAAGAGCCCAAATTTTTGAGATTTTTCTCCTGTAGGATGCTTAGTTCCCGAAGAAAAATCCCCCATACCCTTCTTTCATGTTCTTAGAAAGAGGAGACCAAGTAATTTCATCACTTTGTTCTCTACTTGGCTATTTTTCGGACAAGTGGGTAGACGAACCTATATTGGATTTCCTATCCATTTTCTTGGTTGAGGAAAAGGCTACCATCCAGTTCGACTTCAACACTTTCCTAGAAGAGAATATCCATGATCAGCTCTCAAAATTCACCATAGAGGGCATGTTCCAGTATTCCTCTATACTAGCCTACATGTTCATCTTTTTTCAGACAGATAAGTTCCCCTTCCCGATGCAAAAAATGGACAAGGATGACAAACCCCAGGAAGTAACATCTTGGACCTCACTGCTCAAAAGAAACTCTACATAATTCAGCTTCAAATAGTTCATCAAGAAGTTCTACCATATTGTGGTGAGAACGCTTAGTGGGAGGCTCAAGCCAAGGATAAATGAGGAGATCCAGAGAATTTTGCACCTCTCGGACCTCACTAAAATGGGAGATTGGTACCTGTACCAAAACTTTACAGAAATTAGAGTATACAGGTGCGAGCTAGCTCCATATAATCTGCCCAAGTATCTTTCGGTGAGGATGTTTTCCCTTGAATTTATAAGACAAATGATAAATTCTAATGACATACACTTCATTTCTTTGAAGAAGAGACATCAACTGAGAATCAAGGGGAAAATAGGGTCCTTTATCTGCAATAGTCGAGCTGCTGGGGAAGAGGCAGATAAACTTTTGAGGGAAATGAAGTTTGACACAAGTTTCCTGTGGCACTACGATCCATGGGGAATCATCACAGAGATGAGAGTGAAGAACAAAAATATCCCTTATATTCATGCACCCAAGCCAGATATAGAGAAGTTTTCAAATCAAATGGAGTGGGAGGCAAGTACAATAGAAGAGGTAGAACAACACTCTCCTCAAATCATTATCTCTCAAACAAACACACCACAGGAACCTAAAGATAAAAGACACAGAAAGGAGGTGTCTCCTTTTGTTTCCGAAGTCTCGGCTGAAGAGTTTCGGATGCACACCAAAAGACCAAAATTCTGTCATATGACTAAAACAACTGATGAGAAGGAAACACAGACCATCACATATTTGAAAGGTGATCAGTCACCTCTTTTCTCAAGTGATCTGTAGATCACGTCTACTTTTTCATCCCAGAAGAAGATTAATACTTCATTGGTAAATCAGCAGAGTCAAGGACGTGCAAAATTGAGTGTCTTTGAGAAATATGATATGATCAAGAAGAAGAATCAAATGTTTACAAGTAGCACATATGCTCAGTTTCTGAAGAAAACGTCCATGGCGCAACATTGACTTTTCTCTGCATTTGATACAGAGAAAGGCAATATGCATATGGCCTTTCACCAGGCACAAGTGCCCGATCCTAAGACTATCACTAATTACAAAAGATAAACTTTTGAATTCAACACCAAAGATGTACACCCAACTGATCAGATGGATCTGCATCGACAGACTGGAGAAATGATATTCTACACCTTAGAAAGGCTTCTTCTACTGCCACTAAATTGTAGGTTTCTCTAAACAATGTTCAGACACAATTAAAGTTGGAGAAGATATCATCCTTTGCAAAGGACAACATAATTAAAACATTGGAAGAATTGGTGCTCAAGATTTTGTATGACCCCTCGAACATGAAATCATTTGAAGAGATGCTCAAAAATAAGACTGTTGATATAACATCTTTGAGGAGACACTTGAAATTACCACCCACTGAAGATGCACATGCAAAGGAGATAGCTGAGGCAGAAGGGGAGAAGGATGAAATGCTCAAGTTGATCATAGAGTAGAATGCACAGTTGAAAGAAATGGAAGCAGAGCTGGAAAGGTTGGTGAAGGAGAAGGAACAATCAACACCTATGGAAGTCATTCCACTAAGTGCAGTTCCTCTCATGGGAGTCGGCACAATGAGTGTAGCAACCACCACCACGACTGACATTCCATCTGCCACCCCACTGACAACTCTACAAAAGACAATGGAGCTAGCAAAATCCATGGAAAGGATGAATTTACAAGAGACGAAAATCAAAAAATTGAAAAAGGAATTTGAGAGCCTTCAGGGGCTCAAGTCTTCTTACCAAACATGCTACTCCATGGAGAAGGAAACATCAGATAAGCTCAAACAAGAATTGTAGCAGCTTCAAAAGAAAACAGTGGCAGGAAAGACACTTGCTGAGGCCAAAGAGAATATTTGGATGGACATATCCAAATCCATAAATGAAATATGGCCTGTGGTGCAAATCATGTTCGAGCAAAATGAACTGGTACAGAGGAGTAAGCAGGCTATTGAGAAAATAAAAGGAGGGCTGGGATAAATTCCCACAGAATCCACTAAGATCATTAGATTCCTAAATTCAAAAACCAGGGAAGAGTTATAGGGCTTGATGATTGAAGATAGGATGGAAACCATCCTTGAAGTCAAGAGGTTTCTGACCAAGAGAGGTCTGATGTTGCAGTTGGAGGAGAAAGTCCAGACTATGGACACAGGAGTTCAAAGATTTTTTGGCAAGATTGAAGCTTTACAGAAGAAAGGTGTCCCTGGCTTAAGGGTCCTAAATGACAAGTTAAAGACCCTTCCTGATTATAAACAGAAGCTAACCACGGTGGCCAAAGATAATTCATCTGGTATATTTTCATCGTCAAACCAACTTTTTACAAGTACAAAGAGATGGATGAGATATACCGAAGATTACTCAAAGTCATCATTCCCAGTTAGCTACGATGGGAGGAGCTATGCAATCTGATCAAGTAGGAGATAATGTGTCCAAGTCTAGTCAGCAATCAGATCAAACAAAGTTGTGCATATGGCTCACCAACGACCTTCCCCTAAATCAGCTTCATGAGTTTGACACATCATTGACGGTTCCTAAATTTTTGTATTCTGTTACATAGTTAGTTATATTCAGATCTTGCTACGTCCTGATCATTGATGACAGGCTTGTTTCTAATTTTGATTATAAATACTTCAAACTTTGAAGTAACATTGTTGATTTTTACGCCCCAGGGAGTTGTGAACATTGTAATCAAATATCAAGAGATCTTCCAGTAATACAAAGGGATTTTCACAGGATTCTTGTGTGTTAGCTATTGGTGAAGTTTTTCTTTTCTTTGTTGAATGTGCATATTTCTTAGTTATCATTGTGTTTTCTAATCTAATCGTTAAAAGGAGTTAAAGTTGCAGAATTTACCTTCGCGTACTCTGTTTCTAGCTTTTAATGATCTAAATGTTTATCTTCTGAGATTATAATTAAGAAATTCTTAATTGCTTCTTGGTTAAAATTGACTTTCTCGTCTCATCCACTATCCATCATTTTATGCTAAAGAATCCAACAGTTGCATTATCTCACCCTGTGAGAACACCTTTTAAAACCTGTTAGTTGCTCTCCCATTTTATAAAATAGACTCCATAGCCCAATGGATGCGTAAATCCTTTTTCATCCAATTTACCAAAAAAAAACAACTTGGTTCTATTCAATCTTTACTAGCCTAATATCTGAAAATCAAACAAAGTTAAATCTTACAGAGAGATCCCTCTCTGAAACTGGCAGGGCTAGATCCCAATTTCAAAGTGGTTGGATAAAGTTACCTATAGTAAATTTCTTCTGCCCTTTCAACAACCTCTAGAAATTTACAGAGTGTTAACATAGTTCATGGCTAAGATTTGATGCATCATTCTAGTTATGATATGAATTATTCTTCCAGGAGCATGCCTAGGTCAGGTAGGGCCCCTCAATCCGAGTATGTCCCTGTTGTTCTTTATTTTGCTAATTAGTTTATAAATTTGATTAGATTTGATTTCCATGCATTGTGTGTTTTAATTTAGCAATTTGATTCTGCAATTGGTTTCATGAACAACTCGAATTTATGCCCTTCCACTCAAAGCATCATCATTTTGCATTTAACCTCAATCATACTCATTTTCCAAGATTCTAATAAAGGTGTTCTCATGCTGCTCTATTTATGTTCTTAATGATTATTTGACCAATGATTCATTGCTTTGTGCCTTGCTTTAATTATGTCCATTCATGCTTGATTAATTTTCCATCTATTTGTTGCTCACATTATTAAATAGTGTTTTTGCTTCCTAGCTGTGTCAAATGCATAAAACAAAGTTTTGATATTTAGTTGGATATTTGAATTCATTCATGAATAGAAGACACAGAAACATAGGTTCATAACTGCACTTATTACTTACAATTTAGAGTATGTGTCATCCGTCATGATGTACTTACAGATTGATTAGCCATGCATGGGTATCTACATTTGTTTATGAGCAGAGTTCCCTTCTCTTTTCTTCATTCTTTGCACCCAAAACTTGCACATTAACACACACCACCCATTATGCATCTATTCATTTTCATTCATCTTCTTTCCTTGATTGATTGATTACAAATCCTCTAAGTTATACAATTGTCACCAAGAATCCATTTCATTTTCTTCAACCATGTTTCCAACTTTTATTTGACTGTGTACATTCAACCTTTTGAGTCAACTATAGAATTATTCCTCCCTTCTTTATGATTATTTGTTGATTTCTACAGTGTACATTGAAAATTCTATGTTCATCTATTCTTAACCCATCTAACATTCATCTTTCTTGACATAGTTGGTATTTCTTTTCTATCGCATAAGAATTTCAATTCTTTGCTTCACATCTCTACAACATCATCTTTACTTATTCCTTCTCCTTCTTCTCCATGATTGATGCATCTGACTGTGGTAGATTTCAAGTTTAGATTTAATTTGCAGCCTTGTTTGATTGTCTTTTGCTTAAGATTGATTTTAGATTGTTTTCATCAAAATTCCTACAATTTGCTTTCAGATCGCTTTATTTTCCTATACCTCTAGATTACTTACACTTTAATTTCACATAGTTTCAATAAAAAATGGATAGATTAGAGGTCTAACTTGTGAGATATGGCCTTCCCACATTGGAATTCTTCCTAAGGTGTTAGTTTCTATTGTGAATTTCATTTCCGTTTGATTGTTTCTTTTATTGCATTTAAGTGTGGATTCACTATAGGAAATAATCATTGAAATACACAAAACTTAAGTAAGCTACTCATGATTAATCACCTGAACATCACCCCGAGTGCCTGAAAGACTATGATCTAAGCCTTTATAGAACAAATTTATTCCTACGTCCCAATGATGAATCCTTAGTGTTAATTTCTTGCAGTGTGGGTTTGAGGATTGTTTTGTTGGCTTTAGATTAGGCTAGACTAGGCTTCGATCCTGTGTTTCCTGGGCCTGCACTTCGAAGCTTACGAGCCCCGGTTGATAATTAAATGTGGGAATTAATAGTTCATATATTTATCCCCAACAAGCACTTGGAGAAAGTTTTCAAGAAATTCAGGAGATATGGAATATCTATGAATTCTAGGAAGTCTCACTTTTCCATGCCAGAAGGAAAGCTTCTAGGCCACATCATATCAGTAGGGGGTATAAAAATCGATCCAAAGAGGGTTTGTTCCATTCAACAGATTGAGATCCCCAGAAATAAAAAGGTTGTCCAGTCTTTTATTGGTAAGATAAACTTCCTTAGATGTTTTGTGCCAAATTTTTCTGAAATTCTGAAGCCTATTACTAACATGTTCAAGAAATATATTATGATAAAATGGTCCTTGGAGGAAAATCATTTTTCCAAACAATCAAGCAATATTTAGTTGAGGCCCTTGTATTGGCTAGCGCTAACTACACCAAAGATTTCTTCATCTTCTCCTTTGCTTCATAGGAAACCATTGTTGTTTTACTACTTCAAAAAAATGAAGAAGGGCATGAGTAGCCAATAGCCTTTTGCAGCAGAGCCCTATAATATGGTGAGATGAAGTATGATATATTAGAAAATAATGCTTATGCACTGGTCAAGGCCCTCAAAGCCTTCAAGGTTTATGTGCTACAATATAGCATAAAAACCTTTGTTCCTAGCAGCAGTGTCAAAGAGATTCTAGTCCAGCCAGACAGTGAGGGAAAAACAGGAACATGGATTGTCAAACTGTTGGAGTATGAACTACACATAAATCCCACCAAGATGATCAAGGGGCAAGGACTAGCCAAATTGTCATCATAATCAAATTGTAAGGTGCTAGAATTGCATCAAATCTTCACCCAATCAGATGCGCCCATCATACAGCCTAGACAAGACATCTTACATGTATTTGAAAACTACTCCTCTTCACCTTGGTATAAAAACATCATTCTACAACATTTTGAATGTCCACCAGATGTGAACAAGACAAAGGCAATCTCTCTCAAGTTGAAATCTATCAAGTTATTCATTTCAAGCAAAAGATTGTATTGGAGAGATCCTGTTGGCATCCTATTAAGATGCCTGGATGAAAATGAAGGCAAACAAGTCATAGCAGAAATGCACAGAGGAGTATGTGGAGGATACCAACATTGGAAGGCCACAATGCTCAAGATCTTGAGGGTAGGATACTACTGGCCCACCCTTTTCTCTGATGTGTTTTCCACTATCAAAGCCTGCAATGAATGCCAAATGATTGCAGGGAAACATAAGTTACTATCAATGCCCCTAAAACCTATCACTGCTAGTGGTCCATTTCAACAATGGGGGTTAGACTTCATAGGATAAATAAATCCTCCCTCTAGTAGACAACACAAGTGGATCCTCACTGCCACCAACTACTTCACCAAATGGATTGAGGTTGTTCCCACCATGAATGCCACTGACAAAGTGATCATCAATTTCCTGGAAACTAATATTTTTTCCAGATTTGGCTTCCCCAACAAGCTAGTAATAGACAATTCCCAAGCATTCAAGCCCAAATCCATGATTGACTTTTGTGGTAGTCATAACATTTCCTTGAAACATTCCACACCCTATTACCCTCAGGGAAATGACCTGGTAGAATCATCAAACAAGACTCTCATCAGAATCATTAAGAAGTTGTTGACTGAAAACAAGAAATCGTCGGACTCTAAACTCAAATATGCATTATGGGTTGATAGAATCATCACAAGGAAGTCTCTTGGAACCTCACCATTCCATCTTGTTTATGGCATAGACATTGTTTTTCCCACTCAGCTTGGTATACCAGTTCTAAAATTCTTGCAGGAAGAGAATGAGGAACCAAATGACATCCAAAAAAGAATCTTCCATATTATAGAGGTTCGACAAAGAAGAGAAGCACTGGATCAGAGGAAAAGGTCATACCAGAGCAAGATCAAATCAACCTTTGATAAGAAAACTAAGAAGGATGTTTTTCAAGAAGGTTACCTAGTCTTGAGGTGGGATGCCAGAAGAGATGAAAAGTCAAAGCATGGTAAATTTGACAACCTTTGGTTTGTCCCTTTTAAGGTGGTTGAAGTTATAAATAACAACACATTTATCCTACACAATCTAGACGATACAAAGATATTTAAAGGCCTCGTAAATGGACGCTTCCTGAAACACTATTTTGTTTGAGGATGGGGGAAGGTCCCTCTTCTACCATATATTCTTTCCTTTATTGTTTTTTTTTATTAGTTAGTTGTGTGAGAATAAAGACTCCATATCCCAACCAGGCACTCAGGTGTAGTTTTAGTTTTTCCAGTTCAATAAAATGCATGGCTAAGAAACAGTATCAAATACACAGGGTTGACAGATGGAAACAAAGATAAGTGATGGAAAGTAAGAGCAGTTGTTTAATCTCAAGGAACCGATCTGCAGTTCTTAGCACCACACAGAGACGAGCTATCCCAAGTTAGAGACAATTTTGTAACCTAGGTCTGCACCCCTGCCTCTCCTCTCTCTTTTCCCTATGCCTTTATTAATTTTTCACATTCTGGATGGTTAAGTCAGTTTCCCATTTTTGAGTGACTTGGTTCTTATTCGTTTCTTTCCTGTTTGAGTCTTTGTGTTATGTTTCTATTTTTCCTGAAGAATAAAATACATGTCGTATTTGGTTTGGAATGCTTGTCATCGCGTTTTTCATTGATTCAGCTCACAGCAGGTCGACCAAGTTTTTATATGCACATGAAACACCCGTGGACAAATGAAACAATCCAGAGAGGTCAATTTTAGACTCTGATTATGGAAACAGAAAGGTCAACTTTCCACGGTGGTGATCCATCAAGACAATCAGATCAACAGCTCTTGTCCAGTCGGGGGTGCAAAATCACGTGGATTTTAACATCAAGATTTATCCGAAGTCCCAAACTCCCTAAGTATTTAACGCGTCTAATCACTAGCTAATCACTAGTTAATTAGTGATAAGCACTAGCTAATCACTTTACGAGATCATCACTTCATGATATTTTCATACTTTACATCCAGAAACTCCCGAAGTCCCAAAGAGTTGAAGTGTCGGAGTTTTGGATACCCGAAGTGCCGAACTCCCGAAGTGTCGAAGTAGTTGAATACTCGAAGACTCTAGCAGCCAAACTCCCAAAGCACAGAACTAGCCGAAGTCCCGAAGCCCGAAGTGCCGAAGCACATGGCAACCATTAGTTTAGACATGTGGCGCACTCATCGTTCATGACACGTGGCGAAATATCATTCACTTTAGAGATTTTCCTCCGGTATATTTTGATGCTTCACATTTGAAACTCCTGAAGCCAAAATTTTGAAAACCCGAAGTGAATTTGGACCATCCATCAGCGGGGACACATGATAACAAATCATTCACTTCAGATATTTTCCTCTGGGAGATTTTCATGCCTCACATTTGAAACTCCCAAAGCCCAAACTGACGAAGCACGTGGAAACCATCATTTGAGACACGTGGCGCACTCATCAGTCATGACACATGGCACAATCATCAATCATGACATGAGGCACTCATTCCAGGTCATTTGGTTGTGACATTCACCCATTTCCACATGACACATATCACCCTTATTTCCATGACTCATTAGTAGCCATGACATCATACGACATCAAGCCGCCATGTCACTTTGATAATTTTTCTCTGGGATATTTTCATACCCAACATTTGAAAATCCTGAAACCCAGATTTTCGAAGAAAATCTGGACCATTCATTGGACACGATGTGTGGCAATAGGTCATTCACTTCGAAGATTTTCTTCTGGGAGATTTTTCACGTTTCACATTCAAAACACCCGAAGCCTGAAAGTCTGAAGTGAATATGGACCATTTATCTCAAGTCAATGAGAACCATCGATCCTTGCAGCAGGTAAATATCACCCAGATCACAGATCGTAATCAGATCAACGACCACACTTCATTACAGGGACGTAAAATGCACGGACGTTAATTTTCTAGAGTGGTCCCGCAATTGGAACTATGGTATTGTTGAAAGGGTATGTGGAAGATTGTGGGCGATTGCAGGCCCAAAAGTGGTGTGGACCCAAACCACCCTCAACAAATTTCACAATCACGTGCTTAATGACATCAGGTCACCGTTTCACCTCCACGTCACCTCCACTCATTCTGTAACGATCCTGCTTAAATAAATGTAAAGGATTATTAATTATAATTAAATTGATAATCTAATTGTCCTAAGATGTTAGCCAAACAATAATTGTTTCCTATATAATATTAACTAAATTAATTATCATTAATTATTGTTCATAATTGTCAATGGTTATTTAATTATTAATCAACTCTTTAATTATGTGAGTAAAGAATTAATAGGGTTGATAATTTAATTTATTAAAACTTACGTATATGAGTGGGATAACAAACATTAAATAAAGGATAAGAAGCATTAAATAAAGGATAAGAAGAATTAAATAAAGGATAAGAAGCATTAAATAAATGGGATAAGATATTTAAGAATGGGATAAGATATGAGGTAGGGAGGAAATGAAGGGAAGTCGGTGAAGGAGGGATAAGGGGGGGAAAGGAGTTTGGGGGGAGATTATTCGTGGGGAGTTGGCCATGGATTTTGGGGAGCTTTGTATTGCAGAGAGGGAGGTGAAACATTGGGAGTATTAGTGCACCGGGGTTGCTGGGGGTTTTGGGCTTGGAGGGCCAAGATATCTGTTGATATCCTGGGGCTAGGGAGCTAACTAGTCGACAGGGAGGACGGTTTTGGGTAGTGTTGTAAAGAAGTGGGAAGAAAGAAAGTTTCGGACAACAAGAAGGATTATTAGCATCAGAGTTAGGGTATTTCTCTAAAATTTATGCATTGTTGTATTATGTTAGAATTTTTTTTATTATTCATAGTAAAATTTGAGTTACGAAAGTTACTGTTATAAAATTACTGTGTTATGAAATCACTGTCTTAGTTTATCAAAATAAATTGATGTAAAATTAAAATCGGCCATTACATTTGGTATCAGAGCCCTGGTTCAAAATCTGGAACCAAGGGCCTAAATATGGGGTTTAGTTATAGTAAATCCCTAAATAAATGTATTAGGGTGAATAAAAAAAAAATTGGGCCTTAAAGGCCAAAACTCCAGCCACGCTTAACTTCTGCAAACAAAACATGAGAAATGGCATTAGACAGTAAAAATAAACTTAAGATAAAAACCAGTTGAACAATATTACAGCCAATGGGAATATGAAAATAGATAGGGTTTTTTTGTTTTTTTTACTTCCTATCTTAATGGTTGAGATATCACTTCTGTTTATGTGGACAATTGCATTTCTAATTTTATAGCAGCCAAAAGAAAAGAGACGTATATCGCTTCTGTTTATATCGACAGTTATATTTTAATTTTATAACAGTCAAAAGAAAAATATTTTATGAGATTTATAATAATAATAGTTTTTATAATTTATTAATTCAAAAACAATTATGTAATATTTTTATCATTTATGTTTTAAAAATAATATGGAAAGTGTAAGATTAAATGGTGGAGATACATTTAGTACTCGATCACATTTAATAGCCATATATTTTTATTAATAAAACATTTAATATTCATATCACTTCACAGATTTATTTATTTTTAATTCTGAGCTGGCAAAGTTCCGGGAGATAGAATTAAATGATTACTTTCACACAGTATAAAATTTCTATAAATGACTTAGCAATGGTCACGAAGAAACTATATATATATATATATATATATATATATATATATATATATATATATATATATATATATGAATTGTGATGAAGTGATTAAAAAAAAAATATTTATGATAATTTTATGAGAAAGGGGCAATCGAAAACAAAAAGTGAAATAGTTTAACATGGCATGCATAGTTGCTTGGCAAATCTGAGAAGTTGAAAACAGATAAATTCTAACTGTGTTGTAGCTTAAACACTAATTCATAAACGAGGAGTTCAATAATGTACATAGCATGTTGAATTTACAGAGAAGATAAATTGTAACTATACTTTGTTTTGGCTGAAAAAATAAATAAAAATGAGGAATTCTACATATCAGTGGGCACCTCATATTAGGCTTAACTGGATAAATAGTTTAACTGGAAGGATTCATATCACTTCACCGATTTATTTATTTTTAATTCTACGAAGCAGTGGGCACCCACATTCTTGCCATGAGTAAAGAGGTCCTCATTGGCTTCTTACAGACAACAATACACCGACCCTAACACCTTAGTTGGGTATAATGATCGATAACCAGCCTTGGCCTCCATCAGCTTGAGGATCTGGTATGGTTTCCATTCAAAACACTATTTTAAATACAGTTTCTAGTTAATTAAGCCCAATTCAAACCAATAACAAAAGCTATATTCCTAAAGCTAAATTTCAGACACATAGAGGGTGAATGACTGATCCTATCTCCAATCCAGAATTACAAGCATCAATCATTTTAGTCTCGCTTTCGTCCGTGCTTTCTCTCTCATGGATATATGGCTTGAATCGCTCGTTTAGTTCCCTCACTCATTGATATACGACGTATAGAGGAGAAGCTTAGTGCCCTCGTTCATTGAATCTCTCATTTAAACTGTATGGTTTTATTACGTCTGTGTAGTTCCAAAAGAAATGAGACTTCTAATAAGACACCAGACTATGTTGTGTGTGAGTTGTCGCCTGTCCCGAATATGTAAAATGTATAACGCTGAGGTTTCCGTATGATCTCGTCGATAGGTCTAAACGGTCTAGCTACGCCTCTTTGTTCTGATTAAGTCGGGTAAGAAAAAGGTTATTGAGAAGATCTAACCACTTTCAGGGCAGGTGGAAAGCAGGTGGCCCCAGTATGTAGGCTTCGGAAGTAAACCAGGCAGTACATTATTATGGGTCATGGGTAACAGGCCATACGGTTTCATGGTTGGCCGAGATTGAAGTGTCCAGCCAGTTAGATCGATCTCTAATTTGCATACTCACAAAGTATTGTAACATTTTACTTCTTTTTTTTTCAAACACGGTTTAAATGTTCTCAAGACTACCTGTTTCCCAAAATTTGTTGTTCCAGAGCACAGATATCAGAAAAAAAAAAAAAAAGAGTGAAAATCCTCAGAAGCAAGAGAGCTTGGCATATTCTCACCATGGCTAAAATTTATACATATCTTTAGATATCATTATCAAACAAAACATAACAGGGTTTCAGCTATATAATCATCAGATATAATAGAAGATCTACGGTGTCTACCATCCAAATTTAATGTGCAAAAAAAAAACCAGAAAGTTTGACTATCTACAAGTGATCGACCTGATAAAATATGGCATTCGTTTGTTAGAAAGTATGCGGATAGATGTGAGGGGCGGAATTCATGAGCATATCTACCGTTGAGCCAGTCTCTATGACATCAGTAAGAAGGCGAAGGTAGAAAGCCTCGAGCCCCTTCAACAACAAACCCCAGTTGTAATTGTGCACCCTCACGATTCGAACACAAAACCCCTGCATTCACTGTTCAATATTATTCCTTCTTTCGTTTAATCTTCTTGCTGCTCTGGAGGCTCCTGAAAGGTTTCTTCAGTGGCGCTCGCTTGGCCCGGCCTCGCTTCTTTCCCGGGACTGTTATTGGAACATGCTTCCCACCCGGAGTTTTCAAACATGGCGAAGGTTTCCAAAGCAAGGTTTCCCACCAGCGCACACGAGGTCGAAGAGAAGTCTAGAAGGAGATGAGCACCTGGAGGAGGAGGCATGTGGGCCTCATGCGAGGACCCACGATGCCAATTCCTATACGTATAGTATTTCACTAGTAATTTTTATTATTTATTTTATTTTTTATTTTTTATTGTTTTTATTATTATTTTAATTGTAATAAATTAAGGGTTTAATTTTTTTATTATAATTATTCTAAAATAAGGTTTAATTTTTTTTTATTATTATTATGGTATTTAAATTTTAAATTAAATTAAGATAAATTAATTAAATTAAATTAAGTCAAATTAGTTAAATTAAATTAAGTAAAAATAATTAAACTAATTAACTAAGTTAAGTTAAGTTAATTAACTAATTAGTTAAGTTAAGTTAAGTTAAGTTAATTAGTTTAATAAGATATTAGTGAAGTTGAATAATATGGGGCTAAGAAAAATTTATGGAGTCCGTGGGAATTGAACCCCAAACCTCCTTCCACCGTGAAAGCTTTAACAATGGCCGCCCTACCAACACGCCATCCATTGTTTCTTTTACAAATAATTTCATAAATAAATACTTTACCTGTCATACCCAAGACCACATGCCAAGCTATCAAACGTCTTTTAGAGCCATACAGACCACATGCCAAGCATTTTCAATACGTAGCCATCAGATAATGGTTTTAGGTTAATTAATATTAAAAGATCATTAATTGTGCCATTGTCAATAGGTGTACGCATATCGGTGTAAATTAATAAACATAAGGTCGGGAGTCATTTTTAATCAAGTTGTAAGCATAAACTAAAAGGGCTCATACTAGGACAAGCGGGAAGGAGGCGGCATATGCCCTAGGAGAGTAAGCCTAGGAAGTGGCGAGTAAGGCGCAAAGCTAACGTAGCTACAGGGCAAAGGA
Organism: Picea glauca; assembly: GCA_000966675.3. Taxonomy (NCBI): domain Eukaryota; kingdom Viridiplantae; phylum Streptophyta; class Pinopsida; order Pinales; family Pinaceae; genus Picea; species Picea glauca. The sequence continues at coordinate 197,692 of JZKD02S0112602.1, forward strand.
ACCAATAGTTATTTTCGTAGGGGCGAGAAACGAATCTTAGATTCTTAAACCTAACCCTAACCTAGCCAATCCCCTAATGGAGTAATGTCTGTTTACAGACAAGTAAAGAAAAATTACGCCTAACCCTATTTCTAAGTTTAGTAGCACCAATTTGAAACATCTTGGAACTCACCCTAACAACTCTGGTTGATGCAGGTCAAATCATACAGGATGGTCAGGACCCAAGGGAACCGAGGCAGGGGAGCGTCGTCGCAAGAACCGCCAACACCACCAGCACCACCACCACCATCGCCTGAACTAACCCTCATACTGCGCTCGTTGGAAGCCATCAACGAGACTTTAAAGGGACGACAAGCGGCAGGGACTGAAGTGGAACCCCCACCGTCTGGAACGGGTAATCTAGAAGCATCAAGGGATTCAGGGGGAGGAGCTCCACCTGAAGACATCATGCGAGAGTTGCAGAAGATCAAACTTCTAGAGTTTGCCGGAGGTCGCGCCTGTGAACGCGCGGAAGCATGGTTGGAAGGCATGACCAGGTGTTTTTCCTTAAGGGACTATGCATCCAACTCAAATGCGAAGATCGCCATTTTTCAGTTAAGAGATAGTGCCTTGAACTGGTGGGGTAACCTGGAAAGACAACTGCACCTTACCCCAGACACAGTATCTTGGGAACTTTTCGAGGAGAGGTGCAGGAGGAAATATCTACTGGCATACTACGAGGAACAACAGTTTGGGGCATTTCATGCCTTAGTACAGGGAAACAAAACGGTAGAAGAATATGAGATCAGGTTTATGGAACTGGTCAAATATGTGTCGTATATGGATAGTGACCAATGATAGGCAAAGCGCTTCATCTATCGATTGAACCTTAGGATAAGAGCTATGGTGAGGATGTGGAAACCGTCTTCAGTAGCGGAGGCGGTGGAAAATGCCCGTTACATGGAAGAACATATGAACTTGACTGGGGGTGCAAGATCGACATTTCCGCATCGCCAGGGGTTCGTAGGAAAGGCCCTGAGGACATTTCCTAGGGGAGGGGGCTCAAGACCACCACCTTATGGTAACAGATTCACACCAAGGATAGTAGCTACAGGGATTTCAATGGTGGCAAGTGCAGCCTCTCGATCATCGCCAATGATGCAGATAGGACCACGACCATCTCAGGGAACAACGAGTAGAGACAGGGGTTCCAGGGGAAGGAACTCATTTCAAAGACAGACACATAACAATGCACAGGTTCAATCTGGTGTTACCTGTTGGGGGTGCGGGGGACCCCATTACCAGTGTGACTGCCCGGAGTTACAATCAGGGTTCGTGCATAGAGAATGAAAGTTGCTAATGGGGAGAGCAAGTAGCAGCCACCATATTTACACAGCAGTTAATAACCACCAGGCTGAACATCAATCCACGGTGGTGGATTCATCAGGTACGCTAAATCATATCAATGTTAAGATTTTGTTTGATTCTGGTGCGACAGATAGTTTCATTTCACCATCTGCATTATAAAAGAGTGGGTTGGAAGCCTACAAGCATGATGAATTTAAACAAGTTGAGATGGCTTCCGGGGAAAAACAAGCAGTAGGACCTCGTGTCGATAATTGTATAGTAGACCTGGGAGTGTGTACTACAAGGTTGAAGGTATACGTCACTGCTCTTGGGGCATATGACCTAATCATTGGAATGGATTGGTTAGCAGCCCATCGAGATTTGGTAGATTGTTTCGCAAAGAGGGTGATTTGTGTCGATGATGAAGGAAGACCAGTAGAAATCCAAGGTGTACAAAGAAAAGTGTCATTACGCTTTATATTAACTATGAAGGTTAAGAGATGCTTGAG
>JZKD02S0112602.1:211497-221520 GCA_000966675.3 Picea glauca
AGTCACAAAGCCATTAAAAAAGGAAAATGAAGAAAATCCTAAAATCTATGCTAATATTCTCAAAGGCTCCATAAACAATGAAAGAAACAATGGAAAAGGAAATGATGACCGAAAAAAAACTTGATTCTTCTCTCAAGAACAAAAAGAATGAGTTCAAAAGATTTATTCCACCAATAAGGCCTTTCACAACTCGATAAAAAAATCTCCTTATTGGCTATTTTTTTTCTTGCAATTTTTTTTGTCATAAAGCACTATAGTTTAGAGCTTACGCAAGAAGTGATCTCGCAAGAGATAGAAGGATAGGTTATTATAAGACCTCAAAGAATGATTATGTGAGAAAAAAAACTAGAAGGTCTAATGGGTTTGTTGATAAAAAGTACAATTCATTTGCTCCCCTACTTGATTACAGTACAGAATGTTATAAGTTTAATAACAATGGGAACATAGCACAAGACTGTAGAAGCAACATAATATAGTCTCCTAAAAAAACAAGGAAGAATATGTTCTTACCAATCATAAAAAAGAATACACAAAGGTGTGTAAAAGGGAGCAAAAAGAACCAAATAAGGAAGAATGTGTACTTGCAATGTATGTTCAAGACAAAGGAATCCAATGGTATATTGATAGTGGATGTTCAAAACAAATGACAGGGAATCAAAAAAAAAATTTCACCCCAATGGAATAAAAAGGAGGCAGTGTTACCTTTGGAGATAATGGTTTTGTAATAATAGTTGGAAAAGGTATTACTAGTCTTGATAATGGACAGACTAAAAAATATATTTTATTGTATGTTGAAGGGTTAAAATTAAAATATTTTAAGTGTTAATCAAATGTGTGATTAAGGTTACAACCTCACATTTCATTCTAAAGGATATGAGATAAGGAAATCAGGTTTAGGAATATTAGTGGCAAATGCAAACATAACCCCGAGAAATGTATACATTCTCAATGAAGTCAAAGGAGAAAAATGATGTATGGGAAAAGTAAACAAAAGTTGGTTATGGAATAGAAGGATGGTTCATATAAACATTGACAATCTAGTAAAACTCAACAAGACATAATTAGTAAGAGGTATGCCAAGGATCTAAATACCCACTGACGCTATTTGCAAGCCATGTCAATAGGGGAAGCAAACGAGAGTTATTTAAAAAAAAAAAGTAGTACTCAACATCAAATCCATTGGAACTTGTACACACAAACCTCTACGAGCTAGTAAGAATTAAATAAACTTTTAAAGGTGAGAGTTATTTTATTTTTCTTATTGATGATTACACAAGAATTACATGGGTTACATTTATTCAAGAAAAATATGAAGAATTTGAGAATTCTAAATCTTTCAAGCCCCTAGATGAAAATGATATTGATTTAAAAATAAAGTGCTTAAGATCAAATAGAGAAGGTGAGTTTACCTCTTGTGAATTTGATGAATTCTGTGAGAATCATCAAATCAAGAGACATTTTTTGGCAATAAGGAATCCCCAACAAAATGGACATGTATAAAGGAAGAACAAAACTATACAAGAAATCGCTAGAACAATGTTGAATGAATCCAAACTACGAGACACCTTTTGGAGAGAAGAAATCGGTAAAACAGTCTACATTTTGAATAGAGCACAAATTAGAGTGAAAAACATCAAGACACCTTATGAATTATGGAAATGTATAATAACTACAGTCAAATACTTCAAAGTATTTGAGAGAAAGTGCTATATAAACATAAATGAAGATAATTTAGACAAGTTTGATGTTGGATTACTAAGAGGGGGGGTGAATCAATAATAGATCAATTTAATCCTTTTTAATCATATAATCCAAGTGTTATATAAATGTATCATTATCATCCAATAATTGTAGAGTAAATAAGAAATGAACAAATGAACAATCATACACATACACAATATGCCAGTGTTTTACATGGAAACCCAAAGTGGGAGAAAACCACAAAATGATTTTTCTTATGTGTCTTGAAGAATTACATTCATTGGAAGCACCAAATTCCTTTGTTTTCTAGCTACAACTGGAAGGAGGCTCTAACCCCCTTGTTTCTCAGGCTACAACCTAAGGGAAGCTCCAACTCCCCTATTCTCTAGCTACAACCAGAAGGAGGCTACAACCCCCTATGTTCTTCAGCTACAACCACTTATCCTTGCCCCGTCCAACCGCCATGAAGTAGAAGTATAATGCTAGAACCATTGTTACACTATCACTGTGAGATATATCATTCTAAACCTGTACCAATAAACATGAGTTGTGCATCAACCATGCATCAACCTGTACCCCAACCTCTAATCAACCTGTACCATAAACAAGTGCATCAACCATGCACCAACCTGTACCAAACAACCTATAATCAACTTGAACCATAAAAAAGTGCATCCAACCATGTACCAAGTATGTACCAATCATGTTTCAACTACTCATAAACTATGACTCCTCAATATGTACGAACATCATCAACTATGCACCTCATGTATGTGCCAACTCATCAACTACTTGTCTCAACCATGTACCCAACATGTACCTTAACCAAAACCCTCATCAATTTCATCATCCAAATATGATTTGTAACTCTATAATAGACCTGGTGTATATTATCACATACCTACAAACCTTCCTTAACTTTCACAACAAGAGACTAGCATTTTCATCAAACTTTTCTTTAGTCTCACATGACTAGTTTGGGATTAGTCAACAACCCTAACTTGAAATAATCATAACTATGTACCTGTAATGAATAAATATCTAAAAATAGTACACAATGTTATTCAGTTTTTTTTATGCAATTCCTTCATCTTTAACTACTTGGAACCTCTCAGAAAAGGAGTTATAGAAAAAATGACATACCTTGTTGAATTCTGGCTTATTCTAGAGAGAGACCTTGTAGATCATGCCCCACACGAAATATTTGTTGAATGGATCTGAAATTGTTATAAAGAATACTAAAGATTGTACTATAACCAAAACTTTTTGTCTTACTGAATTTGTATCTGTTATGAATCAGTTATGACGTTTTTACCTGAAACACCTGTTTTAAACTAGTTTCAGGACTAGCCACAAACCCTATTTTCCACAGAGTGTAACTCCAAAAATACAATGGCCCACAAGATGAATTTTTTACCACAGATACTTGGACATGTTTCCTCAATTTCCTATCAATTTCACAGTATGAATCATTCTAAAAAAAATGTTATTACGAAAATGGTGAGATGACCTGTAAATAACATACCTTAGAAAACATCATCAAAAGAATTTATCCTCCCTTGAATTCCGGCCTTCTTTTCTTCACCTTCCCTCTGAAATTAGGATTATATATACTTTGGTTACCTTAAACACCTATATATATTCAATATTCTCAAGTGTGATATAATATGAGAGAGCCTTGCCTCTTATTTATACTCTCTAAGTAGCTTCCTTGAAAGCATCTTCTAGGTCACTTTGTCCACTTTCCTTATTTTAGGGTTAAACCACTTCTAATTTCTCCATTAAATTTATTATTTAAATAATTCATTTTGTATTCACTTTTAATTATAGTACACTCATAACTTCACTTTATTATTTACCTTCTAAAATCTCTTAAACCACTTTAACTACTTTGACCTTTTGGGGCTTCTAGATGACATATGAGGGTCCTCCAACTTCATAAGGCCATAAATTTCAAACCATGAGGAGTTGTGTGACGTTCGACATACCAAAAGAAATGGAATGATATGTAATATCCATATATAATATTATTACATGCAAATGTATTAGAACTCATACCATTATCCATCAAACAAACTTGGGTCCATTACCCAAACCCGGGTTCTCCAACTTCTCATGGCCATAACTCTCTAACCGTGAGGAGTTATGTGACGTTCCACATACCACCATAAATGGAATGACATGTACTATCCATATAGAATAGTATTACCTTCAAATATATTAAAACTCATACCATTATACATGAAAAAACCTCAGTTCCATTACTCAAACCTTTGTTCTACCTAACTTTCTTCAAGGGTTGACATCAATGACAACCAACCTTAATCAACATTTGATTCCAAAACATATGAAGGTATATTTCTTGGCTATGCATTTGGAAGCAAGGCCTACAAGTGATACAACAAAAGTTTGTGCAAGGTTGTAGATAGTATTGATGTAAGAGTGGATGAAGAAATACCTCAAAAGGAAAAGTCATGAAAAAATGAAGATCCAAAGGAGACAATCTACAAAGAATGACAAAAGGAAGAAGAAGAAGAAAATAAAGAACATGAAGAAACAAAATGTCAATATCCAAACACACCATCCATATTTGTTCAAAAGCATCATCTAGAAAATAAGATTCTTGGTGATATAGATATAGGAGTTCCGACTAGATGAAGGTTGGACTTTTCTTTGCTATATAAAATAGATCCCAAGAACTTTTCACAAGCTTGTGAAGATAAGAATTGGGTTAGTTCTATGAAAGAAGAACTAAATCAGATTGAGAAGAATAAGACATGGGAACTTGTGCCTAGACCAAAAGAAAATAATGTCATAGACACCAAATGGGTCTTTAGAACCAAATTGGATCAAGATGGACAAACAATAAGAAATAAAGAAATATTGGTTTGTAAATTGTATGCTCAAGTTGAGGGTATTTACTTTGAAGAAACCTTTTCTCTAGTTGCAATATTAGAAGAAATCAAAATGTTTTTTTCATTTGCGTGTTTCAATAACTTCAAAGTCTATAAAATGGATGTCAAATCAGCCTTTATAAATGGAAATTTAGAAGAATAAGTATATATTGAGTAGCCATAAGTATTTCAATTGTCAAAAACCAAATACCATGTACGTAGACTGAATAAATCACTCTATGGTCTAAATCACGTTCTAAGAAATTCGTATTCAAGACTTGAAAAATACCTACAAAAAGAAGGTTTCAAAAGGGAGTTGAAAGAATCAATCTTTATATTAAAATAGACAATGCAAATCTGTTAATCATTGTGGTTTATGTGGATGATATCATATTTGGAAGTAATGATGATAGAATGATCTAAACGTTTGCAAAAGAAATGAAAAAATAATTTGAGATGTCCATGCTTGGAGAATTATTGTGCTTTCTAGCATTGCATATTTCTCAATCCAAAAAAGGCATATCCATTTATCAAACCAAATATATCAACGAAATGTTGAAGAATTTTGGAATGGAATATTGTGCACCTGTCAGTACACCCATGATCACATGATGTAAGTTGAGAAAATATGATGAATCTCTAGAAGCAAATCAAACACTATACAGTTCAATGATTGGTATCCTACTATATGTGATAGCATCAAGGATAAAAATAATGAAATAAATAGGATTGGTTGCAATATTTTAATTTGAACCAAAGGAGACACATGTGAAAGCAGTAAAAAGAATATTCATATATTTGAAGGGCACATTGGACTTTGGCTTGTGGTATTCAAGAAGTAAGAAATTCACTCTAACAACATATACAAATTCACATTGGGTAGGGATTATTGATGATAATAAAATTACTAATGGAGGAGAATTATTTCTAGGCAATCTGTCTAGTATCATGGTTGAGAAAGAAGAAAAATCCAATCTATCTATCCACAACAAAGTCTGAATATGAAGACACTGAATGATACCAAGGTAGAATATGATAATCCAATCTGAATCATCCATGGCAACACAAGTGCAATCAAAATTTCAAATAATCATGTTATTCATTCAAAGAGGAAGAATATTCCCATCAAGTACCACTTCCTGAGAGAATATGTAGTCGAGCAAAGTGCCAAGCTGGAACATATTACCACCAAAGAATAGGTTGCATATATTTTTACCAAACCCCTTTCTAGAGACACGTTTGAATATCTAAAATAGAATATGGGAATGATACCCCTCTCATATCGTTAGTAAAGGGAAGAACAAGATCAATGGGAGTAACCCTTTTCCATTGATTTGAAAGGGGGAGAAGTTGCAGACAAAGGAAGAATTGCAGACATAAGGAGAGTTGTAGATAAGGGAAGTGTTATGGAATTGACTAAGGGTTATCGTCAATGAAAAAGGGGGGGATTATTGGAAACATTATTTTCATTGATGTCAAATAAAACATGAGACTACATATGTCAAAGATAAATATTGGAAGATGGACATTGTTGCAAATATTTTTTTTGTATTTTTTATGCTCAGTTTGGATACCCTATATTTGAAGTCCTTTTTACTTTGAATTCCTAGATAAAACAGGAGCATAGGATATATGGTTGAAAATATTATTCTGATACCTTTCCAATGGTACATGTCACTCCCTCTAAATACTTAGGAATGAGGAGATATGAAATATTTTGTTAGGTCAATACAAAAAGAAAGTATAGGTTGACCCAACAAGTTTTACAAGTTGACCCCATAAGTGAATGTATAAACATTATAAATACATGACATATGTGTTCATTTGAAGTGTATCCAATCAAGAAAAGAAATTACAAGTGTTTAGAAGAGATCTTAGGTGTACAAGAGGAGTTGGGGAGTATTCTTAGGGTATTAAGGTGCGCAAGAGGAGTTTTCTTGGAGTTTTAAGGGTGTGCTATGAAGGAATAAGTTCTATGATGATGCAAATTGAATTGTTTTGAGGTTTTGATGATGCATTCTATAGTTATATTCTGGGAATGATTTTAAGAGGTTCATGTTGGGCTCTGGATTTATAACATTTTCTTGCTGATATTGTTTACTCTCTTGAAGTCTTTTGTTAATCAAATGGATTTCTTTCTGTGATGTTCATATTCTGTTACACATATATGTTCCATTGTATACAGAAATCATGAAGTACTTCCAAAACCACAAATGAGTGAAGAATTCAACTATAAATGCAATAATAATCCTCTTCTGCGGAGAATAGCTGAACTTTGCAAAAATGCAGGGTGTTGGCTTGTAGTGGATAATACTTATGATTATTTTATGTATGATGGGTTGAAACATACTTGTGTAGAGGCTCCACACATTATCAATGTATTCTCTTTTTCTAAAGCTTATGGTATGATGGGCTGGCAAATTGGATATATAGCATATCCTTTAGAAGTCGAGAGCCTTGGAGCACAACTGCTCAAAACACAGGATAATATCCCAATATGTGCTTCAATCATTGGACAAAATCTTGCTCTGTATTCACTCGAGCTTGGCCCTGAATGGGTGAAGGAAAGGGTTCAAAAGTTAAACAGAGATATAATTTTTGATGCACTGTCACCTCTTGGTGCAAATGCTGTAAAGGGAAGACAAGGAGAAATTTATCTCTGGGCAAAGTTACCAAGTGGTGCTTCTGATGATGTTGAAGTTCTTAAATGGCTTGCAAAAGACATGGGGTTATTGTTATCCCTGGTAGTGCTAGTGGAGGATCGGGGTATGTTCATGTTTCAATTGGTGGCCTTGCTGAGGAGGACTATAGTGTTGCTGCAGCTAGACTTAAAAAGGGCAGGGAGGAGCTTTTGGCGCCATGTGTTCTTATGCCACTTCATAAATTCGTGCATGTATAACGCAGGGGGGGAAACTGTTTGTGCTACTGAATCGAAACATGTGTGCTAGAATTTGAATCGTTGGCTCTCAATGAGCACTCAATAGCTGGCATTTTTCTATGCCACTTCACATATATAGATTTGTGCAGGGAAGAAAACCATTTTTCCAAATAGATGTAATCGCATGACACGGGTAAAGGCAATCTTGAATCGATTGATTATGAAAAACGTGTCTCATTCCCCGGTGGTACTCTTAAAACCGTTTTGTAACTACTTGGGCGCAAAGCCATGCATTGTGGGGGATCTGAAACATTATATACAGAGATGCTATGCTCGAGAAAGGGAGGGAGATAGACAGAGCATAGATTAGATAGAAGAATGGAAATCTCCAAGCACTTGTATTGTTCTTTTCAATAAAATAGTTAAGAGTTTCATTGGCACGATTTTTGTTATTGCAAGTTTGTTGTGAGTCATTCATTTTCCAGTATGCGTTGATTTAAAGAACGATCTGTTGACAGAGAAGGCAGGGCCCCCTTCGATGGAAACAGAGCTGGGTATATTGCATATACAGTAGACTCCATCTTCAAATTTGAACACCATCTTTCAGCAAAGATTCGATTCCAATTTACATTGTCAGTTTTCTCATTGATTTAATAGAACAGAAATAACATTTCATTTGATTGCAACAGAGGGTTTAGCATTTCAAGATTCAAGTTTAGACGTTATCTTTTCAGCCATTGATTTCATTTCTTCAGTTTTCACATTTAGACTGCTTAACATTCAGGAACTAGCCTGGATATCTCATGAGATAGAGAAGTTTCCTTTGATTACAATAGAGAGTTTCATTACATAGGAGTTTGTTGAGTTGTGTGGAATGATAAGTAGCAAGAAATTAATTGTTTTCAGCCATCAGTGTGCAGTAGACCTTTTACATGCATATGACCACTTTTTACAGAGCAGTTTTATGAAGTTAGTACATGGTAGTACAGAGTAGTGCAAACGAGTGAAGAACAGAGTAGAGTACAGTAGCTTCTTCCAGCAAGTTTCTTTTAACAGTTCAGATATTAGTTTGGCATCCTTTAAACCCCCTCTTTAACCCTGCATTTCCTGTGCTGGTTCCTCTAAGTCTACCTTCCCGGGTTGACAATTAAATGTTGATTCATATGTTATATATTCAGCTCGACATTTCATAGGGAAAGAAGGATAAATATGATTAGGGTTTGAAGCTATGTCCAGGGTATGAAGCAAGGAGAGGTGTTGGAGCATGAAATTTAATGGTATGATGATGCTATGAAATGAATGAAGTATGAAGCATGTGGGTGAATTTATAACTACTATATATATGAATATCTTCGATTGATACCTATACAAGTCTTACTAAGTTGGTGCTCAACTAAAGAGATTGGTGTCTCTAGGAGGTTGAAGCCTAGACAATATCTTATTGAGTTGGTGTTCAACTAAAGAGATTGGTATCTCTAGTAGGTTGGTGCCTATAAAACATTTTGTTGAGTTGGTGCTCAGCTGAAGAGATTGGTGTCTCTGGTAGTTTGGTTCCTACAATATTTTATAAAGATAATTTTTTGTGGGTTTCTCCCACAAGGGTTTCCAAATTAAACTCTATGTATTTTGATTTGTGTTTATATGCATTTATTGTCTTAAATTTAATGAATGATTGATGAATTCTTATTTAAATTAAAAATTATCTGATACTGATTCATTTCCCCCTCTTAGTATAATCACAAGTTCAACAAAAACTAGTCGAATGGTGCTCTATATTATTATTTTTGCAAGTTTACAAGTTTTTACAATGTTCTCCTCCTTGGCCAAAAATATCTTTGAGCATGAGTAAGAGCGAAGAAGTAGGGAGAGCTAGGGGGTAAGGGAAGGCCAAAAACCATGGCTCTTCACTTCTTGTTCCTTAGCCATTAGTATATATTGCAATGGTATAACTCATCGCGTTGGATCTCAAACCATGTCGCTGTCAGTGTCTTTTTTCCAAAAATATGTTTAGCGACACATGATTCATACAGTACAATAACGTCACACCAGTGCTCATATATATGTCAACAACACTGATTAGTTTAAAATATAATTACTAATGATTTTGATAACATATGTGTGTGAATTAGTCGATGTGCAATATGTAGTAATGAGCACCGAGGCATATAGGTATGTTGAGTGCACCAGGTCATACTATTTCATTACACAGACTGACATATTATTTTGTAAAACTATTTCATAAGTCTTAAATTTTGATGATTTCTATTTTTTTAGTCGGTGCACAATATGTAGTAACGAGCAATAGTGCATATATGTATGTTGAGTGCACCAGGTCGTAATATTTTATTACATGAACCGACATATTATTTTGTCAAACTATTTCATAATTTATATATCTGATGATTCTTATTTTTTTATTATAATAGAATAAGGTTGATATGAATAAATATAAAATGCATGAGACAATTCAGGAGACACAATAAGTGGTGGAAAATACCTCAATCCATAACCTCACATTGTATTCATTTTAATGATACAAGCATATAATAC
>JZKD02S0112602.1:228039-246587 GCA_000966675.3 Picea glauca
CTTGCGAAAAATCATGAAAAATGAGTATAATGTTGCCTAGGTACAATCAATATACCTCATGGCACATTTTTATATGTAATGCCAAACTTAGCTCTTTCTCTTCACACATTTTTTTGTCATCCGTATAGCCTCGAGATTCATGCCTGCATTGGACAGTGTTCCACCTCAGGATATTCTCCCTCAGTTTGTGTGCAAACATGGAAATTTGCACCTTTAATATAGCTCGCGGACCTCTTAAATATCATATGGATTATGTGGTCAACATTAAATGTATTGTTAGGTGGGTCTCTAACAAACTTGCACTTGTAGTGGAATTGGTTAAGTGTTGTCGCATGTGTGTGGTAGGTCATGGGTTCTATCCCCACCAACCACCGATTTATCCATTGTTTTTTGGGTATATGGTTATAAACCATACATTATATATAACGTATGGTTTGAACTCCCCACAAAACATACAATGGTCAGGGTTATATGATATACACCATAGAACTACGAGTCGAGGGATTAGGCCCTCGTCCCTTTTTCCACCACCAACTACAATATGTAAGTTTAAATAAAAATGGTGCCTACTATGGTTAAGAACCACTTGTGTAGTGCATTGGTAACGAAGGTTTGGTAAGGATTATGGAGGTCACAGGTCCGGCCCTCGTCGACTCCATAAATGTTTAATATACTTAAACCATAATTTTCCAATGGGAGGTCACCACATGGTGAAATATCATTGGCTTAACCCTTCCATGTGTCAACCAATGATTAGTCCAACTGGAGGTATGAATGCTAATTCACTTGCTAACACATCTGCCCAGTCAGTGTACAATCATGCCATGTCATGTTGAGTTGTCCTGCCACATGTCTTCCACATAAGCTACACAGATGGCATCTGTCACCCTTTTAGTGGTTCCACATGGACCATACGACCCACCACATCATCCTATGTCATGATGACATCATCTTGATGACACATGTCCCTTTGAACTTGACGTTTTTCCCTGGTTTGACTACAACTTTCATTGACCATAAATTTTGCATGTGAACTCTGTTTGAGGAAAATTTTGCATTGTTGGAAAGCTATATTCAAGCTCTATGCATTGATGGAATTTTCAAGAGCATTTAGAATAACTGAATTTTTATTTTTTATGGATCCCCTAGGACCTATGTGAGAATTATGAATCCTCCTGGACCTCTGTGAGAGTTCCTTGGATCCTCCTAGATCACACCTTCCCACTGAAGAACTTTTGGACATCCAAAAGTATATATATCCAAAAAATTAGTGATCATAAATCTAACTCACTCTTCCCCCTCACTGAAATGCTCTTATCCAGTAACTTAGTGATGAAACTTCTTCACTCTTCCATCTTGTTGAATATTCTGGAACTCAGTCGTCATCTTGGATCTTAGATCTTAGATATTAGATCCGTGCACTTCTGTTTGCTTATAAAATATGTCTCTGAATCTAGCCTCTGGCACTGTCACTAATAAATCTGGTTCTGGCTCATATATTCCCTGGAAAAAAAATACTTGTTCATTGTATCTATGCAATACTCGAATAATGTATTCAACATCCACTCCCATCTCCTTCTGTCGAGCATAGTCTATCTCGACCAATATGAAACCAAGTCGAATGTTGATCTATGTCTTGCCCTTATTGGACTCGTTGTTCCTGTATTGTCGATGTATCTGTAGGATTCTTTGAATGAATTCCATGTCCATTGATCTATTTACTTGAAAAAAAACTTGATCTGTACTTGATTTTCTTCTGCTCAAGGTATACATCTAATCCAGGAGGATCCAAAAGGCTAAAAATTTGAAGTCCTCAAATATCAACAAAAAAAAATACCAAGTCAAAGTGCTTGTCAAGAGATTTCCAACGACGCAAATGAAACCTCAAACTGAGTTTGTACGAAGAATTTATAGCTACTCAAAGTTTTGGTCAAACTAGGAAAAGTTCAAACATGGCAGTCTATGTTGTTGATGTCAACATGATGAGCTACCAGTATTGTAGAGTGACACGTCTATTGTTGATGTCAACATGTTGATGTGGCAGTACGAGAGGTTGCCACCTATCATGCGTATTTGGCACTTTTGGGGTCCACTTGGGCTTGAAAAAATGTTCCATGTGGCATTATATGAACGCCATGTTTTAATACGGTGGTGATTTGGTGTTGACACAATAGGTGATGTGTCAAATTACTCAACGTTGACGTAGGAGCCAAGTGTATGACCACTGGATTTTGATTGGATGTTGGTTGACCAATTACGAAGTGCCATGTGGCCCAATCATGGGGCACCACGTGGCACCCGTCGGATGCCCAATGAGGGCTACAATATAAAAATTAAAATTAAAAAAAATGGCCACTGAACTGGCCGATGCTAGACCCAACGACCAACCAACCAACATAAACTAGTAATTAGTTTTTTCAGATTTTTGTTAATATAGTTTAAAAAAAAACTATATTTAAAAAAATGTAACCATTGTATGCCATATTGGGAGGCCATGGGGTTTGACCCCCAAACCTCCTGCTAACTATACCTCCACCAAACAAGTTGCTAATGGCCTTGTTGGTATATCCCCTTGACATTTAATTATTTAAACCCATACTTGTCATCTGCTTGGGGGAGGATCCACATGCCAAATTTATGGGTGTGTTTTTCAATGTAGACCCTACATTAATTGTAGGAAGTGTGACTACGGTGGTACAAACTTTGAGGCAGGGAGCCCAGGAAGTGCTCAGAAGTGACAATGATGGAATTTTACAAAATTATAGTCATTTTTTTAGGATTTTTCGACATGAATCCATTGGTGCAATTAGAACTTGGATTCGAGCAATGGATTTTTGGGGCATCACCATAATTGATATATTTCCATGTATTTTTACCAATTTTGTTGAGATAATATAAAGGCCTCTCCACTGAGAAGTGGGCCCAGAGACATAGTCCATCTCTGGGACAAACTCCATTATCAAGTCTTTTGCAATTGTTTTTTCTCATTATTTCTCCATGTGTATGCTTTCTTCATGTATGTTGCATGTATGCTTTGTTCATTCCCTTTAACTCATTTCATGGTATAGTCACCGAATAAAATATCCTGGATCATGTTGGTATCAGAGCAGTGTTCTTTGACTTGAATTATGAGTGTGGATGCTTACTAGGGCCAAGCTCAAAGATACTTAAGGAAAACTTAAGAATTTCAACCCATAGATTGGACGTGCAACTCGAAGAAGAAAATGGGGGATGAAGAAATGTCTATAGAGTATGAGAATAATTTTCACAAGGCTTTCTACCGGATGTCAGATATGGTAGAAACATTCTTTGTATATTATGAAAAGAAAGTGGAAAAGAAGGAAAATAAGAAGGAAGTTAAAGCATAGGATAATGCTTCAGTGAACCAAGGAATTGGAGGAGACCCTCCTAAGCCTCCATCTTCGTATTCAATTTCAATCTCTTCTTCTTCCTCTCATTCTCATCATTATAATTATCATCAGAAAAATGTTTTTTAAAATCCATTATTGAAATTAGATGTCAAATTTAATTCTCCCATGTTTAATGGAGAAGCTAATGCAGATAAGTTGAATAATTTTACTATACAGATCGAGGTTTACTACCATGTACAACAAATCGAAGAGGAAGAGGTAAATATCCAATTGACTTCTCTTCAAATGGAAGGCACAAACCTTGTATGGTGGGAGATTAAACTTCATAAAGGTAGTGATCATAATGGAAAATTCCTTTCTTCATGGTCTGAATTTACTTCTACATCAAGAAATCAATTCTACCCATTGGGTCATGTACAAAAATCCAGGATGGAATGGAAAAATTTGGGACAGGGTAAAAGGCATAATGTTCAAAGTTTCACAGAAGAGTTTAGGAAAAAGGAACTTTCATTGAATATTCCTTTAGAATCTCTAGAGACTTTGATGAAATATATTGGTGCACTTCACAGTTACATTCGTCACACATTGTTGTTGTTTAATCCCACTAATATAGATAAAGTGTGTGTGCAATAAACTCATCTTGAAAGTAGGGGTAAGAATGTACAAGAAGAAAAACCATCCAATTATTCAGAAAACCATTTCAAATGAAAAGGAAAAGGAAATGATAAGAGGACAACTACAACAAAGAAAGAGGAAGGAAAATCCTCTTGCACTCATTGCAAGAAATATGGGCATGATGATGTGCATTGTTGGGGGTCGCATCCAGAGTTCAGACCAAATAAATTTGGTGGCAAAAGGAAGAAGAAAATTGTTGCTACAATTCAACAAGACATGGGTTTCGTCTTAGGTGATCAAATGAAAATCACCGCAGTTGGAGTACAAGTTAAATTTTCCTCTCATGTTAGTTCAAGTTCTACAATTCCATCTCTTTAAAATGATAAAAGAAGAATTGAATTATTTGACATAAGAGTAGTGACAAAGAACATTAAAGTGGAAACTATGTTTGATCCAGGCTCACAATTTAACTTGATATTTGAAGAGATTCTGAAGAAATTGGGACTAACCACAAGACCTCATCGAAAATCTTACTCTTGGTTGGGTGTATGATAATAAAAAACTTCAAGTTACAAGACAGTGTATATTGAGGTTTTATATTGCCTCTAAGTTAGTAGATGAGGTTTATTTGTATGTGGTTCCCTTGCATATTTTTGGTATTGTACTAGGGAGTCCTTATCTTTATGATAGAAAATTTATCTTTGTTCGGAAAGAGAACAAATACCATCTCAAAAAATATGGGGTGGAATATATTGTTAGAGATCATAACATAGAAGCTAACTCATCACTTGTTAGTGCAAGTCAAATTAAGGGAGATATAATTTCTTGCAAGAACCTTGTGCTTACGGTTGTAAAAAAACATTACCCTGATAAGTCTAATGCTTTTGATGCTTTTGATCCTTTTCATAAAAATGAAATTTTTGAGATGAGACAGGTCTTTCAGTGGGAAGGAAGGAAACAAAGGGCCTTCGACACTTTGAGATAAAATATCAATACCTCACCAATGCTATCTCTACCTGACCTTCAACAACCATTCAAGATTGAGACCAGTTCCAATGCATATACCATGAGAGTAGATATGATTTCTAGACCTCCTATTTTTTCATATATTGTTTTGAAGAATGCTTCCTTAGCTCATGTAATTTATGTTGAACAATATGTTATTGGTGAAGTCTTCAAAGATATATGTGAGAGGATAATCCATGGTTTGTAGGTGAAGAAATTTTGTTTGCAGGACAAACTAATCTACCATTTGGGTAAACTTTTTATTCCTACAATTGAAAAAATGCATGTAACTAGAGGAGCTCATACGTCTCTTGTATTTGGGAATTTCTAGGTAGAGAGGATTGTAGTACATTTGCAGAGGATTGTGCCTCAGATGAAATTAATTGTAACCATGAATGTAAATGGGTGTGTGTTGTGCATTTGTAATCCCACTAATAGAAAATTGGGGTTATACACACCACTCCATGTTCATTCGCGTCCTTGGGAGAGCATCTTAATGTATTTTATAGGGGGGTTACTTATGTCTAGGAGGGCTCATGACTACTTGTATCTGGTAGTGGATAGGTTTAGCAAGATGTGTATCTTGATGCCATGTACAAAGAAGGTCATAGATGAGAAATTTGTTCACTTGTTCTTCCAACATGTATGGGTTCATTTTGGGTTTCCCACATCCATCATCTCCAATTGCGATTCTTGAATTTTAGGGGAAATTTGGAGAATTTTGGCAGCTCATGGACACCAAGTTGAAGAGGAGAACTGATTTCAATCCACAAACTGATGAAAATACATAGGTGGTCAACAAAAAAATGGTTCATTTTCTTCGAGGGTAATGAAACAAACATCCTAAACTTTGGGATTAAAAATTGTACTATGTCCATCATGCCTACAATAGAGCATTGCACTCTTCCACCCATAGTTCACCATTTGAGACATGTTTTGGGTATCTACCTAAGAGTCCCTTGGAATTGACATTTGGGAAATATTTTGACTCAAGTGAACAAAGATATGAAGACAAAGCCCACAAGTTCATCTAAAGGATTTAGCAAGTACAACAAACATTCGAGGACCAATCGAAAAAGAGCCAAGCCTAGTATAAGGCAAGGCATGACAAGCAACGGGTAGATCATCAATTCCAAGCATGTGATCAAGTATGGTTTCACATCAACAAATATAGGTTGAAGGGTGAAGGAAATAATCTCAATCCTATTTGATATGGACCCTTCACCATCTTAGAAAATATTGGCACGAATGATTTCCATTGAGATCTACCCCCATATATGCAGTTTTACTCAGTTGTGAATGCAGAGAACCTAAAACTTCATGAGCCTCCAATGATCATGGATAAAAGGGAGAGTTTTTTCAATACCTTCAATTGATTATTTTTCTCCTTATTACTTGGACAAGTTAAGGGAAGATAGCATCCTATACATAAGGACAAGGACTTCATGCATGGGTGATGTTGAATATATTTGAGTAGGCGTTAAAGGCACACATCCAAGTAAGGCACGATGGATTGAGAAGGGGAAAGTGATGGAGAAATTCCCTCATCTATATGTTTATTGATAAAAAATTTGGTGGTCCAAAAGCTTCTCAGTAGGGAGGAATGATCCAGGAGGATACAAAAGGTTAAAAATTTGAAGTCCTCGTATCTTAGTAAAAATGACACCAAGTCGAAGAGCTCATTGAGATATTTCCAATGATGCAAATGGAACCTCAAACAGAGTTTGTATGAAGAAGTTATGTCCAATCAAAGTTTCACTTAAACTGGGAAAAAGTAAAATAGGGTAGTCTGTATTGTTGACATGAACATGTTGAGCTAGAAGTATTGTAGAGTGACACATGTACTTCAGACATCAACATGATGTCAGCATGTTGACATGGAAACACGAGAGGCTGCTATGGGTCATGTATATTTGGCACTTTTGGGGTCCACTCAAGATAGAAAAAATGTGCCACAGGGCACCATATGAATTCCATGTGGTAGTACAACAGTGAAGTGGCACTGACACAGTAGGTGACATGTCAGTTGACTGGACATTGATTGGGTTGTTGACACAGGATATGACTAGAAGACCATTGGTTGTTGATTAGACATTGACTAGCCAATTATGAAGTTCCATGTGCCCTAATAATGGGGCACCACATGGTACCCCTCAGATTCCCAATGAGGGATAGGATCCAAAAATCAAAATTCAAAAAAAAACAACCACCAGACTTGTCGATGACCAACCAACCAATGAAAACTCAGACTTATTTTTGGCATATTGTTGTTAATATAGTTTTAAAACAAACTACCTTTAAAAACATATAACCATTGTATGCCATATGGGGAGGCCAAGGGGTTTGGCCCTCAGACCTCCCCCTGACCAACACTCTAAATGTACATCTGCCAACCAAAGGGCCAATGACCTTGTTGGTATATCCGCACAAACTTTATTTATTTAAACCCATACTTGCCATTTGGTTGGGGGAGGATCCATGCACAAAATTTCTAGGAAAATTGTTCAATGCAGATGTTGAATTAATGGCAATAATTACTATTGATGTGGCATGAACTTTAAGGCAGAGATCCCAAGAAGGGCCCGAAAGTGACAGTGATGAAAGTTTATGAATTTATAGTCATTTTTGCATGACTTCTCGACACAAGTCCGCTGGTGCAGTTATAATTTGGATCCGAGTAGTAGATTTTTGGGGCATCGCCAGAATTGAGGTATTGCCATGTATTTTTACCAATTTCATTGAGATAATATAAATTCCTCTCCACTTAGAAATGGGCCTGGGGACATATTCCATCTTTGGGATGATCTTTGTTATCAAGTCTTGTGCAATTATTTCTTCTTATTATTTCTCCATGTGTATTCTTTCTTCATGTATGTTGCACATATGCTTTGTTCATGCTCTTTAATGCAATTCATGTTATAGTCCTCGAATAAAAGATCTTGGATCAACATCCACATGAACATGACACAGTATTTTAAAGATGATTATGTTGGAAACTTGGTCAATACTGAGAAGGGGGTGAATCATTATTGGTTAATTATTTAGACTTTTAATAATTTTAACGTATTAAAAACAATTGATCAACAACAGTAAACTTGAATATAAAATTAATACATTAATACAATTTACAATAATTATTGGGAGACACCAATCTCTGTGTTCAGGGCTTCAACCCTAGGAAGCACCAACTCCCTTATTTTAGGGAACCAACCCTAGGAAACACGAACTCCCTTGTTTTAGGGATCCAACCCTAGGAAGCACCAACTACCTTGTTTAGGGAATCAACTCTAGGAAGCATCAACTTCTTGTCTTAAAATTTTAATCATTAAAAGACATTAGTCCTTCCTTGCTCCACCCTTACACCCTCACTTCATAAGTATCTTCGACTCTTCCTTGGACTTTGTACTTGTTTATGATCTTTTGATATAGATCACAAAGACACTTTCCTTTAACCGTATTTGTCTTATTATATACTTTCCAAAAGGTACAAGTTTGAACCATTGTGTCTTTTAGTAATGAAACATTGCACCCCTTCATTTAATTAACACAAATGGTGATTTCATTAATTGATTTTCGTACAAAAAATTAGACATTGATTTCGTATGAATATTATGGAGTGCCGGAAATGAATTTTACAATTCTACGACATGGATTTTTGCAGAACATGTCCAATTAGCCGACATGAGAAAAATTTCCCCAAAACATGTGTGAGGTAGCCGTTACAGATTGTTCTTTGAAAGAAACTTTCTGATATTTCACTTTCTTCATCGGATGCCAGATCAACTTCAATACATTTTACCTTTTCATGAATGTCTAAATTGACCTCCACATATCTCCTTTTTCGGTGACTCTTTAAACTCAACTTTTAAACATTTTGCTTGATGGTGGATATTAAAATAAATTCCCTCTCAACTACTAGTCACTAAATATTCGACTTGGTCTTCACCCTTTTTTGTATTTGCTTCCTCATTCGACCGACAAACATCTTTTTGGTTGACTCAACTAGGAGAAATTTCGACTTGAGTATTTCGATTATGGTCCAACCAACTTGCTTCAACCTCGAACCGGCTTGTAATTTAAAATTTAATTTTTCTTCAAATTCAACCTTTAGGTTACTTCTTTCTTGAATCAACTCAACTTAGGATAAAATTGAATTGTGTAGTTCAACTTTGGTCGTCCTGACTTTCTTCGGTTTCGACTTCGACTTCTTCTACTTATCCAACTTCGACTTTTGACTTCTTCTACTTATCCAACTTCAACCTTTGAATTATTCTACTTATGTGACTTTGACCTTCGACTTATTTGACCTCTTCGATTTTGACCTTCGATTTCGATCCCCAATTTCTTCGACTTTGAGTTTCAACTTTTTCAACTTGTTCAACTTCAACTTCTTACTGATATGTTTATACCAGACTTCTCGATATCTACTGCATTTTATTGAAACACTCTACTTTGATCTTTTCTCCTTTCATTTAGATAATCATCTTGACCCATTTAAATTTTTTGACTTGACTTAGGCTTTGATTGGTCGAGACAATTTTTTTTGACTCGACTTAAGGCTTCAATGGTCGATACTTTTCTTCCTGAGACTTTTATACCAGACTTATTGATATCTACTTGATTATTTTTGTATCAATTCCAATACCAAATCCATACCCAACATTGACCATAATGGTCCTCTTTGTCATCATTTCCAACCCCACAATAATAGGCCCAACATTCTCCCCCTTTAGCATTGATGGAAACAAAGTAAAACTCTCTATTTTTAATTGGGTTTTTACTATTTATCCTTCCCATTTGACAGCAATGACATAAGAGATATTTCTTCGCTTCCTTTGAGGCGATGCTCCCCCTGTGGTGATGTTCCCTCTATCCATGTGTTTCTTTCTTCTGATGAAAATTTTGTATTTTTAATGAGGTATGGGAATTACTCCTAATTTCTTCCTAAGATTTTCAAAGGCGCTTCTTGGTAGAGGTTTTGTAAATACGTCTGTTATTTTTTCTTTTGTGTCTACATATTCTAATTTCACCACTTTTTGAGTAACTTGATCTTTTAAGAAGTGATATTTGATTGGGATGTGTTTGGTTTTAGAATGCATTAAAAGATTTTTAGAGATATTTATGGCACTATTGTTATCATAGTTAATAGTAATGGGGTGATCATATCTTACTTCTAAATCTTCTAATGTTTACTTCATCCAAAGAACTTGTGTGCATCAAGATGAAACAATAATATATTCTTAATTTTTTGTAGATAGTGATGTGGATGTTTGTTTCTTACTTAGCCATGATACCATGCATTCTCCTAGAAAAAATTCTCCTCCATTGGTACTTTTCCTATCATCTATACTACCAGCCCAATTTGCATCAGTGTATGCAGTTAGAGTGAAGTATTTATCTTTTGGATACCATAATCAAAGTTCTAAGGTGCCTTTAAGATATCTGAATATTATCTTTACTTATTTCAAGTGAGTTTCTTTAGGTGCATATTGAAATATCCCCACGAGTTCTACAACCTACATGATGTCATGTCTTGTTGTTGTTGAATAGAGTAGACTTCCAACCATTGATCTGTACATCATTTGGTCCTCTTTTGTTGAGTCATCTTCTAGGCTTAGTTTACATCTAGTGACCATGGGAGTACTCATAGGTTTATTGTCTTCCATTTGGAATTTCTTTAGCATTTACTTGATATATTTGCCTTGGGAAATGAATATTCCTTTTTCTATTTGAGTTACTTGTAAATCTAAGAAGAAGGACAGTTCTCCCAGCATAGACATTTCAAATTCTTCTTGCATTTTGGTTGCAAACTTTCTCCTTAGTATGGTAAAATTAATTCCAAATATGATTTCATCTACATATACCACCACAATAATCATGTTTTGATCCTCAATTTTGATGTATAAATTGTTGTTAGTAGTCCCTCTCTTATATCCTTGTTTTTGTAGTTACTGATCAAGCCTTGAGAACCATGCTCTGGGAGCTTGTTTAAGACCATACAGGGCCTTTTTTTAGCTTGTACACATAGTCTTGATTTTCTTTTAACATGAATCCTTCTGGTTGCTCAACATAGACTTCTTCTTCTAGTGTTCCATTAAGGAATGTTCACTTGACATCCATCCGATATTTTTTGAAATTTTTTAAGCATGCAAATGCCAGGAACATTTTGATGGCCTCAAGTCTTGCTACTGGAGAAAAAGCCTCTTCAAAATAAATACCTTCCACTTGGGAATATCCCTTGCATACTAATATTTCATTTTTATTTATGATATGTCCATTTTCATTGAGTTTGTTCTTGAATATCCACTTAGTTCCTACCACATTCTTGTCCTTGGGTCTTGGAACTAGTTCCGAAGTTGGGTTATTCTCTATTTGATATAGTTCTTCATCTGTTGATTTTATCCAATATTTACTTTTGCTGGATTATTTAAATGACTTAGGTTCTATCAGGGATAACATTTCTTTTTCTGAGTTAAATTTGAGTTTCCTTCTTATTCCCACTCCAACATTTTTATTCCCAATAATCTGACTTTCAGGATGATTCTTTTGAACCTTTTTTTATGGGGATTTTGGCAAGGGTGTTTCTTCGTCATCTTCATAATCAATGTGGGGTTCATTTTCTTGAGGTTCTTCATCAACTTCTTCATTTTGATATTCTCCATCACTTTTATCGTCATATGTTGATATGTTATGGGGTATGACTTGTATTAACTTTAGCTCATCTATCTTTACATTGGCACTTTCCACCATTTTATGTAGAATTAGGTTATAACATCTATAATCCTTTTTGTTAGTTGAATATCCTATAAATATGCCTTCATTTGAACTTGGGTAAAATTTCCTTAGATTATCCTCATCATTTTTTATGTAACACTTACTTCCAAAGACTCTGAAGTGTTTCATTGATGCTAGAATACCAACCATAGTTTATAAGGTGTTTTTTCATGGTTAGGTCTCAATTGTGCTCGATTGAGTATGTGAAATGTTGTGTATATTGCATCTCTCCAAAACTTGTCTCGAAGTTTAGATTCATTCAACATGGTTCTTCCAGCTTCTTGGATAGTTATATTCTTCCTTTCAACCACTCCATTCTGTTGAGGAGTCCTCGGAGATGAAAACTGTCTTTTGATTCCATGACCTTCGCAAATATTAATGAACTCTTTAGAGGTGAATTATCCTCCATTGTCTAATATTAGACATTTAATTTTGAGATATGTTTCATTTTCTACAAAGGCTTTGTATTCCTTAAATCTTTCAAAGGCTTCTGATTTATAATTTAGAAAGTATACCCATGTCATTCTTGTGTAGTCATCAATGACCAACATAAAGTAATGTTCTCCATGTACAATTTTATTTCTGGTAGGACCACATAGGTCAGTGTGAATAAGCTCCAAGGGTCTTGATGAAGAATGCTCTTTTGTCTTGAACCTGACTTTTGTCTTCTTCCCTATTTGACAATGTTTACAAATAAGATTTGAAGGATTTATAATCTTTTGTAGATCCCTTACTCCCTCCTTCTTATTGGCTTTGATTATTTTGTCAAAGATTATATGTCCCAACCTTCTATACCATAGCCAACTTTCATCTTCTTGACCTAAACAACATTTTTCTTCTCCTTCCATGTCAAGGATGTACACATTGTTGGATGTTCTTGGTGCAAATGCTACTATGTTCCTTGTATCTTCTCTTCTTATCTCACATTTATGAGAATCAAAGGTAAGTATATGACCTTGATCACATGTTTGAATTACACTTAGGATATTAGGCTTAATATTTTCTACTAAAGGTACATTTTCTTCTTTTTCCTTGTTATTCCCTACGCTAACAGTGCCTTTTCCAAGTATCTTGGCTGACATATTATCTCCAAAGGTGAATTTTCCTTTTTATTTGATCTCTAGTCATGTGTTTAGAACATCCATTGTCTATATACCACTGACATCCTTTTTTTTTGGCATATAGGGCTACTTTACACTATGTTTTCTCTACTTGTTTTTTCTTCCATACTTTTTAATTGTTGGGAATATTTATCTCTTTGACATAATTTTAAAATCTATATTCATTGGATTTATGTCCATAGTTATTACATTTGAGTCATTTCATATTGTAATCATGTAATGGAGAGAATGAATTATAGTTTTTTTTATCTGTATTGAACTTTTGACTTCTTTGGACATTTTTTGGATTGTGCCTTCTATAGGATTTACAATGTACTGATTTGTGTCCAAAATTATTGTAGGAATAGCAATATCCAAGGAAGATATGTTGATATCTATTAGAGGGATTTGTTTTGGTGATTGTACTCTTATTTTCATATTTTTCTTTATTTGGGGGTGTTGATTTCTATTTATTTGGGATGGACTCCAATGGAATCATCCTTGCCTTATTATATTCTCTTCTTAAGGGCATTTTAAGAGCATTTGCATAACTGGTTGGAATTTTGACAAATCCTTGTGATGTAAAAGTTGAGTCTTGGGTGTATCCCAAACCAGTCTTGTTGTTTGGTAACCTCTGACTACTGCGAATTTCATCCAAGATCTTTGAATTATTTTCAAATATTGATCCCTTCTTTTCTTTCTCAAGTTCACCTTTTAGGAGCTCAATCTCAGCTTCTAGCTTCTCACATACTTGTTGTCTATCATTGAGTTGTTTTAAAATGACTTCTTCAATTCTTTTAGCTTATAAGAGTTGGTACTTCAAATCAATAATGATATGTTCTGATTCTTTGATGGTTCTTTATGCATCTATTTCTCTTGATTGATGTGATTCTTCAAACTCCTGAAGTTGTACCCTCAGTAGTGTGTTCTTCTTTTTATACTTTCTTAGTTCCTCCAGAGCACTAATTAGTTCTTCTTCTAGGTCTACTTTGTTGGTCTCCAGTTTTGATCATGTTTTTGCCTATATTATACCCCAAAAACCTACATTTCCATACCCAGTACCACTCCATTTTGGCCTTGTTATGACACACTTGACATCTCTTTACCACTCAATGGGGCTACTCAAGGTATTTTTACGTTTCAAGTTATTTTTATGTATTTTGATGCTTTAAATTAATATTGAAACTAATGTGTCTTGACTTAGGTAGTATTTCTATTTGAAACAGGATTTGCCAGTACCAGGTACCAGCTCGCACCCCGTGGAGATACCAACGAAGCTGCTAAAGATACACGCGTTATGGCCAGAGTCGGAGACAGTGCGATTTACATGATAGATGGAGTCATCACTCATATGTTGATTGAAGGCGAAATTATAGAACAGAGTTGTAATACTTCATGACTCACACTTCGTGACACTGCGTGGCATGAAGATGTGAAGACCGTTTTTTAACTGATTTCGAGTTATTTTCGGATCTGGGATCCGTTTGAATTAACGTACTATTGCTTTAAACTACTTTTGAGGAGGATCTATATAAACAGAAGATCACTCCTAAGAAATATTGGGTTATGTTATGTTATGATACACATTTATGTTAATACAATCTGCCTTTGCGTTATGTTACTTTGTTGTCATATGATTTGAGTTATTTCTCTGAGTAAATGGAGCGTGAAGCATGGCCAATGTTTGTGTAGAATGATTGAGTAGTTCTAGTTTTTCCTTTCTATGATTGTACCTTTTGGTTGGGCCCACCAAACAGGTTCAAGTCACTACTTTTCGCTGCATTAGATTTAGTTTATTTCAATATCTTAGTATTTGCATGCATGTTAGCGTATTGAGTTTGGGAATTAACTTATTCAAATTCTTGCTTAAATTATTTTTCAACTGTATCATTTCAAGAATATTAATCTCTTCTACGTTGATGAGTATTGAAAGCATGGTTGATTCCTGTAGAGTTTAGAGCATGAACCAGGTTTGCTTTGATTCCAGTTTTTAATCTGAACGTAACTTAGAGTTTGAATTTACTTTGTTTTGGTTAGGATAGTTAGGTTACTCTGCTTTGTTAGATAGTTAGGTTACTCTACTTAGTTAGGATAGTTAGGTTGCAAGTGAATTAGAGGAAGCTTCCAGTACCAGTAGGGTAAGTAGGATATTTCTTTATTTTTCCTGTAGAATAGATTTAGATTTATTTTCGATATTTAGATTAAAATAATTTTAGGAAATAATATTTTTGTTATGGATTAGATAGAAATGGTGATGATTAGATGATTAAAAATAGTGGTAGATAGTCTTGTGAAATTACATTAGAGTAGAAATAGAAGCACGTGCACTTAGGCATAGGACTGTTTTCTGTTGATGAATTACATAGGAGATGATAAATTTCAAAATAGTCGTTAGGATTCAGTTTTTAAGAGTGAGTTCGTGTTTTATTCTAAGAATAGTCTTTAGATAGGGATTAGAATCTTACCCGCACATACAGTGTAGCAACTCTAAGTTTACTTGCCCTGGTTTGACAATTCAGTGTTTCAGGTCATTAAAATCTTTAATATAGCAGCCTGGCATTTTTGGCGCCATTGTCGGGGAGCTGTTTAAAAGGTAAGTTAGATAGTTGTCTTGATTAGTTTTAGAATGCACTTAGTTTTATGTGGTATGTTAGTAGGTTGATAGTAAGAGGAGATGTGGAAACAAAAGGGTGAGAACCGACATATCAGTTATCACAGGTACTCTGAAACTCAATCTTAGTTTCTTTTCTTTCATTTAGTATGACTTCATGAGAAATAGAGATCCTAGAGGTAGATTTAGGAGAAATATAAAACCACAAAAAGAAGAAACCTCCACCCAAAAAGAGATAGAAACTGAGACTGAAATTCTGGCTGAGGAAACCATAGAAAAAAACCTAGAACCAGGAAACACCATACATCAACAAACTCAAAATCCTGATGATCCAGCCCTAGATGATACAGTTGATCCAGAGAAAATACAAGCTCTTCTCAGGAACCCTAACTCTGTAGTTTCACAGATAACAACTACAACTATGGAATCAAAGGCCATAGGATCCTCAAAAGGACCAATAGGAGATAACAATTCTGATGAAAAGAATCCAGAAAGGTGGGATTTCACACCCTCACCAAAGAAAGATCGGATTGCATATACAATTCTTGGTAATCCTTTTACCATGGGAGAAAGAGGGAGAGACTTACATGGGGAACTTCATATTGAAAATGAAGGAGAAGAACAAGAAGAAAATGAGTTAACACCAGAAACCACCTTTGGGTTTCCTATTTTGGATCTAGACCAGGACGTCAATATGAAAAATATCCCACTTTCAACACTACCAACCTTCCATGGGAAAAATAGTGAAGACCCAGATGTCTTTGTTTTTGAGTTTGACATCCTATGAAAAAGTTATAACTATCTCCAAGATGCACATAAATTGAAATTATTCCATGCCACCCTGAAAGATTCTGCATTACGTTGGTTCATGAGTTTAGGAGAATACAACATTAGATCTTAGGAAGTTATGAAGGAAATTTTTTTAAAGAAGTACCAGGACTATTGCAGAACTAAGGATTCTCGAAATGGCATCTTCAAAATGCAACAGCAAGATGAAGAAAGCCTTGAGGATTTTCTAGAAAGATTTACCTATACCCTTCAAAAATCTAAATATAATGATCTTCAGGATGAAGCAATCAAGACTCTTTTCTTAAAAGGAGTTTTGGAGGAATATATTGATACTCTCAATTTAATGGCTTCAGGAGACATTTATCAAAAGAACTTTGAAGCAATTAGTGAACTTTGTAGAAATTACTCAAGAAGTAAAGGGAAAGCTGCAAAAAGTGTGAGAGAACCAGTTAACAAAAATACTAAAACATCCACATCTGGTGGAGTTACTAGATTCGAATTGGGAAACCTTTTGGAAAATTTTAAAACAGACCTTTTAGGAACAATTGGCTCTCAATTAGACACTTTGAAGATAAAGAGAAAGCAGGAAGAGGAAAAACCTGTCCTAAGCATATTTTGCCCAAAATGCAGAAAAAAGCATCCTTTACGAGAATGTCCTTTGGACAATGTTCCTGTATGTGCAATATGTACTAAAAATCATAAAACGGAAGATTGCCCATCCTTACCTGGATCACAAGAAATATTCAAGGGAGGGGAAGCTCCAGGGACTCCATATACACCTAAGAGGCCTTGGAAACCTAGAAATCCAAATGCAAATGCATATCAAGAACCATCCCACAATCTTCCAGCTATTATCCACCCTTCTCTCAACAACAACATCCATGGAACTGGCCAAATTGGCCTCCACAAAATGTCCCTGCTCAACCTTGGTACCAGGGATGGATAGATCCAAAATTTGGAAATAACCAACAACAACATGTAATACCAATTCCCCAGAATCCATGCACGCAGTATCCTCCAAATATGCAACAATTATTGCCTGGTTTTACTCCACCTCCGTTACCACCCATTCAACAAAACCCTCAGCAGCCTCAGAATCCACCACGTCCTACCATTTTGCCCGCTCAACCCATTCCAAATCCTAACCACAGACCACCCCTACCACTCCATAATGTTGATTTCCAGAATTATCCAGCTTACAACATAAACCCTATTTCTATCCAAGAAGTACAGTTGAGATCTGGAAAAATTTTAAATAAAATTCAGCCCATAACAAAAACAACACCAAAGGTAATTATCGAAGAACATGAAGATGAGCCTACATATAATTTATCAAATGAGACACCCCTAAAATATGTTATCATTCCAAAACAGAAAGAATCTGAATCACAACATAACACACAAACTCAGGTTCCCAAAACGCCTCCTTTTCCTGAAAGGCTGCTCATTGAAAAACCAATTGTACAATCTGAGTTTGACATCATGAATGAACTGAGAAATGTCTGTGTTAAGATTCCATTATTACAAGCCATCAAATATGTTCCCATATATACCAAAACAATCAAAGAACTCTGCATTAAGAAACCAGGTCGAAAACAGAAAGATCCACCCACAATACATCTAGTAGGACAGTTATCACATTATATTTCTGAAACACCTAAAATTGTAAAGTATGCCAACCCAGGGAACCCAATAGTTTCAGTGACTATTAACAATGTGTCTATTGGTAATACTTTAGTTGATATAGGTGTAGCTATTAATATAATGACCAGCAACACAGTGGAACCGCTACAACTAAATCAATTCCTTCACCCTACTCCTACAGTTCTTGAACTGGCTGATAGAACCACTATAAAACCTGTTGGAGTTCTTGATGACATCCTTGTGACTTTAGCTTTGTGGGAATATCATGTTGAATTCATGATTATTCATTCAAAGGACCCCACAAAAGGCCATCCAATAATTTTAGGGAGACCTTGGTTGGCCACAGCCAACACTTTCATAGGATGTCGTGGTGGGGACATGTTTATCTCAAATGGTATTTCTTCACAGAAACTTACTCTGTTTCCACCTGCCCGGCCAGTTACAGAAGAATTATGTTGGTTGAGGTGTCCCTATTATGAGAATGATGTTGAGGAATATTTATTCTTTTTTGATGAGGTCCATGAAAGAACCTACAGAGGATGACATTTTAAGTCAGTTTCTTTCTGTGACAGAAAATGTTGAGTTCCCACAAACCTATCTTCAATATGATCAGATTTTCAGAGAGGATTTTCAGGAACG
>JZKD02S0112602.1:249267-296047 GCA_000966675.3 Picea glauca
TGAGCTTGTTTGCTCCCTTTGATTGCTCATTAAAGTATGAAAGGGGAATTTATCAGGAAGGATTATTCTTTACCAGACCTGGTGAATTATTATGGGAAAGAAACCCCCTTAGAGTATTCTTTTAACATTTCCTCGGACTCTCCAAACATGAGGAAGCAATGACCATGTCCTAACTTGGGCTTATAAAATCCACAAGTAAGTGATTACTGTTCCAAAAAATTATTCCTGCAAGATTTCTATCTACACTCGCGTTGGATGATGTGGAATATGTTAAGGTCCACCTTCCAACAAATCTCACTCCATCGACATTAGCACTTTATCTGGAGCAGAGATTAGAGATTATTTAGCACCCTGGACTTTGCATGCCTCAATGGCAGATGTCCTTGCTAACAACCCTAGGAATACACCAATGTCTCTTGGTTGATAGATCCTACAGGTGACTCAACACCAAAACCTCTATTCATACCTGTTAGGATGTGTTGTAGGTACCTTGAGGCCCATTGAAATCACTGGTGGGTCATCTCGCATCGGTTAATGGAATTCATTAATGGTCGGTAATCCGATGATTTCTGTTTGTGTTCGACTCCAGAACATTCATTCACACAAATCAGAATTGTACCATGGGTAAAGCTTTGAAGCTGTTGAAGACATGATTTCAGTTGATCTTTTTCAGGACAGAAAAAAATCCAGGTTCAGAGATCATCATAATTTGTTGTTAAAAACAGGAAGTTTTCTCAGCAGAATATTATTGGTTAAAAATTTTCTGCAGATTCTTGATTGTTTCATCAGTACCAGTCAGTACCAGCACAAAGTTCATCAGCTAGAGTGGTCATCAGAAATACAAAAGCAATTACAATTTTCACGCCCTTCAGATCCAGACTTGACTTCAAAAGAAAAATTATACAGCAAGACTTGCATAACAAAAGGGATAGGTAATTTAACTCAGATATGCTTAGTTCATGTTGATTTACTGTATTAATTTGCATATTAATAGTTTGAACTAAGGATGCCTTGTTTACTCCATAATGTTTAATCATACCCATGACCTGTACCTAATGAACCAACCCACCTCGACCTCTTATATCATAAAAAATACACAACATTACCAGAGTTGAGTTCGACATGACTCGTATATGATAACACTCTGCACTCATGTACGATTATCATCATTTTCCGACACACTATCGATTCCCACGACAATTCAAATGTTCTCTTATGCTATTCCTCCCGACTACTTCCTTCATCGCATTCTCTTTTTTCGTCGCCCTCATCCAAATTTCACTGCTCATCTATAGACCTTCCTTGTGATATCAAGTGGAGCCATGGTGGCAAATCGCCATGAACCAGAGACATATGCAGACCTAGAGGCCCTTCCGGAGTATGAGGAAACCAGAGATATTTTTAAGAAAGCAGGATGGGAGCTGTTTCTAAATAAATTCGATGGATATAATGATGCAATTACGCTTTAGTTTGCTCTACATTTTCAGGGTGGATTCGCTAAAGTGGGTGAGCTCGAGTTCGAAGTCATGGAGAAATTTATTTCAGAAGCAATTCAACTGCCCACCACTGGTTAGAGATGGACAAAGGGACAGCCTGTTAACAAAAATCTCTGTACGCAGCTTTTGAAACCACAGTACCGGGAAACACAGTGGTCCGAGGGAACATCGCGGTCATGGTTGGAACCACAGTGGGCTCAATTGTTAGCCATCCTCCAACGTTACCTCACGTGTGAAGGACGATATACCATTGTATTTCCCTGCCATGCCCGACTCCTGTTACACATCAAAGGTAATCATCTACTGAACATACTTTTCTTTCTGTTGAAAAGTTTAAAAGAGATGGTCGAATAGGTACAAAAGGCCAAAGATTTTCTTGGAAGTCTATTTCATTTTGGTCTTGTTAAGATATTGATTAAGTCTGCACTGTCCAAGAAGCAAGAAACTTGGGATATGTTCACTATAAAAACCCTAGCCTCTGCCAAGTCTAAAGATAGGAGTGTTAAGCCTACTCCCCCACAGAAGAAGTTGAACGCTAGGAAAAAGAGGGTTAAAAGCCCTACCAAAGTCTGTGCTAACCCTAAGAACATACCCGATAGCACAATTGAAGCCAGTACTAGAGACCCTGATTCAGAACATTCAATTGATGCTCATGGGTCTGATGGAGTGGAAACCAATAATGAAACTGTGAAGAATACTACTCCTACAGAGGCACATGTTGAAATTCTGAGTTCTTCCCTATCTGCTAAGAACATAATTGGCGTGGAAGAACTGGCAGAGTTGACTGACAAACCTAGGAGAAATCCAAAATGAAAATGTAAAAGCACATTGTCAGGTATGGATAACTCTGTGCCCAGTTACCCACCACAGGAGAGTTTAGAAAGTGTGGATGATCATGAGGAGGCTCCAGATCCCTCTGAAATGACTTGGACTCTGTCCCAATTAATTCAAAAAACCCGTAAAGTGGATCGGTAGGCTACTGCTCCCAAAGGAATTGAGCAGAATGAGCCGATTCGAGTACCAAAAGGTACCCCTTCTCGGATACAAAGAGAGTTCACTCCTGAACCTAGTCCAGTTGACAATCCCGATCCAGTTGACACTTCTGAAATCAGTCTAGATCATCCAGATCTAGTTGACACCTATGAACAAAGTCTAGATGAGTTCACTCCTGAACTCAGTCCAGATCATAATTCTGATCCAGTTAACACCCCTTCTCAAAGTCCAGACGAGTTCACTCATGCATCCAGTCCTCAACCACAACCAGGACATGATAAAACATTTGAAACCTGCTGTGAAATTTCCTCCAGTCGATCCTTGAAACCAATGGTAGCCAGACTAGAAAGAAAGAATAACAGGTTGAAGGAGAAACTACATGAGTACATTGTATTGGATTGACATATAAAAACAGAGAATGAACTCATGAAAGTCAGGGTGACTCATCTCTTGTCCAAAATTGAAAGATTAAAATAGAAGAATAAGGGTCTTTTCCAAAGGAACGGGAGACTACAGAAGACTACTAGGAAGCATATCATCATCAACCGAGTCCTCAAGAAAGAAATGAGAAACCTGAAGAAACATGAGAAGTTACAGATGTTGGTTGCAGCTGCTGCAACACTCTGATTGCTACCAGTCTTTGACTTTTTGTTGCCTGAGGACAGGCAAAGAATTCAGTTTGGGGGCATGTTGGTCTCCAGTTTTGATCATGTTTTTTCCTATATTATACCCCAAAAACCTCCATTTCCATACCCAATACCACTCCCTTTTGGCCTTGTTATGACACGCTTGACATCTCTTTACCATTCAATGGGGCTACTCATGGTATTTTTACGTTTCAAGTTATTTTTATGTATTTTGATGCTTTAAATTAATATTGAAACTAATGTGGCTTGACTTAGGTACTATTTCTATTTGAAACAGGATTTTCCAGTACCAGGTACCAGCTCGCACCCTGTGGAGATACCAACGAAGCTGCTAAAGATCCGTGCGTTATGGCCAGAGTGGGAGATAGTGCGATTTACATGATAGATGGAGTCATCACTCATATGTTGATTGAAGGCGAAATTATAGAACAGAGTTGTAATACTTCATGACTCACACTTCATGACACTGCATGGCACGAAGATGTGAAGACCATTTTTTAACTGATTTCGAGTTATTTTCGGATCTGGGATCCGTTTGAATTAATGTACTGTTGCTTTAAACTACTTTTGAGGACGATCTATATAAACAGAAGATCACTCCTAAGAAATGTTGGGTTATGTTATGTTATGATACACATTTTTGTTAATACAATCTGCCTTTGCATTATGTTACTTTGCTGTCATATGATTTGAGTTATTTCTCTGAGTAAATGGAGCGTGAAGTAGGGCCAGTGTTTGTGTAGAATGATTGAGTAGCTCTGGTTTTTCCTTTTGGCGATTGTACCTTTTGGTTGGGCCCGCCAAACAGGTTCAAGTCGCTGCTTTTATCTGCATTAGATTTAGTTTATTTCAATATCTTAGTATTTGCATGCATGTTAGCGTATTGAGTTTGGGAATTAACTTGTTCAGATTCTTGCTTAAATTATTTTTCAACTGTATCGTTTCCATCATATTAATCTCTTCTATGTTGATGAGTATTGAAAGCATGGTTGATTCCTGTAGAGTTTAGAGCATGAACCAGGTTTGCTTTGATTCCAGTTTTTAATCTGAACGTAACTTAGAGTTTGAATTTACTTTGTTTTGGTTAGGATAGTTAGGTTACTCTGCTTTGTTAGATAGTTAGGTTACTCTGCTTAGTTAGGATAGTTAGGTTGCAAGTGAATTAGAGGAATCTTCCGGTACCAGTAGGGTAAGTAGGATATTTCTTTATTTTTCCTGTAGAATAGATTTAGATTTATTTTCGATATTTAGATTAAAAGAATTTTAGGAAATAATCTTTCTGTTATGGCTTGGATAGAAATGGTGATGATTAGATGATTAAAAATAGTGGTAGATAGTCTTGTGAAATTACATTAGAGTAGAAATAGAAGCACCTGCACTTAGGCATAGGATTGTTTTCTGTTGATGAATTACATAGGAGATGATAAATTTCAAGATAGTCATTAGGATTCAGTTTTTAAGAGTGAGTTCATGTTTTCTTCTAAGAATAGTCTTTAGATAGGGATTAGAATCTTACCCACACATACAGTGTAGAAGCTCTAAGTTTACTTGCCCTGGTTTGACAATTTAGTGTTTCAGGTCATTAAAATCTTTAATATAGCAACCTGACATACTTCTCCTTCAAATTCAAAGTTGTTTTCATCATATACATCATTATTTTGAGTGTTCATTCCCATAAATAGAAGTTAAGAATCTTCATCTTCACTTTCTTATGAAGAGTTGTTGTCCTCTTTGGTGTAGAGATTCTTCTTTTGTTTGTAGTATTTCGTTTTGTTCTTTGTATTACCCTTCTTATGTTATTTATGATTCTAAATTTCTTCTTCGTCACTATCCTTCTTCTTGGGATATGGACATTTGTTAGCAATGTTTCCAACTTTTCCATAGTTGAAGCATATTAGAGGAAACTTCCACTTGTATTTACCAGTCCCTTTCTTCAGTTTATTCATAAAGTTAGATACTTTTTCATCAAATATCTCTGACAAATATTCATTAGGTACCTGCTCCTGATTATTCCTTGATTTTGATTCTTTGAAGTTTGTTTCTCCTTTTGTTGGTTTTTCTTGTCTTGTTCTCATCTCATATGCTGCGAGGAACCCATGTAGTTCATCCACTATGAACTTATCAAGATATAGTCGGTATTCAAGGGTAGAAATTTTGACATCATACCTCATAGGCGATGATCTCAATATCTTTTGGAAAATTGTTTTTTCTTTTAGTTCTTCTCCTGATGCTCTAATTGAATTGACATTTTCATCAACTCTTTGAATATATTCAACTATGTTTTCTTCCTCCTTCATTTTCAAATTTTTAGACTGAGTTCTATAACTTTGTAGTTTGGATTCCTTGACTTTGTTGTCTCCTTCATATATGACCTTTAGTTTGTCCTAGATATCTTTTTCTGACTTAAAGTGCATTACCTTTACAAATATAGGATTGGTTAATCCTCCTAGAATAACATTGATTTCTATTGAATTGTCATTGCATAACTTCTTTGCCATAGAATCAGTAGGTGAGGGAGATGGTGCAATATAATTCAACATCTTACCAAACATCACATCTAAGGGCCATGAGATAAATTTGCATTCTCACACTCTAGAATGCATAATAATTCCCTTTGAACAGAGGTTCTTTGTTGGAATACATTACCTCTTGTTGATCCATTGCTTCAGAATCTAACTTGCAGTTGTTAGATTGTGCAGAAGGCACTCGCTCTAATACCAATTGTTGGAAACTTGGTCGATACTGAGAGGGGGGGTGAATCGATATTGGTTAATTATTTAGACTTTTAATAATTTTAACTTATTAACAACAATCGATCAACAACAATAAACTTGAATATAAAATCAATACATTAATACAAGTTACAAAAATGATTGGGATACACCAATCTCCTTGTTCATGGCTTCAACCCTAAGAAGCACCAACTCCCTTGTTTTAGGGAACCAACCCTAGGAAGCACCAACTCCCTTGTTTTATGGCACCAACCCTAGGAAGCACCAACTCCCTTATTTTAGGGCACCAACCCTAGGAAGGAATAACTCCCTTATTTAGGTCACCAACCCTAGGAAGCATCAATGTCCTATCTTCAAACTTTAATCAACAAAGGACATTAGTCCTTCCTTGCTCCATCCTCACTTCATAAGTATATTTGGCTTTCTTCCTTGGACTTTGTACTTGTTTCTGATCTTCTGATATAGACCACAAAGACACTTTCCTTTCACCTTGTTTGTCTTCTTATATACTTTTCAAAAGGTATAAGGTTGAACCATTGTGTCTTTTAGTAATGAAACATTGCACCCGCTTCATTTAATTAACACAAATGGTGATTTCATTAATTGATTTTTGTACACAAAATTAGACATTGATTTTGTACGAAGATTATGGAGTGATGGAAACAAATTTTACAATTCTACAACATGGGTTTTGTGCAGAACATGCCCAATTAGTTGAAGCGTGAAATGTTTCCCCAGAACATGTGTGAGGCAGCCGGTACAGATGGTTCCTTGAAAGATAATTTCCCATATTTTCCTTTCGTCATCGGATGCCAGACCGACTTCAGTAAATTTTACCTTTTCATGAATGCCTAAATCGACCTCCACATATATGCTTATGTTCCTTCACCTTCGGTTCTTTAGAATCAATAATTTTGACTTAGAAAATTCGATCAAAATGTATTCCTTTATGTGATAACATGACAATACAATTGCCTATACTATTTTCAAAGTGTTGTAAATATTTATAACGAGATTCCTCTCACTCTAAAACAAAGTGGCTATATAGAAACACGTTTTACAAGATTCCTTTCACATAGAATGAAGCGGCTATATAAAAATATTTTTAATGAAATTCCTTTCACTTATAACAATATATAAGGTGACTATCTAGAAATCCATTTTAACAAGATTCCTCTCACTCTAACAATATGTAAGTTGGAAATATAGAAACTCTCTTACAAAATTCCTCTCACTCTTATCAACATATAAGGTAGAAATATAGAAATGTTACAGAGCCCCTCTCACTCTTATAATTTTAAAATGAGTGGCTTACAATCCTTCTAATAGACTTTAGGAGATATACACATATACATATAATCTTACATTTACAAATATACATATTTACAATGAAATATTTTCTGATGGATGGTTTATTCATGGACTCATCCTTCCCTTGGTACAAGAAGGAGTCTCACAACTTCCTATCTCTAACAATGCCTCTAACATTGATGTTAAATCTGAAATTGAATCTAATGTTGAATCTAATAAACCATTAGACCAAATTATAGGTCTTCCCAGTAACCTATAAAAACCTCTCCTTGCGAACATCAAGCACAATTGTTGTGTCTCGAGAAATTTCCCTTGAATACACAAGTACCTCATCATTCTAGAATGCGACTGCATATCCTTAGGCTTCAAAAGCTGAAACTAAGAGTAGGTTTAATTTCAAATATGGAACATATAACATATTCTATATTCCCATAAATCCTCCTAAATCAAGATGGAATATTACATATCCATACTCTCTTATTTCTTGTCTAGCGTTAGTTCTAGATCCTACATAGAAATCTCTATTGGATTTTGAGAAAGTCAAAAATATTTAGCTTACCTCAGTCATGTGCCAATATGAGCCACTTTCCATGAACCATTCCTCAATGTCTTCATATATTACTTTTCCAAGACCATCGATTAGAAATTATTCTTTATCAAGTATGTCAATAAGACCATTAACTTCATCTAGAGCTACTGCTTTTCTTCTTGCAAGTGCCTTTACATATTTCCTATTCTTCTTTAGACATAAGTGTAGGTAAAGTGTTCAACACTTGTTGATTTCATTTCCACTCTTACCACAATAAGAGCAGAGTGTATTGTTCCTATCTTGTAAGCACCACCCCTTGTTATCATTCTCCCTTTTCCTTTTCTTCAAGAAATTATCTTTACCTTTAGCCTTCTTCTTGGAGGGATTATCTTGCACAGACTGTGTTCTTCAAAATTTCTCCACATCATGTCATATGAATACTTACACCATTTAGTAGTGTTATAAGTGGAAAAGGTCTTCATTTTCCCTCTATCATGTTTATTTTTCTCTGGAGATGTCTTACACGCGTTACCTTTCTCGGGACTGGAAGATAAGGCCAACTTCATATGAAGGACCTCTTTATCTGAATCTCTTATTGCTTCAACTATCCTCGAGTATTCTCCATCTTGACAGGAAAAAGAATAATATGAGGAGTCATACTTCTTGATCATGCCTTTTGAAAAGAGGTAGTCCCTTTTGCATCAAAGAATTTACATTCTCAACCTTCCAATCTTCATGGATTGGTACTAATGGTGCCAATACTTGGTTCATGATCTCAAACTTTCTTTATAACTCATGAAAAATACCCTTATGGAATTCCTCATGACATATCAGTCAATCTTCCAGCTTCTGCTTCTCTTCCTCAAGAGCTTGAAAATGAATCCTTAGCTCAAAATTATCCTTCTAAATATGTCAATTAATATTCTTTTGTAGCCTCAAATTCATGAGAGATTTACTCATTTTGTCATCTTGATAAAAGTATTCAATATCTTCACCAACTTGAGTCTTAAATCTCATCACATCAATACCTTTAAAATATAGGTCAAAACCAGTTGTGATACCAACTTGATCCGAAAATCATTAGACGCCACTTATTTCTTTACAATATATACATGCAACATGTAAATTGATTTAGAATAATTTCTTGATCATATTGAGGTGATTTGCAGAAAAATGATGATGTTATTCTTATCCAAAAACTCATAAACTGATGATTAATCTGGAAAATGATGATATGACACAATGTAAAATAAAAGAACTCAGATTACATATATTGATGACATATTACTTCGTATTCAAAGTCCCTTTAGATAGTATGATTGTTCTCCATCATCTCAAAATACCAAATTACATTACAACATGGCCTTGCAAAAATCCAATTTAATGCTCTTTATTTCCACTCCTAAAAAAATGAAAATGAGTTCATTGTTGAATTCCTTGCGAAATTATGAGAAATTTGAGTATACAGCCGACCAAATTCCAAATTGGTTCAATTACACGCTCTTTACATGCCAAACGATGCACTATGGTGCTCATTAATGGAAATATGGACTAAGACTTTTAAAAATGACCTCTCATCATAAAATAGACCTCAAATTCATAGTCATTGCAAAAAAATGTGAAAAAATGTGTATAATGTTTCCTAGGTGAAGTCAATATACCTCATGGCACATTTTTCTATGCAATTCCAAAATTAGCTCTTTCTCTACACACAACATTTTGTCGTCCATATAGCCTAGAGATTAATGTCTTCATTAGAAAGTGTGCCACCTTAGGATCGGCTCCCTCAGTTTGTGTGAAAACATGGAAAAATGTGCCCTTAATATAGGATGCAGGCCTCTTAACTCTTGTCTGAATGATGTGGTCAACATTAAATGTATTATTAGGTGGGTCTCTAATATACCTACACTTGTATAAGAATTGGTTAAGTGTTGGTGCATGTGTGTGGAAGGTCAGGGGTTCAAGCCCCACGAACCATAGATTTATCCATTGTTTTGTTGGTATATGGTTATAAACCATGTATTATATATAGAATATGGTTTCAACTCCCCACGGAACATACGGTGGTCAGGGTTATATGATATACACCATAGAACTATGGGTCGAGGGCTTAGGACCTCGACCTTTTTTCTGCCACCAACTACAATATGTAAGTTTAAATAAAAATGGTTCATACTATGGTTAAGAACCACCTGTATAATGCATTATTAATGAAGGTTTGGTAAGGATTATGGAGGTCATGGGTTCGACCCTCGTCGACTCCATAAAGATTTAATACACTTAAACCATAATTGGCCAATGGGAGGTCGACACATGGTAGAATATCAGTGGTCTAACCCTGTCATGTGTCAACGAATGATTAATCCACCTGGAGGTACAGATGTTGAGTCGCTTGCTAACACATCTGTCGAGTCAGTGTATAATCATGCCATTTCATGCTAACCTATCATGCAAATTGTCTGTCACTTAATTTGTACATAGGAAACACGCCACCCTTTCAGTGATGCCATGTGGATAGTATGACCTACCACTTCATTCTTTGTCATGTTGATATCATCCAGATGAGACGTGTCACTTTGACCTTTCCTTTTTCCCCTAGTTTGACTCTAACTTTGAATAGCCATAAATTTTTTATATGAACTTCATTTTAGGATATTGTTGCATTGTTGGAAAGATATCATCGATCTATATGCATTGATGGTATTTTTGAGAGCATTTGGAATACTTGAATTTTTAGTTTTTATGGATCGCCTAGGACCTATGTGAGCATTATGGATCCTCCCAGACCTATGTGAGTGTTCCCTAGATCCTCCTGGATCAAGAAGGATAAGATACACATATTGGAAGTTAAATACATAATCTAGAGAGGTGGACTTACATTTATCTATTACATATATGCATTGAAAGAAAGGCCTTATCAGAGGGAAAAGTTATCCATGCTCACATGAAGTAGGGCCAATGTTGTTTTGTTGGGTCACAAATATCTCAACAACCACCTCTGTGATGAGAATATTCAAATGTTGATAGGTATCACTCGATCGTATGACTATCATATAGTTGAGGTGGATTAGATCGAAATGCATGAAAACGCGTTTGGTGGCGATGGAAGATCACAATTGACAAAAATTCTACAGGTATCATTCAATGCAAACTGTACTTTTTTCTTTTATCACTTTCTTTAAGATTCAATACATACCATGGAGTAAAAATATCAAAATTTCCATGGAAAAACTATCATGGAATTACCATTCCATAAGAACTATAGAGCTCTGATACCAATTGAAGAAATAGAAAATGCATGAGACAAGACAAGAGACACAAGAAGTAGCGGAAAAGGCATCAAGCCAAATCTCACATTGTATTCATTTTAATGATACAAATATATAATAAAATAGTGAAACCACCTCAGGTGATCTCACATTGACATCTCATCGGGAGCTAAGGTAGGAGGAGAAAAAATAGGGATCTAGAAACATACTTAAGAAAAAACTATATTCTATAATGATCTAGATTATTTTGAGAAAAAAATGAAGGAAAATATATAACAAGGAAACATACAAACATATTGCAAGAAAAATATTAATACAATTAAAATTAGATTCTATTAATGATTGTATGTAATACAAAAGACTATAAAAATGAAAAGCACACAATCTAGCTAGAGTGGCGGTAGCTTATCTCTAAAGATAGATATGTTATGATTACGCTTATTCATAAGAAGTTGATTAAAAAGAGGTTTTAAAGGTCTTTTAACATAAAGAATCAATGAGAAATACCTAAACATCCAAAACCCTAACCCCAGAAAATGAAACCACAAAAATTTTGTGGGCCCCAATGTGGTTAGTTGATACGTCAACTTCCCAGGGGTGAAAATTTTTCATACGATCTATGTTTCTCATTCTTGGTTCATCTTTGGAAAGGTATAGCCAAGGAGTACAAATTCCAGTTGGCCTAGAATCCACTATTGTCTACAACCTAGGAACTTCCAAGACAAAAAAACGTTGTTTAGGGCCTCAAAACAACTCCAGAAGTTTGCGACCCGAAAAACCATAGAAAAAATACCAAGAAATGGAACCATTCTGAATTAGTGGAACATGTGCATGGCCACCAGTATCAACCTGGATCAATCCTTCCCCATTAATAAGAAATGGTCCCCATTGCGTCAAGTTCCTCCATTCTATGGGGAAACTTCTATTGAATCTGACTCTTGGTGAGCCACTTTCCCTAATGAAGAAGCTATCCTTATTTGATGGCTCGATATAGTTGGATGTTTTGCTGACAGTTTCCATTCATATTGGTATCCATGATCCTATCAATTGTTTCCTTTTCAATTTAGTTGGGA
The DNA here is from genome assembly GCA_000966675.3 of Picea glauca. NCBI lineage: Eukaryota > Viridiplantae > Streptophyta > Pinopsida > Pinales > Pinaceae > Picea > Picea glauca. The sequence goes on from JZKD02S0112602.1 coordinate 261,318, forward strand.
TTGAGTTCTAGCGGGGCCAAGTTCTCGGCCACACCTGAAGTGTCCAAGCGAGGTGGAAAATATGGGTGAAGTAGTTCCACATTAAATACCAAGTGCAAGGCAAGGAAAGGGGGAATACTTAATTCAAAATCATTCTCACCCACAACCTTGGCAATGGTGTAAGGTCCATATTGTAGTGAGAAGAGATTCTGATGGGGTCCTGTGAGGTGCTTTTTCCTCAAATGAAACCATACGTTATCTCCAACCTAAAACTTGCGTGGTACTCGATGTTGATCATGGCACTGCTTGTACTTGACATTGAATTTCTGCAAAATGTCATGAAATTGTTTTTGAATTTGTTGGATTCACTCAACAAATTTAGTTTCTCAATCAACCTTGGTCTGAGCATGCGAGAACACTTTCTATGTAGCTGCAATGGGTAGATATACCTCTATTTTTCCATCAATTTGTGGGTGGAAGGAAGTTGATTTGGTCATCTTGGTGTCCATAATTGACCAAGGAATGGACCATAAAGTACTTAGGAACATGTTTTCTTGATCTAAAATATGATTTGTGGGAGCCCAAAATCAACCCAAACACTGTCAAAGAAGAGGTTCACGATGGCCTCGGTTGTGATGCTCTTTTTGTAGGGTGCCAAAAGTTACATCTTAAAGAATTGATCAATGACCATGAAGACACAATCATTCCCATGCTTGGTTGAAGGAATACCATACATGTAATCCATGGAGATTGATGTAGGAGCATCATTTCAAATCAAAGAAAAGCGGAGGTGGAAGTGAACTCTACACTTCATGCATTGACATAACCAAACCGACTTTTAACCGGCTTGGTAGCAGTGTGGAGATTTTTTGAATTTCTCGTTAATTAAATTAGTTGAATGTAAAGTCAAGCCACTGTTTGAAATTATGGAGCGATTCTAAATCCTTAAATGACTGTAAAATATTACATGTGTAGAATATTTTCCCTGATTAGTCATTAGGTTGCATTTAATTAAGTTGAGTAGGTAACCGCTAGAGTAGAAGGTGATAGAACTTAGATAGAAGGAAGAAGAACGAGGAAGCTCTGGGTCCTTAGATAAGTTTTCTAATTGTAATGAATGTAAGATATAGAGGTGTAATCATGTTTTTTTTTTGGAATGAATAGAATAGAGGAAGTTTATCCAATTGTACAGTGTTGATACTATTTAGATGTTTACTGTTGTTATGAATTTTTTGGATGTATGATGTTCATGGTGAATGGATGAATTTATGAAGAATTTAATATGCTTCAATTGTTTCTTCTATAAGTTATGCAAGGAGTGCATACTTAACGCAAGGACTGTGTGTGAGAGAGTCTTGTTTGACTCAAAGCTCAGAAGAGATAGCATGGAACTTTTGTATGCAGAGTGTGCATATTAGGTGAAAGGAGTGCATAGGCGAAGTCTTTGACTTGGAGAAATAACTCGGGGTTTTCTCGCAAGAAAGTGTAGAGTTTAGTTGCAAGGACTGAATTAGACCAGAAATCGACTAAGTGTCAAAGAAATCTTTCAGAAGAAGAATTTGTGAAGGTTGGGCAAGGTGAAGGGTGAAGATCTATCTAAGAGGAGACGAATTATTTTAGACCATTGGATTTAGGAAAAGTGCACAAAATTTAAACTCTGTGTATACATAGGAGGAGATATCGTCGAAGACCTAAAGGATATCTGAACCATCTAATCCAAAAGGATATGTGGTGATAGATTATGAACTCTGAAGAAATCACTTCGAGATTTTCAGATTGAGACTTGAAACTCTCGAAGCCCAGAGAGCCGGAGGGCTGAAATAAACATCGACCGTTGGATAGTACGAAGTAAATTATAGCCATCTGATTCAGGAGGACACAAGGAAATAATCTGTGCATTTCAGAGGAAATAAATGTTTAAAGTTGAAACTCTCGAAGTTCGAACCAAGAAATAAATCACAGTCATTGATTTAGAAGGGTTAAATCTTATCCATAGATTTGGAACAGAAAGATATGAGCCATCCATTTAGAAGCACACTCAAGATTGTGAGATCGATGGTTATGAAGGATTACATGGATGGAAAGTGCTCAGAATTTAAAAATTGAGAGTGGGCCACAATAGAAACTGTGGTATTGCAAATTGGATGCATTGCGTTTGGTGGTGAATTGCGGGGAGAAAAGTGGATTGATCCCAAACCACTTTCAACCATGCCCATAATTGTGTGTGGACATAATCCAAGGTAATATGCGAGAAGGATATAACGGAGGAGGATCTAGAGCCTGAACACTAATCGCTTGGTATTGTGAAGGGAGAGAATGTGAGTGTCATATAACTTGCACCAAAAGAATGAAGAGACCTATGGTTATTTACAAGCGAGACCATTAATGTTTCAGAAAAATAATTCATCTCTGAGAATTGAAGATCCTGGACCGAGAGGTCATGTAGCCCAAGGAGAAGGGGGGTTGGCACCAAGTGGTATCAGAGCCTAAAAAATATTGAAGTTGTACTCAGTGTATAGGAACAAATGAAGCGATGTCATTGAGGGTACGCGTAGAACCACCTCTAGAAAACCATGCTGTAGGAAGAGAAATGAGAGAGCTTCGTGTGAGGTTGGAAGTGATGAAAGCAATGAAAAAAGGAGTACCTACTACTAAATATGTCAATGATGTAGAAAGAGAAGAAGTAGAAGTTGAAAAATCTACAGGGGAAGATGCAGGTTATGAATTCTTCTTGAAAGTTGTTGTGAAGTTGGGAGCCAGAGAAAAGATAAACGTCTCAATGTATAAAGGTAACTTGGATGCCAAAGATCTATTGGACTGGACAAGGTCCATGGATAAGTATTTTGACTATGAAGATGTCGATGAATGAAGGAAGGTGAGACATGTTGTCACTAGATTAAAAGGACATGCAACACTATGGTGGGATGAACTACAAGCAGAGAGAAGGAGAAAAGGTAAACAAAAGATAAATAATTGGGATAGAATGGTAGCCAAACTTAAGGCTAAATTCATACCTGAGGATTACCACATAAACTTGTTCAGGAAGTTGCAGAACCTGAGATAGAGGGGTATGACAGTGAAAGAGTACACAAAATAATTTTATACACTGAATATTAGGACTGGACAAAGAGAGAGGGATGATGAAAAAGTTTCTAGGTATATAAATGGCTTGATATATGAAATCCAGGATGAGATTAGTATGATGATCGTAAGGACAGTGGAATATTCTTATTAGATTGCATTAAAGGAAGAAGAAAAGTTGGCCAGGAACTAGGGTTAGTGAAACAGAAGAAGAGGCTTAAATAGAGGTAGGGGGATTGTCTATGATAAGGCACTGAAAAATAAGGATGAGAATGAGAAATCATATAGTCACCTTGAAAGGGGAGGAATTTCCCAAAGAAGATCATTTGGTGGGAGAAATTATTTTCCTCAAGGAAGAGGAAGAGGTAGAGGAGGTGGAATTAAATGTTATGCCTATGGAAAGACATGACACATGTCTTGGGAATGCCCCGAGAAGAATAAATACGGAGGAGGAGAAGCACACATTTCTGAAGCTCAAAAGAATGTGGAAGCAAAAGTAGTAGAAGGAGGATAGAACCTTATGATGAGGAAAGTTCTTCTAAAGCCAGAGAAATAAATAGAGGATTCGGTTGAGCGAACGAGGTTGTTTAAAACTGCTTGTAAAACAAAGGAAAAAGATTGCAAGATGATTATAGACAGTGGGAGTACTGATAATTTAGTATCTACAAAAATGGTGGAGAAGATGGAGCCAGATATAAATTCACACCCAAACCCGTATAAAGTATCATGGTTGCAGAAAGGACATCAAGTAATGGTAAGTCAACAATGTAAGGTTGAATTAAAAATAGGAGGTTATAAAGATGAGATTATGTGTGATGTAATTCCCATGGATGTTTGTCATATTTTGTTGGGGAGACCATGGAAGTTTGATAGGAATTTCATTCATGATGGGAGGAAGAATAGTTATACTCTAAAAAAAAATGGTGGAACCCACATGTTACTGCCAATAGAAGAGAAGAAAGAAAAGGAAGAATCCAACACAAGAATACTTCTCATGAGTGGGAAGGAACTCTTTAAGGATATCAAGAAAGATCAAGAAATTCAATTTGGTGTAGTCAAGAAGCCGAGAGTTATCCTTACCAATACTTCTATGAATGATTTACCTGAAGAAACCCAAGAATTGTTAGAGAATTTTGTTGACATAGTAGTGGATGAGTTGCCTCACTCATTACCACCCATTAGGAGTATTAGCCACCATATTGACTTGATTCCAGGAGCCAATTTTCCAAAAAAAGTGGCGTATAGGTTGACACCTCGAGAGAATGAAGATTTTAAGAATCAAGTTCAAGAGTTGTTGGATAAAGGTTTAGTCAGGGAAAGTCTAACCCCATGTGTAGTTCCAACTGTATCAAGTCCAAATAAGGATGGAGGATGGAGACTGTGTATAGATTCCAGAGTCATCAATCAGATTACCATCAGGTATAGGTTCCCTTTACCTGGGATGGATGATTTGATGGATTGTTTGAGTGTAGCAAGCTATTTTTCAAAAATAGACTTGAAGAGTGGATATCATCAGATAAGAATCAGAGAGGGAGGTGAATGGAAGACAACATTCAAGTCAAATCAAGGTTTGTTTGAATGGATATTCATGCCATTTGGATTGACAAATTCTCCAAGTAAATTTATGAGGTTTATGAATGAGGTATTGAAATACTTCATAGGTAAATTTGTCATTGTATATTTGGATGATATATTAGTTTTCAGTGAAACAGAGGAAGAATGTTTAAAGCACTTGACATTAGTGATGAGGAGATTGCAACAAGAAAAGTTGTTAATAAACTTGAAGAAAATTCTTTTTTGAAGACAGAACTCATATATTTGGGTTTTGTGATTTCTTCAAATGAATTGAAGATGGATCCAGAGAAGCTGAGAGCAATCAAAGAATGGTCGTCACCAAGGAGCATATTTGAGGTGAGAATTTTTCATGGATTGGCAAGTTTTTATATAAAGTTTATCAAAAAGTTTAGTGGTATATGTGCACCCATAATGGACACTGTGAAAAATAAACATAAGTATTTTAATTGGACAAAGGAGGCTAAGAAAAGCTTCAAAGTTTTGAAAAAGAAGATAACAGAACAACCAATTCTGGTTTTACCAGATTTTGGAAAAACATTTCAGGTGAGGTATGATGCAAGTGGAATAGCCATTGGAGTAGTTTTGAGTCAAGATAATAGGCCAGTTGCTTATTTTAGTGAAAAGTTGAATGACACTAAGGAGAAATATTCTACGTGTGAAAAGGAGTTTTATGCAGTGATTCAAGGTTTGAAAAAATGGAGACATTATTTAATTCCAAAAGAGTTTGTCTTGTATAGTGATAATCAATCCTTGCATTTTATTACTATGCAAGAGAAGTTGAATCAGAGGCATGCTAAGTGGGTAGAATTCATGCATAATTTTACTTTTGTCATTAAACATATTTTGGGAAGTGCTAATAAAGTTGCAAATACTTTAAGCAGGAGGAGTTTCGTTATACAAGAATTTCAAGTGAAGACCTTAGGGTTTGATCACCTTAAGGAAATGTATCAGGAAGATCCAGATTTTAAGGAGGCTTATGAAGCATATGAAAACCCTTTGTTGAGGGATAATAACTTATGGGAAGAATATTTAGTCCAGGATGGATTGTTATTCAAAGGAAGCCAATTGTGCATACCAAGATGTTCAATGAGAGATAATTTATTGAAAGAAAAACATAGTGGAGGTCTAGCCGGGAATTTTGGTCATGACAAAACATTTGCACAACTAAGTACTTTGTATTATTGGCCAATTATGAGGGAAGATGTGAATAAATTTGTAGATCAATGTAATATTTTTCAACATGAAAAATGAAAGAGAAACAATATTGGTTTGTATTAGCCATTGCCTATTCCAGAAAGGCCTTGGGAAGCAATTAGTATGGATTTTGTATTGGGATTATGTAGAACCCATAAGGGAAGTGATTCCATATTTGTTGTGGTAGATAGATTTTCTAAGATGGCACATTTCATACCATGCCAGAAGACAAATGATGCTACACACATAGCTAAAGTGTTTTTCAGAGAAGTTGTGAGATTACAAGGAGTGCCCAGAAGTATAGTTTTAGACAGGGACACTAAGTGTGTAGGACACTTTTGGAGGACTCTATGGAAGAGGCTGGGAACTAATTTATCTTTTAGTTCAACATATCACCCTCATATAGACGGATGGACTGAAGTGGTGAACAAGAGTCTGGGAAATTTGTTAAGGATTTTAGTCACTAAACAAGGTCGTCAATGGGATCAGATTCTAACATAGGAAAAATTTGCATTTAACAATTCAGTTAATAGGAGCACTGGAAAAATTCCATTTGAGATAGTATATGGAAGATAGCCAAGAGGGGTTGTAGAATTGAGAGAGTTGAAAGAAGATGAATTTAGGAGCGCTGGAGCATAATATTTTTATATAGAAATGAAAATACTTCATGATCAAGTTAGGAGGTAGATACAATATAGTAATCAAAAGTATAAGGATAGAGTTGATCATAAAAGAAGGGAAGTTCAATTTGAAGTGGGAGATGAAGTTTTAGCTCATCTGAGAAAGGAAAGGTTTTCAAGAGGAACATATAATAAGTTGAAGATGAAGAAGATGGGACCATGCAATATCCTTAGAAAATTTGCAGCAAATTCTTATGAGATCGAGTTGTCAGACAATGTTGGGATATCACCGATATTCAACTTTGCAGACCTGTATCCTTATAATAGAGATGACGTAGGAGAATTAGATTATCAGGAAGAGATTCAGTGGGAATAACAAATGCCCAAAGTAGAAAAACCTTATATGGAGAAAATTTTGGAACAGAGAGTTGGAAGGAAAACCAGAAGAAAGATGATGCAGGAGAATTAGATGATTAGGAAGAGATTCAATGGGAATAACAGATGCCCAGAGTAGAAAAACCTTATATGGAGAAAATTTTGGAACAGAGAGTTGGAAGGAAAACTAAAAGAAAGATGCATCCTGAATATTTGGTAAAGTGGAAGGATCACCCTGTGGAAGATTCAAGTTGGGTAACTGAACCTGATATTTTGAAGCATGGTAAAACAATGTGAGAGCTCATGGAAAAGAGTCCATGAATATTTTGGCCAGAGGATTATGATGAAGGAGCATGATATAAAATCAAAGAAAAGTGAAGGTGTAAGCGAACTCGACACTTCATGCATTGAAAGAACCAAACCGTCTCTTAACCAACTTGGTAGTGGTGTGGGGATTTTTTGAATTTATCGTTAATTAAATTAGTTGTATGTAAAGTTGGGCCACCATTTGAAATGACAGAGTGATTGTAAATCCTAACATGACTGTAAAATATTACAAGTGTAGGATATTTTCCCTTATTAGTCATTAGGTTGCATTTAATTAAGTTGAGTAGGTAACCACTAGAGTAGAAGGTGATAGAACTTAGATAGAAGGAAGAAGAGAGAGGAACCTCTAGGTCCTTAGATAAGTTTTCTAATTGTAATGACTGTAAGAGATAGAGGTGTAATCATGTTTTTTTTTCTAGAATGAATAGAACAGAGGAAGTTGATCCAATTGTATAGTGTTGATATTGTATACAAGTTTACTGTTGTTATGAATTTTGTGGATGTATGATGTTCATGGTGAATAGATGAATTTATGAAGAATTGAATAAGTTTTATTTGTTTCTCTACTATAATTTATGCAAGGAGTGCGTGCGAGAGAGTCTTTTTCAACTCGAACCTTAGAAGAGATAGCATGGAAATTTTCTATGCAAAGTTTGCATATTAAGTGCAAGGAGTGTGTAGGCAAAGTCTTTGAATTGGAGAAATAACTCTAGTTTTTCTCGAAATAAAGTGTAGAGGTTGGTTGCAAGGAGTGCACAGAACCAGAAATTAACTAAGTGTCGAAGAAATATTTTAGAAGAAGAATTTGCGAAGGTTGGACAAGGTGAAGCGTAAAGATCTATCCAAGAGGAGCCGAATTATTTCAGACCATTGCATTTAGGAAAAGTGCATGATCTTTAAACTCTGTGTATACATAGGAGTAGAGATCATCGAAGACCTGAAGGAGATATGAACCATCTAATACAGAAGGATACATGGTGATATATTATGAATTCTAGAGAAATCACTTTGAGATTTTCATAATGAGACTTGAAACTCCCGAAGCCCGGAGAGCCGAAATAAACGTCGACTGTTGGATAGTCCGAAGTAAATTATAGACATTCAATTCAGGAGGACACGTGGCAAGAATCTATTCATTTGAGAGGAAATAAAGGTTGAAATTCAAAACTCCTGAAGTTCGAACCACGAAATAAATCATTGTCGTTGATTTAGAAAGGACAGATCTGAGCCATCCGTTCAGAAGCACCATCAAGATTGTGAGATTTATGATTATGAAGGATTGTAGGCATGGAAAGTGCTCAGAAGGATCTTCATCTAGAATATTCTTTAGAACATAAAATTAGTATAAATAAGAGTAGGAGGTATGAAAAATCTTATCTTGAGAAATTATTGTAATAGAGTTCTACTCTATTGTAGGTTACCCCCTTGAAGAGGCAAGTGAACATTGTTTTCTTGAATAAAGGTATTATTTATATTATTTCTCTCTCAATATTTTTTTGTCCCCTTGATAATTACTAAATATTCCAGTTTCTACATAATATATTAAATCGGGTACCTTACAAGTGGTATCAGATCTCTTTCCTGGGAAGGAATTGTGGGTTAAATTTTCCATGCTAGAGACATATGCTGACATCTTTAAGTTACAATGATTTTTCATTCAACACATAAATCATTGGTCAGGGAAGTATATTGGTAGGGAATACAAGAGTTTTTTAAGCTCACGTTGTTGGACACCCTTGTAACCCATGTTGGTACCCCTTCAAGTGGTAGCACATCAGGCAACACCTGTATATTAACTAGCCTAAATATATTGAAACCCTCCATAGTTCAACCAATCAACCACCTAACTGTTATAGTTCCACTAAAAAAAACACTCGAGAATATACTCTCTAGTACCTTGTTAATCAGGTAGTACAACTAAGGGTATGGTCGAGCCTCCTTAGTTGGTGCCCTGAGATATTGGTCTGAGTACTATTGTTTGACCCCACACATATATTAGAGAGATGTAGCACAGGGAAACCCTTGTCCATAGAAACCTTGCACACCATAACTAGGGGGAACATACCAGAACAAGAAAAAACATAATTTTATGGCCGCGCAACCTTGGCTCTTGCATTCTAGTTTTGAATTGACTACATATTTATTACTATTAATAATTTGGGCATTGATATGTTGCAGAAATATTCAAATCAAAATATAAATCCGCAGGAGTAAAAAAAACGTTTGGGGCCCTATCACACCCTTATATGATACCTATCCCATTGGATTCCTCTTTTCGTCCTGATTGCAGTGATACCTATCATTTTTTACACCTTTTTTTTCCTGTGGTCCCGACCCCCTTCTTGACATCCTTATTTGGGACCTCTACCATTGGATTCCTCTATTTTTCCTAATTGCAGTGGTACCTATCACTCTTCAACCTATTTTTTTGCATGGACTCAACCCCCCTTCCCGACACCCTCATTTTCCACCTAGATCACCAGACTCCTTATATTATGCTAATCATTTTGGTATCATTATACATAATCCTCCACAATTTCCCCTACCACCCTCTCTCAGAACCTGTAAGAGTTGGAAACTAAACTAACCCACATGTCTGAAAAAAATAGGGTCAGTATCAAACTTCATCACTGCATTTGAAAATTTGCCTATCAGAACCGAGGGCTTATCTGATGAGATCTATATTAAATGCTTCATCAGTGGCTTAAAGGATGCCATTCAAGCTCATGTTTGCATGCACCATCCTATTACCTGGTTGCAAACATGTAAATTAGCATTAGAGGATGAGACCATTCTTCATGCCCAACCCCTTGATTCTGCAGTTCCCAACCACCCTTGTCCAAGGGCTTCCTTTGCTCTGACCCAAACTTTGAAAGTCCAAAAGGTAGCTCTAGCATAAATGCTTGAAATTTGAAAGCAAGGACGTTTCTATTAATATGATGAAAAGTGATCTCCAGGCCATAAATGTCATGAACAAAAGTTCTTCCAAATTGATGGGTCAATGACCACCTCCATCGAGGACAGCTTGTTAGGTGATGCCATAGACTCAAATGGCACACAACTAACTTCCCCCCTCCTTGATCCAGTCACATATCCTATGGAATCAAGGGAACCTGTCATATCTATCCATTCCCTTGTGGGTATTTCACCTCTACATACATTAAAAATCAAGGGCTACATTAAACATAGGTTGGTCGTGGTGTTGATTGATAATGGTAGCACCCATAATTGCATTCATTGCAGGGTCATTGAGGATGTCAATTGCTTTGTTAGACCAGTTTCTAATTTTCAAATTCTCATAGCTAAGGCTAGTATAATGAAATGTGGGGGGCACTGTGAGAATTTCAAACTCCAAATGGGAGATTATAACCCAAAAACTCGCGTGTTTTCCATTTTCATGGTAGGTTGTGATATTTTCTTGGGTGTTGAATGGATTCACACTTTGGGATTGATTACCATGGATTATTAAGGTTTACATATGAGATTTAATCAATATTCTCACACCTATACCCTCCAAGGCCTACAAGTTGGCTCCCCATAAATTAGCAATTCTCACTGGATGGAGAAACTCTTGAAGAAATAACACCATGGTATGATTTATCAACTTAATGATATCAAGATAAGTGATCATTCATCTCCATCAGTCCATCCTTATATGAAACTAGTCTTGGACAAGCACCATAGGGTTTTGATATGCCCACGGACTTACCTCCCTCCAGGGGTGAGCATGATCACATCATCCCTCTCCTTCTTGACAGTCAACCCCCCAATGTATGTCCCTACAAGTATCCATTTGCTCAAAAAAATGAAATATAAAAAATAGTGCATGAATTATTGGAGGCTGGTGTCATTCACCCAATTACCAACCCATATTCATCCCATGTTGTGATGGTCTTCAAAAATGAAGGTTATTGGTGCATGTGTCCATATTTTTGTGCCCTTGATAAATTTTCCATTCAGGATAAGTTTTCCATTCCTGTCATTGATTATATGTTGGATGAACTATGTGGCGCCTGTGTCTTCACAAAATTATATCTTCACTCAAGCTATCACTAGATTCAGATGAATGAAGCAGATGTTCCAAAGACAACTTTTTGAACTCATGAAGGCCATTATGAATTCTTGGTAATGCCTTTTGGACTTTGCAATTCTCCATATACCTTCCAATGTATCATGAAAAAACTCTTGAATCCCTACTGACATAATTTTTTTTTGGTCTTCTTCGACGACATCCTCATTTACAGTCACACTTGGGATTCCCATCTACAACATGTGGAAAAAGTACTCCAATTGTTACAGGACAATCAATTGTTTGTAAAAAAGGCCAAGTGTTATTTTGGGGTGAGAGAGGTCGAATACTCAGGACACATTATGGGTCATGAGGGGGTAAGAGTGGACCCCAAAAATATTCAAGCTATGCACGATTGGCCAAGACCCACAACCTTGAAATGACTTCAGGATTTCCTAAGAATCACGGGATATTATAGGAAATTTTCCTACCATTATGGAAAAATTTCCCATCCATTGACAGACCTTCTTAAGAAGAATGCATTTCATTTGACATTGGCAGTAGAGTAGGCTTTCATAGATTCAAAGAAGGCCATGTGCACTACCCTTGTCTTAGCCTCCCCTGATTTCAGAAAAACTTTTGTTGTGGAATTTGATGCTTCATTCAATGGTATTAGCGTAGTTATAACACAAGAAGGTATACCTCTTGCTTTCACTCACCAAGATTTGAGTGGTCACAATTTGGGAAAATCTACATATGAAAAGGAAATGATGGACATTATCCATGTTGTGCACACTTGGTGACCATATCTATTGGGCCACCACTTTAAAATAAAAATATATCACCATATTCTAAACTATTTCCTAGAATAGAGTTTATCCTCCCTGGAAAAGAACAAGTGGTTGAACAAAATGTTGGGCTATGATTATGAGACCTTATATAAAAAAGGCAAAGAAAATGTAGTGGAAGATGTGTTGTCAAGACAATATGAGGATGAAGTTTCCCTCTTTTCCTTATCATTACCAATTCCTATTTGGATTGAGTAATTTTGACAAGAGTGGCTCACACACCCAAATATATCCCATATAATTCAATGCCTTCACGAGGACTCTAACTCTCTCACCAGATACACCTAGAAAGACAATATCCTATAATATAAGGAGCACTTGGTTATGTCTCTTAAATGAGTATATAATATCTTAAATGATTTACATTCATCTTCCATAATTGGTCACTCATGATTCCAAAATACATATTCTTGTGCTCGCTGCTCTTTTTGTTGGGAAGGAATGAAGAAGGACATCCTTACCTTTGTCACAAAATGTGATATTTTCCAATGTAATAAAGGTGAAAATTTCAAGACCCCAAGAGCTCTCTAGACATTACCCATTCCAACTTCTATTTTGGATTACATCTCCAGGAAATAATTCATTCATCATGGTCGTCGTTGATCACCTCTCAAAGTATACACATTTTTATTCCTTACCACACCATTTTACGCACACTATGGTAGCGCAAGTTTTCCTTGATCAAATTTTCAAACTACATGGCATGCCAACATACATTGTGTCTGATCACAACCCAAATTTCACTAGAACATGTTGGAAAGATTTTTTTAAATTACAAAGCACACAATTAAACATGAGCACAACATACCACCACCATATGGATGGCCAAATGGAATTTTTCAACTAATGTTTGGAAAACTACTTGCGATGTTTTTCCTTAGACAAACAAAATCAGTGGATCCAATGGTTAGCCTTGGAATAATGGTGGTACAACACTTCCTATCATACAACAACCAAAATGACACAATATGAAATGGTGTATGGCCAACATTAACTTCATATATTCAAGGCACATTAATGGTGCAGGATATTGATAAGTTACTACAACGTAGAGGAACTAACCTCGCGTATTTGAAGGATAACCTCCACATGGCCCAAAATCGTATGAAGCAACATGTTGACCAAAAACATTCCGAACAAGTTTTCCAAGAAGGTGATTAAGTGTTTCTACGACTCCAACCTTACAAGAAAACCTCCCTCAAATCCCATGGCCACCACAATTTGGTGCCCAAATTTTATGGCCCCTATCATATTATCAAACATATTGGTCCAGTTTCCTATAAACAAGCACTTCCAACTACCTCCAAAATACATCTGGTTTTCCATGTTTCCTGTTTGAAGAAAGTGGTGGGTTATAATTGGAGGCTTCAACCCATCGTTTCTGAATTATATGAAGAAGGCTTCATTTGGATGCAACTAGAATTCATCCTCAACATGTACAAGCATCACTTTCCTAGCCTAACTATCAAATAAGTATTAATCAAGTGGAAGGACATGTCTCTAGAGGATGCAACTTGGGAAACAATGACCATACTGCAATAGTTTCCACATCTTCAGCCTTGAGAACAAGGTTGGTTTTGAAGGAGGACAACATGTTAGGATCTGACCCTAACCCATATTATTTTATTATTAGTTAGCATGATATATATAGTGCATGTAATAAATGATTATATTAGATAATAAGGCCTATTAAATAATTGTGAACAAGTCGATGTAAGAAGACCTAATAGAATATTCCACTTCTAGAAGGATTTTACTCTATAATGTTCTTTAAAAGATAGAATTAGTATAAATAAGAGCATGAGGTATGAGCAATCTTGTCTTGAAAAATTATTGTAATAGATCTCTTCTCTACTATAGGTTTCCTCCTTGAAGAGGTAAGTGAACATTGATTTATTGAATAAAGGTATCATTTCTGGTATTATTTCTGGTATTTCTCTCTCAATATTTATTTGTCCCCTTGATAATTGCTAAATATTCCAGTTTTTGCATAATATATTACATATGGTACTTTACAAATTATTGTAGGTATGTGGACCACTTATGATGGAAGTCATTTTGTAACTTTACCTATGTCTACATGAATTATAGAGGCCTGTGATTAGTGTGGATGTTTGTTTCCTTCCCTAGATTGTAATTCTTCCATTGTCAACACACTTTCACAATGGAGTACATATGTTTTTCATAGGTGGGGTGTTTGTAAACAACATCAAATAGTGTTTCACCATGATAGGCCAGTGGATGCCTATGTTGAGTCAGGACTACATTGATAGCATAATTTGAAGCATATGTGTTAATCTCAAATGGTTGTTGTAGGTATGGAAAAATAAGGGTTGGTGCTAAGCAGAGGTGGAATTTCAAATCCTCAAATGATTTTTTTTGGGACATTGTCCAAACAAAATTGGTCTTCGCACCCTTGGTCACCTATCTCAGGGCCCAACCAATATGACAAAACCCCAAAAAAAACATGTTGTAGAAGTTGGCAAGGCCCAAGAATATATGGAGCTCAATTAGTGTCTTCAAGGCCAACCAATCACAGATGACTTGCATCTTGGCAAGATCCATATGCACACTTTACCCATCCACAATGTATCCAAAATATTGGATTCTCTACATGTTGAAGGAACATTTATCCAAATTGGCATATGAATTATGTTATCGCGGGTACCCAAGACTTGTTGAATGTGCCTCAAATTTTCCTCTTAGGTTTTTATAATGATGAGGATGTCATTCAGATATACAACCACAAAGGAGCTTTTGAATGGACACAATATATCATCCATCATTCACATGAATTCGGTCAGGGCATTAGTCAAGACGAAAGGCATGAAAAACCACTCGAAGATACCTTCTTTAGACCTTAAGGTTGTCTTCCATACATCAATTTTCTCAATCAACACCTGGTGGTAGCCCAAATTCATATCAATCTTACTGAAAACTTTGGCTCCCTTAAGTTGATCGAGAAGATCATCAATCTAGGGGATTGGGTGTTTGGTTTTTACTGTGATCTTGTTTAAGGATTTGTAATCAATACAAAGTATCCATGTTCCATCCTTATTCTATACCAGAACAATTGGGCTCTTGCATGGTGAGGATCTTGTTCTGATGTGGCCCTTCAAAATAAGTTCTTGGATCTAGTGTTTTATCTCTTTATTATCCATAAAAAAATGTAAGTATACATGGACTTTAGGGAAAGGAGCATTGGGTTTCAAATCAATTGAGTGATTGAACTGATAGTGAAAAGGCACCCTAGTAGGTGAGGAAAAGATGTCTTGTTGTTTTTCTACTATCTTTTTCACCTATTGATGATGTGTAGAGAGGCCTTGTGTAGAGGGTTTGTCAGTTGTAGTGACCTTCCATTCACCTTCCCACCGTACCATACATAGGACAACTCTCTCGGTTAGAGAGACCACCTTTTGGCATTTCTTCGTGGAGATAAAAGAGACTTCAGTAGTGAGGACTTCCTTCAGCACCCTATAGAGTTGAACTCCCAAAGTAATAATGACACTACGAGGCCTATATTCATAAAGAACATGACACTTCCACATATATGGTTTTCCTTAAATAACATCACAAACTTCAAGGGGGGAAACATCACAAAATACCTTGTCTTTGAATGGTTTGATGCTATAATGTAGGTGACATTGTTGGCTAACACAGATGTCTCATCCATGGTTGAGTCAACCAATGGTGTATGGTTGAGGATGCAACATCATTGTTAGTCTCAACCTATTGATGACCTATGGTGATATTAGGTTCTTCTAGATATCATTGTCAGCAATAAAATGGAGGGGGGTCCCCTTCACTAACATTTTTTAGTAGAAGAGGTATTCCCCTTATTCAGGCTCCTCTAGTTCCTCTAGATGGAATTTTGTGGTAGCGATGGTGACACTAGGTTTCACATCAATGATTCATTTTCCATTATTTAATTATGAATTAGAGTCTAAGTCAGCATATAAACATGAGGCTTTAATATCTATCAACAATGGTTGTTTGGAGTGACATCATCAGTGTTGTGACAAGGGATTTTGTGTAACTTACACCACTTTCCAATGTCCTTCAACTTCCTCTTACCCTTATATGTTGGTATTTTGTCCTGGTTGTCCCGAGGTTATCCATCCTTGCTCTATCCTTTGTTTTGGAAGTTAGGGCCACCTTTACCATACTTATGTTGTGATGGGTTGGCATAGATGAAATCTTGTTTATTCTTTTTCTTGAACTTTTTCTCAATATTGAAAATATATTGTTAGGTGGATCCCAATGAGGAAATTTCCAAGAAATCCATATATGTTTGGATGTACCTATGTAGGCCACTATGGTAGTTCAGGACTAGGTGCCACTTAGAGTATCTGATACCCAACTTTTTGCTCAAGGTATGGAATATGTTGGTGTACTCTAGAACCATGTGGTCTCTCTCATGATGCAGATTTGTCCATCTCATGTATCAGTCATCATAGTTTCCAATAGGGTAGTAATGCTCCTTTAGGGCATAAAATAAAGTCACCCCAATGGGTTATGGCCCATAAATTGCAGATTCGTCTTTGGCATGTTTCTCACAGTAAGTTTCCCACCAATATCTAACATGGGGAATGTCTTTAAGGATCACGAAGGTGATTTTTTTACTCTTGGAAAACTTTTGAACAGAGGAATAACCCTCTAGCATACTTAAATATTTTTCCAAAACATTTGCGTCTATTTGTGCTTCAAATAAAGGAATATCAAATTTAATTTGTACCTTGAAGGGTGTAGCACCTCCAAAGTGATTTATATCTGAAGTTGTCACCATCATTTATGGAATCCATCAAAGGATTTGGGCGACATTATCTATCATCGTGTTCCTCTGTTGCGCGAGGGATTCCTTGAGCAATAGTTTGATAGTATCTCATGCTTCGTTGTCTCTATTTTCTTCCACCATGGGGGCATGTTTGGATGGAGAGAGTGTTTTTCCTCAAGATAAACTAGCTCCAGACCCAACTCTCTATACCTTGACCTCATCGGGGACATGCACTGACAAATGACAAGGAGAAAACTACTTTGATATCATTGATCCGGATTACTTTGAGAATGAAATGAAGGTAGAGATATAACAAGGAAACATATAGAGATATTGCAAGAAACATAGTAATAAAATTAAACTAAAATTCTATTAATGATTGTATGGAATACAAAATACTATAAAAATGCAAAGTACACAAGCTGGCTAGAATGGTGGTAGCTTATCTTTGAAGATAGAAATGTGACAACTACACTCATTCACAAGAAGTTGATTATAAAGAGGTAAAAAATTCCTTTTAACATAAAGCATCAATGATAAATCCATAAAAATACAAAACCATAACCCCAGAAGATGAATCACCAAAAGATTGTTGGGCCTCGATGTGGTTAGTTGATACGCCAATTTCTCGGGGGTGCAAATTTTGCATACTATCTATGTTTGGGGTGCTCGGTACCTCGTAGAAAAGGTATAGTCAAGGAGTACACATTTCATTTTTCCTAGTATTTTCCTTTAGCTACATGATAGGCACTTTTGAGCCAACAAAACGTTGTTTAAGGCCTCAAAATGGCCCCGAGAGTTTGGGACTTGAAAAACAGTAGAACTACCAAGATGTGGAACCATTCTAAATTAGTGGAACATGTGGGTGGTCAACAGTATCCACCTGGATCAAAAAATGTGAACTATACAAAGGTGGTATACTAACACTTCATGAGTGTATACATGTAAGAGGATAACATAATGTAATTTCAAGGAAAACAACTTATTACAGCAAGTGCAGTGGTAGCTCATCCCAACAAGAGAATGGGACAAGTTCTTTAAGTTTAATTAGAACTTTAATTATATATTTCAATTATTAGTAGGTTTAAATTAATGATGTGTACTAGTTAATACATGTCATGCAGAGAAAACACTTGAAGAAACTTGATAAGATGGTTCACAATATGAGTGCAAAAGAGTGTAAAATCTTTATGGAAATGTAGCAAAACGGGGAATTATGTGGATCAAAAGGTAATCAACATCAAGTTTTTCTTTCCATTTTTAATTAAAACAAATTTCTTAACATTAATCGCTAACAAGTTTTAAACACTCTATTTCACATTTTTTTAATGTTATGTAGGGATGGCTAGTGGGAAAACATAATTTCATCCTAAGAGAAAAATGTTTTTGAAGGATGTAAAGGATGATGACAACTTGGTCATCAGTTCAACTAGAGTGGTGCTGGAAGTTAATGAGAGGGGAAATTTTTTTTACAAAACTTTGAGGGATATAGTGGAAAGAACATATAGACTTAATTTCCACTTACAATACAAAAATCAATCCAATGACTCCAAGAATTAGGTTATACATAAACTACAAGAAGAGTTTTCAGAGAAATGCTCAATGAGACCCATGAGAATTACAATAGCAAAAAGTTACAATAACATTTTTTTTTTAAAGGTATTTTTACTAAACATGTTTTTCTATAATATTTTCTAATAATTACCAAATTACTTTTTTTCTATATTTACTTTCATTTCTTTTTTTTTTAAATTATTGTGTTTTTTTCATTTTTTTTTTTGGAAGATTTATGAAATTCCAAGCGACAAACAAGGTGAAAGCCAATACATGCTGGTAGGGATGTCCAAAAAAATATACAAGGTGATGGTAAAAGAAATGAACATAATTGCATCACAGGAGGAGGCATCCCAACAACAACATGCATCATAGGTATGTAATCATTCATTTATTCTTTTATGTACATCGAAATTAATTATTGTATGAAATACTAATTTTTAATTTCTTTGTTGCAAAAAAGAATAAAAAATGGAACACATTCAACACATAAAGATGACAAGGAAGAAAAGGGTTGATCACAAAGTTTTTGAGTACTTACATTTTCGACTCTAATTTGAATATTTCATATTTGTTGTGATATTTCTTTTTAAATAATCAACTCATCCATGGAAGTCTTCTAATAGGTGCTAACATACAAAGAAGATCCAACCAATGAATTGATCAACATTGGGTTAAGTAAGGGTTATGAGTATATGTTGAAGTATCAACGTTAATTGAACAATTTGTAAGTAGCTATGTTTCTTAACTTCCTTTGTTTTATATTTAATGGAACAATAGGAAACATTTGTATTAATTATATCGAACTATGCTTTGTCATGGCGTATTAAACATGTAGGAAACAAAGTATATCAAGTAGTCAACATAGAGATTTTGATACATGACATGCAACATGACTTCGAAAGAATGTGTATTGTTTATGAATCACTCGTTGCTATGGTATGCTTTTTTATTTACACAATCATGTATATTCTACTATATATCTAAATGTAAATTTACTTATGACACTTTATTTCTATGTTTTTAGATGGAACATGAATAGGCGGAACATCAAAAACAAGTTGATGAAGAAAAAAATAGTTTAAATAACCAAAGTAGAATCTTGTCTACAAGTGATGAAGAAATGAGGAATGCACACAACTCGAGTGATGAAAATAGTTCAAGTGATGAATAACAATCAATATAATTGAATGTTATTGCAAGTTTTATGTTTTGGAATATTTGTCTATGAAAATCACAGATTTTGTTTAATGTACTTGACATAATGTCCCAATTTCATAAGGACATGTTACCAATAAGTGTAACAATTACATATTGGTTTCATTTTGATTATTGTGTACATTTACATTATCCCATTTTGTATGACGATGGGTCTCTTATTAATATATAATAGAATGGGTTTATTATTTTATTGCATTATTAAATGTTGTAAAATGGTGTGTTGTTGATTAATTAATATATGGATGATTTACATTGTTATTAATAATAGAGATGTAAACCATTAGATAGCACATTTATGCAATAATTATATCAAAACAAAATAAAAATATATAAAAATAATATTATTGTAAAAATTATTTGATTTTTAGATGATTAATAGAATATTTGTAAAAAAAAATAATTGAAATATATACATATCAATGCACTATATTGTTTTGAACTCACTAAATGGGGCATGCCATAAAATAGATAGTGGTGCGTTTTTTATCAATACGCACCAATTCCCATTAATTAAATAGAATCATCGGTACTAACAATTGTGAAAAAGAACGATTATTTTAGCGAAACAATATATGATTGATTATATTCATTACTTTAAGCGGCATAACATACGATTATTCACATTGGTGTTTTACATATAATATATGCACTGGTGCTTTATATATAATATATGCATCGATGCTTTATATATAATATAGCACCGGTGATTTTTATAAAATATGTGCACTTGTTCTTTATATACAATATACACATTAGTGTTTTAATTATCAGATACACATCGGTGCTTAGTTACAAAAAGGGGCACCAACATCTCACCTCGATTTATGAAAATTTTGTTGAAATAATGTAACTGCAAAGAGTATTCTTATTATTATTGATATATTATTTATAGGATTAATACCCATTGAGGATTAATCATGTCGGTAATTGTATTAGGATCAAATCCACTTTTGTGGATTGGTCAACAGACAATTCTAATAGGCAGAATAAGAAGTCGGCCCCAACAGTTAATTAAGAGACCCAAAAATATAATAAAGGTGGGTTTACCCACCCATATTGAGAAGTCAACCCTGCCAGTGAAGAGACACTTCACACGTGCCAGAACTTGTATAAATATAGGAGGCTAGCGCCTCATTTGAACAAAACTTACTTTCTCAGTTTGAGAGACAAGTTTTGATTTGTTACCAGCAAAAGAGAGAGGGAGAAGAGTGGTGCATATTTTGGAGAGGACTATCTATATTGGTTTGAGTTATCTCTTGACATTGTATTGGAAATTTATGATATGGAAGTTTTTGTTGGGTTTTCTTCCCCTAGAGGGTTTCCCAGGATAAATGTTGTGTCTCTTGTGGATGTGTATTTCTCAGTGATCTTGTTCTTATGTTGCTATTATCCATTGAATTGAAAAGAACCATAATAATGGCATAAACATTAACATGGTATCAGAGCCAACCTGAAGGAAGCATATTTCGCAAGTGGAAAAACATCATTGTTGCAGTACCTGCAAATTAGGGTTTTTCAAAAGTGAAGCTTTTCAGCTCCAAAACCACCTAGAAAGTTGTGCCCTCCCCCAAGGATCATTATGGCACCTTGAGTGCACCTTTTCAGTGGTTGGATCTCCCGGAAAGTGAAACCCTAGTTTCATAAAGTACCAGAAAAGCAGAGTACCAGAAGTACCAGAAGTACCAGAGTACCAGAAGTACCAGAAAACCAGAAGCACCAGTCCAGAAATCCACAAATCAAGTTTGAGGGGGTAAAAGTTGGATTTTCAAAATTTCAACTGCATAAGATAACTCGCCTCAGCTCAGCACATCTATCCCCTGGATCGGAATTTCAAAATTTTAAGTTTGAAAAATTAGGGTTTCCTCAAAAAACCCTAAGTTGCAGTTGCAGTTGTAGTCTCAGAACCAACTGCAATTGTAGTACCAGTTGCAATTGCAGTCATAGAACCAGTTGCAATCACCCTTGAAATTTTCTCAAGAAGTGGCAATGATTATTGTTGCTACCAGATGGAGCCACTACCTGCAAATGTTATCAGAGGTATGTACTTACATATGTTTAATGGTTAAACCCTAAAGAGTATTTGTAGGAGAAGGGATCTCTTGCCATAGATTCAAAAGGATCTCAAGATCCAACACATTCAGAGGAATGATGCAACCCAGGTGTGATTATTCCGATATACATCTATTTGTCATGACATTATCTTAATCAGTGTTGCATGTTGAAGCTATGATCAAATTATTAGAAGGATTAAAAGATGATCATAGAGCTTATTCTCTAACCTAACCTTTTGTCAAGATAGTGTATTGTCTTAATACAACAGACCGGTTGAAGAAAGCACTCATCACTTGAGTGAAGGAGAGTTGGAAGAAAAGCAAGAACTCATTCTTGAGGAGAAGGCTCCAGGTTTGATTAAATCAAGTCGATAAGATTCAAAGGTACACATGACAAGTTGATGACTATAGTTGAGATAACAGTCTTTGTAAAGTATTATACTTGATAGCATGTGAGCACATAGAGGTAAATAATTTGCCTGATACAACTAACACCTCCTCTAGGAGAAACCTCGTGTGTTAGTTCCAAGTTTCCATGGAAGAATGCTTGGTCACAACACAATGAGAGTGTTGACCTCATTTCGTATTGTATTCCTTACCTTTAATCTTTGCTTCAGATAAATTATAAGTGATAGCTCTAAAGGAGATACTGTAATGTTTGTTCGTGCTATTGCTTTATATTATCAGAAGGATATTATTCTTTCTTGTTGTTTTGTTGACCTTGCTCCAGGTCACATGAGGAAGCTATAGCGAAGGTTGCAGAAGGAAACGTGCTAAATGAGAGATCATAAATGAAGAAATCATCAGTGGAAAAGAAGAAGGTGGGTCACTCAGAAGCTGCCATGACCCATGCTATTGAAGAATCCATGTGAAATCTAGAAGATTAGCTCATATCAACTACAAGGCACTACCATACATATGCAAATCTTTCACAAGTTTACCAAAACTCAAGGTTGATCAAGAAGGCATATGCAATAGATGTGCACAAAGGAAGAATATCAAGAACCCTTTTCCAAAGAGGGGCAACAAAGCAGAAGGAGTACTGGAACTCATTCATTCAGACGTATGTGACCCAATGCCATCATCCTCCATTAATGGGTATGTATACTATGTATCATTCATTAATGATTATTCTCATAAAAAGACCTGGATATATTTGAAGTGTTCAGCAAGATCAAGGAACTCAAAGCCTTGATAGAAAACCTTTCTATAAGGAAGATTAAGATACTCAGGTCAGATAATGGAGGAGAATATACCTCAAAAGAGTTCATGAATATCTGCAAATATGTTGGGATCAATATTCCCAACAAAATGGTGTAGCTGAATAGAAGAATAAAACCATACTGGAAGTTGTGAAGACTATGATCCATGATCAAGATCTTCCTATGTGCTTATGGGAAGAAGCAACAATGACAGTTGTTTATGTGCAGAACTGATTATCCCATAACACACTTGGGCTCAAGACACCGGAAGATATGTTCATCGGAAAGAAGCTAGAGGTAATCCATCTCAAAATATTTTGTTGTCCAGTGTTTATTCATATACCGAAAGAGAAAATAAACAAGATGGAACCCTCTGGAAAGAAGGGAATGTTTGTGGTATATTGTGAGGTTTCCAAGGCCTTTAGAATCTACATACCTGGTCATCGCCATATTAAAATCAGTAGGGACGTGACCTTTGATGAAGAAGCAGCACTTATGAAATCAAGAAGATGCCAGCTTAAAGAAGTATATAAAGAGGAACCCGTAATTCCTGGGATTGCAGAATTCGTGAGGGAAGTTCCCAGAGCTGCAGAACCAGAGAGGGAAGTTGTAACTTCCCCTGATGAGGAGACTCCTGAAGACCATGATATAAAAAAATTTCAAGAACCTCCTCAAATGACCTTCTCCCATAAAAGAAATCCTGCTTGGGCAAGAGAGCTTATTCAAGATGGAGAGAAGTATGGTGTTCCAAAAGGAACCTCAAGATAGGTGAAAAGACCAAAGACATTCTCCAACTATATAGCTTTGATGTGTGATCTTCTAGAAGAAGAGCCTACCTGCTCTGAAGAAGCCATTCAAAAAAAAAAAAAGGAATGGGCAGATGCCATGACAGAGGAATACCAATCCATAATGAAGAATGAAGTATGGGAAATAGTTCCCAGATTGAAGAATAAAGATGGGGTATCCTACAAATGGCTCTTCAAAATAAAACACACTGCAAATGGAAGTATTGAGAAGTATAAAGAAAGATTTGTCACTCATGGCTTTTCTGAGAAGGAAGGCATTGACTATGAAGAGACATTCTCTCATGTAGCCAGATACACTTCGATCAGGACCATCATAGCTCTTGCAGCTAAGATGAATTGGAAGGTGCACTAGATGGAAGTGAAGACAGCTTTCCTAAATGGTGTCATCGAAGAGGAAGTGTATATAGAGAAACCTCAAGGATTTGAGGTAGAAGACAGGAAGTCTCATGTCTGCAGATTGAAGAAAGTCTCATACTGATTGAAGCAAGCTCCTAGAGCTTGGTATGGCTATATAGATAGTTTCTTGATGAGTTTAGGCTTTACCAAGAGTAAAACAGACTCAAATCTCTCCTTCAAAATTATGGATAATGAACCAGTAATCTTACTATTGTATGTGGATGACTTATTCTTAAATGAAGAAGAAAAGCTCATCGTTGAATGTAAAAAGAGACTTGTCGCAAAATTTGAAATGAAAGACCTTGGTCTAATGCATTACTTCTTAGGCCTTGAGGTATGGCAGAGTCCAGAAAGGATCTTCCTTAACCAAGGGAAGTACATAGTCGAAATCTTAAAGAGATTCGACATGATAGAATGTAAGTCCATGAATACACCCATGGAAACGAAGTTGAAGCTATTGGTCGATACTTCATCAGACTTGATAGATGCCACACTATACAGACAGATTATTGGGTCATTGATGTACTTGACGAACACCAGACCAGACATTTTTTTTACAGTGAACACCTTGAGTCAGTTTCTGGTAGAGCCCAGATGTGTTCACCTAGTGGCTGCAAAACATGTGATGAGGTACCTTAAAGGTACAATGGATTATGGTCTCAGATATGATGGAGATCATGACTTCACATTGAGTGGATACATTGATTCAGATTGGGCAGGAAGCGTTGCTGACAGAAAAGGCACTTCTAGATGTTGTTTCAGTTTGGGATCAGCCATGATCTCGTGGTAGAGTAGGAAGCAATCTAGTATTTCTCTCAGCACAGCAGAAGCGGAGTACATTTCCACATGTTCTACTAGCTGCGAAGCTATATGGCTTCGAAAGTTGTTGACTGGCCCATTTGACTTGGAGATGAGAGCAACCATGATTCTATGTGACAACCAGAGATGCATAAATATGATAGATAATCTTGTATTCCACGACAGGTCAAAGCACATAGAGATCTGCTATCATTTCATCCATGACATGGTACAGAGAGGAGCCTTGAAGCTCCAGTACATTGGCACGGATGAATAAGTTGCTGATGTGTTGACCAAACCTCTATCTCATGTAAAGTTTCAACACTTTCGAGATAATCTTGGTATAGTCCAAAAGGACCCTCCTTGAAAGGGGGAGTATATATGTATTCCTTGCTTCTGACCTCACTGTTAGATGTAAAGCAATATGAGTCATTGTTTCTGACCTCACTGTTAGATGTAAAGCAAGACGTTGTGTGTATCCCTTGCTTCTGACCTCGCTGTTAGATGTAAAGAAAGATGATTCATTGCTTCTGACCTTGTTGTTAGACGTAAAGAAAGACGTTGTGTGCATCCCTTTCTTTTGACCTCGTTGTTAGACGTAAAACAAGATGAGTCATTTCTTTTGACCTCACTATTAGACATAAAGCAATATGTTGTGTGTTCCTTGCTTCTAACCTAGTTGTTAGACGTAAAGCAAGATGATTACTTGCTTCTGACCTCGTTGTTAGACGTAAAGAAATATGATGATGTGTTCCTTGCTTCTGACCTAGTTGTTAGACGTAAAGCAAGATGATTCCTTGCTTCTGACCTCATTGTTAGACATAAATCAAGATGATGATGTGTTCCTTACTTCTGACCTAGTTGTTAGACGTAAAGAAAGATGATTATTTTCTTTTGACCTTGTTGTTAGACATAAATCAAGATGATGATGTGTTCATTTCTTTTGACCTAGTTGTTAGACGTAAATCAAGATGATTCCTTGCTTCTGACCTTGTTGTTATATATAAAGCAAGATGATGATGTGTTCCTTACTTCTGACCTAGTTGTTAGATGTAAAGCAAGATGTGACTGACACTGAGCTACCAACTTAACAATTGTGGCATTGACCTAGTGTAGTACTGTGATGTGCCGGCCTAGTGTTGTGATGAGCTATCATTTTTTACTGATACATATTGATGCAGATGATGATGGAATTATTTCAAGAATGACGATGTTGTCGATGAAGAAAAATTTCGATGACTCGTAAATATGCCAGCCAATGTTCCAAGATGATATTGACGATACTGTCCTCCTGATGCCACTGATGATGCAGACCTCTCTCACCTGATGTTGTTGAAGAATACCCTTCTTGTTAAGGGGGAGTGTTGAAATAATGTAACTGCAAAGAGTATTCTTATTATTATTGATATATTATTTATAGGATTAATCCCCATTGAGGATTAATCATGTTGGTAATTGTATTATGACCAAATCCCCTTTTGCGGATTGGTCAACAGACAATTGTAATAGGCAGAATAAGAAGTCGGCCCCAACAGTTAATTAAGAGACCCAGAAATATAATAAAGGTGTGTTTACCCACCCAGATTGAGAAGTCGGCCCTGCTAGTGAAGAGACACTTCACACGTGCTAGAACTTGTATAAATACAGGAGGCTAGCGCCTCATTTGAACACAACTCACTTGCTTAGTTTGAGAGACAAGTTATGATCTGTTACAGGCAAAAGAGAGAGGGAGAAGAGTGGCACATCTTTTGGAGAGGACTATCCGTATTGGTTTGAGTTATCTCTTGACATTTTATTGGCAATTTACGATAAGGAAGTTTTTGCTAGGTTTTCTTCCCCTAGAGGGTTTCCCAGGATAAATGTTGTGTCTCTTGTGGATGTGTATTTCTCAGTGATCTTTTTCTTATGTTGCTATTATCTATTGAATTGAAAAGAACCATAATAATGGCATAAACATTAACAAATTTTACTATCCTCTGATGCACATGTTAATGCAGGCACTAGTGCGACCATCTATAAGAGTGTTGGGAATTAATGTTTATACGAGAACTCCCACTGCATAAAAAAACACACACACAATAAAGTACCAATGCTTCATATAACATAAAATACGGTACTGGTGTGTAACAATTTTAAGAGAAATGGTGATTTGTGATTATGTGTGGGCATCAATGCATGTTACTTAAAAACACATCGATGTTTATTTATTAAGAACACATCAATGTGTGTGAATCAAATGCGCTAGTATGTTTGTCACCAATAAAAGAATTGACAAACTTCCACCTGCCCAATTTTTTTAGCTATATGGAACATCCACTAAAACCTCTACTTGGAATAACAGAAGTTGTAGTAGAGTTTTTTTTCTGAAAAAATTGTCAAATATTGTAACACTATAAACCTCCACTACAAGGTGTTGTACTTGTAGTGATGGGACCGTTAAAAGGAAAACCCAATCATGATTTCTTGAGGATATGTATGGGGAAAAGTTTATATCGGGATACATCCTAAAGTGATGCTTCAAATATCATTATACATTTTCAAAAAGAGAAGTCTGATAAACATCATTGGGTGATGAGTGTTGGGGAAAAGATCCATTGCTGGAAAAAATGAAATTGGTGGATCTGATGAAATAAGTTCAAAGATGTTGGCACCCAAAGTTTTGGGTCGGATGTGTAGTGCACCGATTAGCTGTGCACATACATCAATTTTTCATGCACATAAGCAACTATGAGACAAATGGAATAAGGTGCACACTAATAAAAAATTTATACTATGTGTTGAAGAAAAAAAAGATACCACATGCACACCAAGTCAAAAGAATATATTCGAGAATATTCCCAAATATTGAACCCAAACAACGTGGGAGATTGTGGGAAAGTTGATGGATGAGATGTCAACTGCCATGCTCCAAGAAGGTTATGTGGGATGGATGTAGATGGTATAATGGTGTGGAACTAGAGATCACTAGATCAATTAGAGTAGTGGAGAAAGAGACAGAGCACCAGAATAGAGAGAAGGAAGGAAAGTAGAAGCAAAGGAAGAGGGAGGAAGTCTAAGGTCAACAGAGAAGAATATAGTCCAAGTTTTGCATGAGTCTTGTTATGAGTCTTTGTAACATTTTTTTATGAGTCTGGGATAGTCTTGTATAGAGTCTATAATGGAGTTTTTTTAGTAGTGCATAATCTGAATAGAGAGTGCATAATGCATTGTAGTGTATGAGTTGTAGAATGTATCACAACACAGAGCATTGTTCCTCTTGCATTGTGGATCTATTGAGGATATGAAAATACCAAACAAGTTTTGATACCAACTTGAACCAAAACATCAACAAACTCTGATATCAATTCAACCCGAAAAATCCTTAGATGTAAATATTTCTTAAATACACATAATCATCCAACCAAATTTGGGAAAATGAAGATCGCTTGACTATTTGAAAAATATTATCTGAATGTATTACTTGTCCATAAACCCATAAACTGATGAATAAATTGAAATGTAAATGATATAAAACACGAGAAAATAAAATAAATCAAATTACATATGTAAATGGCATACATCACTGCATATTCAAATTCCCTTTAAATAGCATGAATGTTCTTCATCATCTCAAAATTCCAAATTTATAATACCATATAGGCTTACAAAAACAAAATTTTTTGAACTCTCTTTAATTCCACTGCTCAAATGTAGAAAAGGAGTTTACCATAGAGTTCCTTGCAAGATCCTGAGAAATTTGAGTATAAAGTCGGCCAAATTCTAAACAGGGGCCAAAAAAAGCCCTTTTTACACATATAACAAGATTATATGTATCATACATGAAAAAATGAGATAAGACTTTTAAAAATGACCTATGATCACAAAATAAACTACAAATTCATAATCCTTTCAGAAAAATGAATCCAATAAGTATAAATTTTACTACCTTCGGACAAAATACCTTATGGCATGCAAAATGAGACAATGTCAAAAACTTCGCGATCTCTTGCATGCACTTCAAGACGTCCATACCTCCTTGGGATTCATGATCGCATTGGAATGAATTCACCTCAGAATGTGTGAGACCTCAAGGTCCATTCCCATAAAATAGGCCATGGGCCCAAACTTCCCGTCCGCATTAAATGGCAACTTATCTCTATTTTGAGAGGAATCCCATAATAAATGGTAATTGTGGTGTAGTGGTTAAGAACTGTTGCTAAAATAATAGAGGTCAGGGTTTGATTCCCAACAAACCTCTCCTCATGAGCATATTCATTTTGGTTGGTTACATATATATATATATATATATATATATATATATATATATATATATTAATCTATTGTTTTGTTGCATGTGGTATATAGTTGGTGCAACAAATCCCACACTATGATATGGTTATGCATTGATCCCCTTCCATGATCAGGTGTTGGTTGTATGTTTATGTACCATGTTCAAGGGACAAGGGACAAGGTCTTAGGAAATAGGCCCTTTGGCCACCCATATGGAACTTATTACAAACTTAAATACAATATATGCCATATAGTGGTAAGAATCAAACACATGGTGCAATGGTAATGGGGCTTTGTTAAGACCTTTGGGAGGTCGCAAGTTCAACACCCATTGACTCCAAAATATTTTAATGAACCATGACCATAGAGGCCAATGGGAGTCTGCCACATGGTAGTGTCTCATTGGCTCTTCAATGCCACATGTCATAATTTGATTGAACCAATTGTCTTCCACTTTTCAACCTGCCATTCATCCACTTGTGTTGTACCTTGCCCATTTAGTTTCCAATTAGGTGTCACATGTCACCCTTGAAGTGGTGACACATGTCACCTATTTATTTTCCCAAGTTCTTTGAATTTTGACTTTTTTCGAGGTTTGATTGGAAATTTTTCCGCTTATAACATTTGCATATGAACTTTGTTTGACTTGTTGGTTACGTCTTTGGAAAGATAACAACGATATCTATGCATTGATGTTGTTTTCTCGATCATTTGAGATGATCAAATTTTGATATTTTATGGATCCCCTAGGACCTTTGTGAGTGTTCCAGATCCTCCTAGACCTCTATGAGTGTTCCTTAGATCCTATTGGATCATGCCTCCCCACTGGAGGAATTTTAGACATCCCAAAGTATGGATCATTCATAAATCAAGTGAGAATGATTTTGCATCACTTGTCCAGTATCATCCATCCATCTTGCTTGGATAACAATCACCTGACTCATAATAACCATAATGAAGATTGAAACAACACTGTTGACCAAGTTAATTATTCCCTTCAATTCACAAACTCCTCCATTCATTATTACAGTAGCCAACCATCATCCACTAATTAGTAATAAACTGAACAAAAAAAATGAATATATAAATGCGAAATAGAATGAACCATCAACATATATTCCTTTATTAATAGGAGCAACATCAAACAAAGTACATGCTCTTCTTTCAATCGTAAGTTGTATATATGGATCGTGGATACTAACATTAGCTAGCATGTGCTCTGTAGTGACAACTATAAAATTCATCTTCATCCGATGATCTCTCACAATGAACTCAATCCTATCCTTGAAAAGATGATACTTGTTTTGTTCCCTATAGAAAATGGCCTTCCTATCATACAAGTATGGACTTCCCAAAACTATCCTGCAAATGTCAAGTGGAACAATGTCTAACTCTACCTCATCAATGAAACAGGATGTGATCGTCACTTGTAACTTTCACTTCTTAGTTACCTATACTTGAGCATTATCACAAATCGATCCCAAAGGATATGGTATTGAATGAGGCCTAGTTTCCAATCCCAAATTTTGAACAACTTGCTCTAAAAAAATATTCAATTGTGATCCACTATCAACAAGTGTATCGATCTTAGTATGCTTTGAGATAACTCGTAAATGAAACATGAATTTTATGTTCCCTCCATCGAGGATTACTCTGGACTTTGCAGAAGAAGTACGTGAACTAAAACTTGCAACATAATATTTACCTTTGATGCCCATAGTTGTAACCTTAGTTTCATCCTTAGAATCTGATCCAAGATCCTGAACTATGGTCGTGGTCTTCTTTTTATCCTTTCTAGGATGAGCCCACTTTGGCTTCAATTATGGATACAACTTCCAACAATGATTATCCTCATGCCCTTTCTTCTTGCAATTAGAACATGTATGCTTCTTCCTTTATGTACCCTTCATATTTTTCTTGAAGTTATGTGGATTCATTTTTCCTTTACCACTAGTTCTCTTGGCCTTCTTTTGATCCTCATACATTTCTTCCACAATGGATTTCATTGTCACGAATGCAGAAAATAATGCCTCTTCAGTACTGAAAGGATTTGGATTAGAAGAATCATTGTCCTTTTTTGAATCCATTTCTTTCTTTCGAAATGCATGCCTCAAACCAATATCATGAATGTACTCTTCAAATTATCCTTCAAGAAGCTTGAGTTTGGACCTCATAAGAATTCAGTTGCAAATACATGATAAAACTAGCTCTAATAGCACATGATTTGAAAATACCAAACAAGTTCTGATACCAACTTGAACCAAAAAATCAACAAACTTCGATATAAATTCAGCCCAAAAAATCCTTATATGTAAATATTTCTTAAATACGCATAATCATCCAACCAGATTCGGGAAAATGAAGATCGCTTGACTGTTTGAAAAATATCATGTGAATGTATTACTTGTCCATAAACCCACAAATTGATAAAAAAAATTGAACTATAAATGAGATGACAAAACAAAAAACAAAAGAATTCAAATTACATATGTAAATGGCATGCATGACTGCATCTTCAAAGTCTCTTTAAATAGCATGACAGTTCTTCATCATCTCAATTTTCCAAATTTACAATACAATATAGGCTTACAAAAACACAATTTATTGAGCTCTCTTTAATTTCACTAATCAAATAGAGAAAAGGAGTTTACCATTGAATTCCTTATGAAATTATGAGAAATTTGAGTATAAATTCAACCAAATTTTGAATAGGGGACGAAAAAGCCCTTTTTACACGTGTAACGAGACTATGTGTCTCATACATGAAAAAATGAGATAAGACTTTTACAAATGACCTCTGATCACAAAATAGAATACAAATTCATAATCCTTGTGAAAAAACAAATGAGTATAAACTTGACTACCTTCGGATAAAATACCTTATGGCACGCAAAACGAAACAATACAAAAAACTTAGTGATCTCTTGCATGCACTTCAAGATAGTCCATACCTCCTAGGGATTTGTTCCCACATTGGAATGAATGCGCCTCAAAATGTGTAGGACATCGGGGTCTGTGCTCGTTAAATAGGCCATGGATCCAAACTTCTCGTCCACATTAAATGGTAACTTATCTCTATTTTTGGAGGAATATCATAATAAATGGTAACCATGGTGTAGTGGTTAAGAATTGCCACTAAAATAGCAGAGGTCGAGGTTCGATTCCCCGCAACTCCCTCCTCGTGAGCATATTTTTTTGGTTTGTTATATATATATATATATATATATATATATATATATATATATATATATATATATATATATATATCCTATGTTTTGTTACATGAGGTATATAGTTGATGCAATTGGTGTTGCGTTGAGCCCCTTCCACAATAAGGTGTTGGTTATATGGTTAAGTACCAATATCAAGGGCCAAGGGTCAAGGGCTTAGGTCCTTATCCGTTTGGCCATCCATATGGAACTTATTACAAACTTAAATACAATATATGTCATATAGTGGTGAGAAAAAAACGAATGGTGCAATGGTAATGGGAATTTATTAAGACCTTTGGGAGGTCACGGGTTTGACCCACATGGTAGCCTCTCATTGGCTCTTCAATGCCACATGTCATAATATGATTGAACCAATTTTCTGCCACTTGTGAACCTATCATTCATCCACTTGTGTTGTACCTTTCCTAGTCAGCTGCCAATTAGGTGCCACATGTCACCCTTGTAGTGGTGACATGTGTCACCTCTTTATTTTCCCAAGTACTTTGACGTTTGACCTTTTTCCAAGTTTGGCTTCTTATAACGTTTTCATACTAACTTTGTTTGACTTGTCATTTGCACCATTGGAAAGATAACGATGAACTCTATGTATTGATTTCATTTTCTTTATCATTTGAGATGGTATAATTTTTATCTTTTATGTATGCCTTGGGGCCTCTATGAGCATTCCTTCGATCCTCCTAGTTCAATTGACGTATGCATTCTTCCATTTAATGGAGATAATATATAACTACAATTCTCTCTATCAACAAATGTGCATATTTTGAGTTAATGAATGAGTGTGTTAATGGTTTATGTTGTTGGTTTATTAGTGGAGTAGGATTGAATGTATGAATATTATCCTGAGTGAATTCCTTATGTTCTTTACCCTTCAGTCCTTGATTGAATATTTATATGCCAACACCTTGGGATTTTTTAGGAAAAATATGGATGAACTATGGGTCATCAACCCCTCAGTGTTAGGAAGGATGTGTGTCAGTGAGCCAAAAAAGGGTTCCGTTGCTAGACCTAGAGGTTTTGTATTTCATGATGAAGGGAGAGAATGAGGTGGAATCCATATTGGGAGGAAATAGAATATTGGTTATCTATTAAGGAGCATGATTTTTCACATGAGAGACCAAGGGTCTAATAACCAACATTAAACGTTGGAAGGAGAGGTACATCTACACTAATTTGCATGAGATTTTCTTTGATGAGTTTCCATGTTTTCTATATAAATGGTTAAATAGGAAAACCACCACTAACACTCCTATGAGACCCCAAGAACCACTGGTTTGGGACTAGACTACAATTGATAGGATGAAGGCATTGGATAAAAAGTGGGATTGAGAAATCGATTTCTAGTTTGACCAAGTGAAGGAAGGATACATTATTGAGTTCACTATAGAATATATTGATTCTTTTAGTGAGGCTAAAAACAATTTTGTTGAAGGTCCTCAAAAGAGACTGCAAGAAGAAATCATGTTGTGAATCAAGATGTTGTTCATTGAGAAAGGATTGATGTGCATGGATCCAGATAGGATGGTTGAGTAAACCCTCCAGTACTGGGGGGGATGAAAATAAAGGGGGAAAGAGAGATGAGATGGATTTTCTGAGAGGATCCAAAAGATGTTGAGATGAGGTGAGGAGAGAATGGATTGAGAAGAGAGGATGAGTGAAAGAGACATAATATACGCAACAAGAGTTGAGATAAGGAGGAAAGCAAAAAAAAGAAGTAGAAAGAAGGTATAAAGGGGTGAGAGATGAGGGGTCATATCCAGAATGAAGAGGAAGTAGACTGCACCTAGTGAAAGTGTGAGAGAGATTTTTTTTCTATACAGGATCACAAACAATGATAGGTCATCAAAGAGGAGTGGCATTAGGAGTAAGGTATATAGTGAAGATACCAGAAGTAGTGGTAGTAGATTAGAGAAGACGAATTTTGGTCGCCTTGGCTGTTGAGAGATGTCGCAACCTTAGAGGAAGATGAGGCACCAAGTAGAGGCATTGAAGTAGGTTAGGATTGTGAATAAATCCTCCAAGATGGGGAAGAGGATTTAGATACATTGAATGGTCTTGCGTGTTTGTAGGTAGGAAAA
This sequence comes from Picea glauca, assembly GCA_000966675.3. Lineage (NCBI taxonomy): Eukaryota > Viridiplantae > Streptophyta > Pinopsida > Pinales > Pinaceae > Picea > Picea glauca. The sequence continues at coordinate 295,705 of JZKD02S0112602.1, forward strand.
TATCTGGGATCCCTCACAATAAATGATGAGATAATATGGAGACAAATCCTCTTTGAACCACCCCTTTTTTTCCTTTGTAATCAAGAAGAAATAATAATAGACATCATGATGATAAAAGTAGAGGAAGAATGAGTAGTAGAAGAGCACAGAGTAGATACAAGTGAAGAAGAAGAAAAAGTTGAGAATACTTAACAAGGAATATTATCAGTACCAATATCACTGACAACTAGTAGTAGTTTGGAAGGACACAACCCTAGAGTGAGAATTGTGAATCAAGATACAACATTGAGGTTATATTTTTTCCATGGGATGGGTAAGGACAAAGTAGAGAAGCATTGGTTCA
>JZKD02S0112602.1:314401-326095 GCA_000966675.3 Picea glauca
GAGCATTCCCTTTAACTTCAAGATGTGCCTTTGACTCCTCCTAAGAAACTTCTTAGTGTTATCTGAAATATAGTTATAGTGTGTATAAAAATGATCACTCATATACATGTATAAATCCTCTTCAATTTCCTTTTGAAGTTCTAATAGATTTTCTTCTATTCTTTCCATGGGATAGCTATCATCAAACTTTACACAAACTGTTTCTAGATCATCTTCTTCACTTGAGAAAAATTCAACATCATCACACTTTAAATTATTGCAATCAAGAGTCTTGGGAGATTCTTTACCTTCAATATCTTCCTTCTTACCAACACCATCACATGACTTTTTGCCTTCATTTGAAATGTCTTCAAGATCTTCCCTTGTGCTATCATTACTTGATTCTTTATCTTCACTTGAAATGTTTTCAAAATCACATTTAGAAAAAATACATTCAAGAGTTTTTGATGATTCTTCACCTTTGATGATCTTGATGGAGTGGTCTTCAATTTCTTCCTTCTCCTTCTTGCTTTGATATGTCTCCTCTAGCTTTAGCCATAGATCCTTGGCAGAAGTGCATTGTCACATGCTCTCTTTGATAGGGTTTGAGAGTCCACTAAGAATGGTCTTGAGAGCCAATGCATCATTTTTCTTTCCTTCCCTTTGAGCTGCAAAATTTGACTTGTTCTTCAATGGAACATATCCATCGATGGTTTCCTTCCAAATCGCTGCTCCCATTGTCTTCAAATATAATCTCATCTTTATTCTCCAAGTGGAATAGTTTTCCTCATCAAGGATTGGAACTTCATCATCCATTTGTGTGTCTATGGATCTCCTTCAAGCTTGTTAAGGCTTGTAGTGAAGGNGCCTTCATTTGAAATGTCTTCAAGATCTTCCTTTGTGCTATCATTACTTGATTCTTTATATTCACTTGAAATGTTTTCAAAATCACATTTAGAAACAATACATTCAAGAGTTTTTTATGATTATTTACCTTTGATGATCTTGATGGAGTGGTCTTCAATTTCTTCCTTCTCCTTCTTGCTTTGATATGTCTCCTCTAGCTTTAGCCATAGATCCTTGGTGGAAGTGCATTGTCGCATGCTCTCTTTGATAGGGCTTGAGAGTCCACTAAGAATGGTCTTGAGAGCCAATGCATCATTCTTATTCCCTTCCCTTTGAGCTGCAAACTTTGACTTACTCTTCAATGGAACATATCCATCGATGGTTTCCTTCCAAATAGCTGCTCCCATTGTCTTCAAATATAATCGCATCTCTATTCTCCAAGTGGAATAGTTTTCCTCATCAAGGATTGGAACTTCATCATCCATTTGTGTATCTATGGATCTCCTTCAATCTTGTTAAGGATTGTAGTGAAGGCCCGCTCTGATACCAATTGTTGGACACACCTACCCCACTTAGAGGGGGGGGTGAATGAGTGTGGGGATCTTTTTCCCAAAACTTCCCTCTTACACAAAAACTCCTTAGTTAACATTCAACATTTTCTCATTATTCATTGCTGTCATTTATAATCAGTTAGATGTGAATACATATCAACAACATATCATCAACAAATCATCTCCACAAGGAACACAAAGAACACAAAATGTATGTACAATTTTTCTTTTTATTATGGACTTCAATCCGGGGGTTTTTCAGCAACAACTGTACAACTCTACAAGAGCACCAACTCTATATGCAAGGCTCAACTTACATTCTTAGCACCAACTGAGATGAGGCAACAATCCTAAACATATATCAATCTGTCAACATAAACAAGTGCATCAACCATGCACCAACCTATGCCAAACAACTTGCAATCAACCTGTACCATAAACAAGTGCATCCAACCATGTACCAAGTATATACCAATCATGTGTCAAATACTCATCAACAATGACTCATCAATATGTACCAACATCATCAACTATATACCTCATGTATGTGCCAACTCATCAACTGCGTGTCTCAACCATGACTAGTTTTGGATTAGTCAACAACCCCAACTTGAAATAATCATAACTTTGTACCTGTAATGAATAAAGATCTAAAACTTATAAACAATGTTCTTCAGTGTGTTTTGTGTAATTTCTGCAGGTGGCACTACTTGGAACATCTCATAAAAGACGTTATAGCAAAAATGGCATACCTTGCTGAATTTTGTCTTATTCTAGAGAGAGACCTTGTAGAGTGTGGCCCGCATAAAATGTTCATTGAATTGATCTGAAACTATTACAAAACATAATAAAGCCATTACCCTAACCAAAAAAATTTGTCTCACTGAATTTGGATCTGTTATGAAGACGTTATGATGTTTTTACACGAAACACGTGTTTTTGACTAGTTTCAGGACTAGCCACAAACCCTATTTTCCACAGAGTGTAACTCCAAAAATACAACGATCCACAAGCTGAATTTTTTTCCACATCTACTTGGGTATGTTTTATCATTGGCATAGAAATTTCATGGTCTGACTCATTATAGAAAAAAATTTATAGCGAAAATGGTGAGATGACCTATAAATAACATACCTTAGAAAGCACCATCAAAAGAATTTATCCTTCCTTGCATTTCGGCCTTCTTTNTCCACATACAAGCATGGGTCCTCCAACCATTCTTCTAGGATAACTCAATCCGTAAAGCATCTTCCCGTGAGGGATTTCACCATAAGGGGACCACTTTGGAGTTCATCAATTTGTGAACCTTATCAATCATGATAAGACAATAATGAGAGCATGGTTCCTCCAACCATTCTTCTAGGATAAATCAATCCACAAAGCGTCTTCCCATGAAGGCTTTCACCATAAGGGGACCACTTTGGAGTTCATCCATTTATGCACCTTATCAATCATGATAAGACAATAATGAGTCATCTATACATTTTTTCAACAATGCATCATATACCAATGAAACCACATCGATCCATATTCATCATGTATCAATCACAACTCATTGATCCATCTTCATCTATGCATTCTCATCAAGGAAAATACATATTATATTACATCAATCATCAATCAATCAATCATTTGACATCAATCAATCACTTGACATCAATCAATCAAACCATTGGCATCAATGAAAACATGATCCAACAAGAAGGTTGGTTGAGGCCAAACGAAATAAGGAATAAGGCACCACCCATGCTGTCAGAATGCAAAATAAAATGGTGTCCCTTAAGAACAAGAAGAACCCCATTTCCACTTCCACGACCCCTCTCCAAATTGGGTCCTATCCAAAATAAGAGATAAAATATCAGATTTCCACTTCCTTCTCGGACATCCATGATACCCCTATTATTGAATCAACCCCAGCGCAAACACCTTTACGACCCACAAAATAAATCAACAAAATACAACAAACTAGCAACGAAATAGGATCGACAACTGAGATTGCAGCACAAGGGCCAAGAATTATTTCACCTAATATTTTGAGTCTTATCAATGAAATCATAGGTCAACTAGTTTTACGTCAAAATATTCAAAGGGATATCCCAAGAAACTTCAAAAATCTTTGTCGCCAACTTGTTTTTGTGTTTCCCGCTAACAACATATCTCCCAAATCATAAGAACAAGCTACCATCATTGGTAGTCAAGGGAGGTAATTGAAATTAAACCCATCAATGGTCATTTCTTTTGACATGGCCACCACTACTATGGGAATTGATTTAGTGTCAATCCCAACCCTGACATTACAAGACTACATTACCACCGTAATTGCAAAACTAGGAGAATGACACCAGACACTTAATTTGGCTCATGAGAAACTTCAACAAAAACATTAATTAGAACTTGTTTCCCATGATCAGAATTGCATGCACTATTAGTAAGAGGTACATTCCCATAAATCCTTGAAAAATCTATATGATACTAAATTATTAGCACATGTGGAAACAAGAGATCAACATAAAGTGTTACTTCCCACAAAGAGATCCTGAGCACATTTGATGAACTGTGTGCACAGGTACCTAGCATAGTAGATGAGGCCCTGGAAGTATCTATGTCTCAGAAAATCCATCCAATGGAAGTGCATCTTCAGGTATTGGAGTTGCAGAACCTCAAGCTTCTCACAAGGCTCCAACAATCTACACCAGAAGATACTAAATTGAAACAAAATATTGAAGTGGTATAGAAATCACTCCAAAATGGTTAGGCATGGTTAAAATAGTTTCCAGGCTTGTTTGAATATTTCTTTACACTCTGGAATCAGCTTCAGATCCCCCAAATATGAGATCCATTGATGAATGGATCTGTGTTGTAGAAATAGAGGTTGCCCAACAAAATAGCAACATCACTTCCTTACCCCGGGGAAGGTGTCAAGCCATGATGACAACCATTTTCAACAAGACAAGAGAAATCACTACCACTGGGGTAGAACAATAGACTATCTCTGGGATAGCTAGCGAGGTGGCCAACAAGACCAAAATATTCTACACACATATTGTAGTAGTGCAGGTCATGGTTTCACCCATGCTCAAGAAAATGGAGCACATTGACTTTTAGGATCCATAGGTCATAATCGTCGACATGGATCAAGTGGTCCAACTCACTCAACATTTGAACGCCACTTTGGGAGAAACTGATAACCAATTCTAGGAGTTCCTCCGAGAACTCATGAAGACAGTTACATATATTGCTTCCATCACACCATGAATAAGGCCATTGGCTCAAGGATGAGCCAAGTAATAGTGTCCGGGGCCTATTGGCACCCAAAGTTTTGGGTAGGTTGCACACATGCATAGATCAGTCATGCTTGCACATAAATGTTTCACACACATTAGTAGCTACATGAAATATGGAATAAGGCGCATGCACCAATCAAAGTTCTATTATATGCATAGAAGACTGGAAAGATTCCATATGCACACCAAGTTAGAAAAATATCTATGGTAATATTCATGAATAATAAACCCAAATAGCACAAGAGATCATGTTGAAGTTGATGGATGAGCTGGCAAGTTCATTAGGAATTCCACGCTCCAAGGAGGCTATGTGGGTTGTATGCAAAATTGGTAATCAATAGATCAATTGGAGCATAGAAGAAAGAGACAGAGCACTAGAATAGAGAAAAGGAAGGAGATTATAAGCAAAGAAAGAGAGAGGGATTCTAAGGTCAGCATAGAAGAAGGTAGTATGATTTTTGCATGAGTCATATTATGAGTCTTTGTAATAGTATTGTATGACTATAGAAAAATCATGTATAGAGTTTGGAATGGAGTCTGTTGAGTAGTGAAGAATTTGAACAGAGAGCACATAACGCATTGTATTTAATGATTTGTATAATGTATCAGAGCACAAAGAACTATTCCTCTTACAATGTGGATCTGTCGATGTATGCATTCTACCATTTAATGTAGATAACATAAAGTTGTGGTTATGTTTGTCAATTGATGTGTCTATTCTGAGTTTAATGGATGAGAATGTTAATGGTTTATGTTGTGAGTCTATTAATAGAGTAGGATTGAATGTATGAATGTTATCTTGAGTGTCTTCCTTGTGTGATTTATTCCTTCATATATGATACAATACCAGTTGGTATTTGTGATTCTCATGGCATCTCGAGCGAGACCTTTTTAGATCCTTGACTAAAGATTGATATGTCGATGCCTTGGATTTATTTTGGTCAACTCTATATGAAACATGGGTCATCAACCCCTCAGTGTTAGGAAGGATGCATGTCAGAGATATAATAGAAGCAACCTCAGACATTGTTGATTGGAAAATTATAAAATAGGGTAAATGCAACATTCCAACATGCACAACCCGATAGTGTGATATTGATAGGTACATCAGTTTTTCTACATAGAAATAATTTGATACGTGTATAAAAAATGATAAAATAGAGCCAAATGAAAATAAATTCAAAATCTAAGTTACAGATAGGATGGAACTGAAAGGATCAATAACACTCCAAAAAGCCGACCTAAATTTTGATAATCAATCCATATCAAAATGTCAATAAAATGAAGGAAAAATCAATATAAAAGAGTTTTCATCCTTTGTTAATTCCATAAGACTACTAGGGCCCAAAGAACTACTCTTTTCAATCATAATCAATCTAGAAATTTTTAAATGGGGGAGGGGGGGGTGTGGGGCATTTAACATCCCCACAAAAGGAAAATTTAATTGGATTTGTTGTAGGCACAACAGGTTGTTCCATAAGTTGTATAAGTTATATGTGGCTAAAGGAGAGACAATGCAACATATCATAGAGGCTCACGCCTCCAAAGTTCCAAGGCATTTTGGTATTGGGAAAAAAATGACCTACTTGCAAAGGTATGTGTACTAACAGAAAATGAAAGCAAATGTAGCTTGGTTTATTGGAGGATGCATATTTTTTTGAACCTAGTAATAGGAATATAGGTCTATATCATACCTTACTTGTTCCTACTAGGCCATGAGAGAGAATCTCCATATATTTTGTGGGTGGTTTCTCGAGAACTAGGTAGGCACATGACTAACTATTTTGTGGTGGTGGATAGATTTAGTAAGATGTTCATTCTCATGCCTTGTAAAAATACTATTAGGGGACAAGATGCAAAAATCATGCTCTTTTAAAGGGTCTACGTCCACTTTGGGATACTAGTGAGCATCATCAGATAGCGATACTATATTTCTCATTACCTTTTGTTGGAACAAGAAATAAATAATAAAAGTGAGCAATAGAGATTCTAAGACTAGTGGCGGTGTCAATAGACACTATAAATGCTTAAGCATAATGATCAAAGCTCCATGAGATTTTGTATGATAAATTGATCAAAGAGATCATTTGGATATAGGTTCTGGTATATGACCAAACCCTCATATACGAATCCACACCCCATACATCTCCATGAAATGTTGATCTGTCAACTCCATATGCCATTTGGGTCCACTCTCAATACTCAAGTTCCTCAATGGTAAATTATGTCATTGTGGTCAAATACATATGTTAGAGAGGTTGGTTTACACTTAGAGCCAAAGTTTCTAACACCTCCCCCCCTTAAACTCAGCTTAGAAAACAAATCAAAGTACAACCAAGGCATATATCAACCCCCCCTTAATTTGATAGGGACTACGAATAAAAAAAATTGAACCATCAAGGTAAAAAAAGAAACACTGCCACCTCTAATAAAAAATCTATGAACAAACATCATACAAACTAATCCAAGGTACAATAACACTCTCCAAAAATAAAATTTGAACAACTATCACCTCAACATGATTCTCCACCCAATCTACTATAAAATCAATGAAACCATGATGATAATAAGAGGATATGAAAACATGATAAGAACAAATCAAAGGTTTACAAACTACTATCCAAACAATCCCAATTGATGAGTCAACTAGAAAAACAAGACAACACAATCCCAGTGGATGGGCCGACTAGAAAAGAATACATCAATAATAATTAGCATTTGTCCATCAATCCGTCTTTATCAAAGAAATCATCAAATAGGTACTCACTACAACACATAACACTCCTCAATATAAATAAATCAATCAACATCTACCTATTAAGTTTCAACACTAGAATTCAATCATTGATATAGAACAACTAGTCAAATTAGTGTAAACATACCCAATAGACAACCCAATTGAACACAATCAACTAGATACCTCAAGTTGGGATTACTCATAAATAAACATAAATAACATTAATATTACCAATAGCATCCCCCCCTTCAACACAACTGAGGGAGATTTACAATATTCCATAAGACTTTCCAATCATATCCTATACAATATAACTATCAAATACAAATAGCAACGACAACTCCAATAAAAAATCAGTCAACTAATATATTTAGTCGAATCTTAGTCAACCATTCTAATGAATAAACAACAACAAAAAGGTATAATTGTATTTTCTATATGGTCAATGATATACATGTGTAAGAAGTCCTTAAACACCCATTTAAATGTTTCGAGACAATTCATCATTCCAACCATAACCAATTCTGGTAATAGACAGTCATCCAAGATTATGTTTCTCACACATCTTCTGCAAACAAGAATAAAAATCACTTCTACATTTCCAAGAAGGGATAACTTTAAGGATGGAAATTTATCTCAAAATGTACAAACCTTAGTGAATCATACTAGTCCTTAATATGCAAACTATAAAAAGATTGGCGATGTTTTTGTAAAAATATTCAAATTTCAATCCCCGAGGTGTAGGACAATCGGTGATGGAGTGTGTTGTTAAGGTGCTCCGTGATGTTAAAGTCACCGGTTCCAAACCTACGGGGACAAAAAATCCAGCCATGTTAAGGGTTGGTGTGGCTGAGGCCAGGTGCAATCCCCAGGTGATTTTGATGACTTAGATGCCCCTGAGTCGCGGTTTCTTAGCACAAGTTAGTCCCACATGTCACGGTCAAACAAACAAACAAACAAAAAATATATATATTCAAGTTTCTAAGGATTTTATATAGTTTCTATAAAATTCAGGCTATTTTTAAGGTAAAATAATAGTATTCTATAGAAATTGTAAGAATCGTTTTTAGAAAAAAAATGGAAAATGGTGAATCATTGTTTGGGAAAAAGCATGGAAAATTATCCCATGGGCAAAATTTAGCCCCTAAAATTTTCTTTGTTTCCAAGAATATCAATTCCTGAAAACATTCCTCTGATCCTTATGATGAGGATGTAGATATGGAAAATATTTCTATTTTTTCTAAATAGAAGGTGTAAGAACAATTTCCTATTCAGTCAAAGGTTTAGGACATCCCTACACTTCAACAAAAATATCATCTACCACAACAATTTTAGATTCTACCATATGGTTATCAACAAATTTTTAGTCAATTCAATAGGAACATCAACATTTGGTTTCTCTTCTGACAACTCAATGAAGAAAAACGACTGATGTAGAGTCACTATTATTAGTCAATAAAAAACTCTCATATCTAAGACCTGTTGTAAGTGGTCTCAACTCAATAATAATTGGAACAAAAATGCCCTATCCAATTTTCCGAAGTCCACCTATGATATATCCAATCTTATTCAACAACCAGGACCTAATACCAATAGTATGTTTCTGAAATCTAGGATAAATATCAAAATGAGGAGGAACCAAACCATCAATGACACCCTTCTTCCAATCAAGGATAACAACAAAATCATCAAAAGTATTAGTAGAAGAAGTACTTTGAGGCACACCATCAGGTATCTCAATATTAGACATCCTCAAAATAATTTTCACTTGACTAACTTCATTCTCAACACATGTTTACAATCTTGCAAACCCTAAATGGTCTCATCCTTCACAACCATTTGCAACAATAAAGAATCATAATATTTTTTTTAATTTCTTGATATTCATTAAAAAATTGAATGGTATCTATCTGAAGGGGATCATATTCCTCATGAATCTTATCAATAGAAGCCTGGAAGAAGTCATATTCATTCTCCAACTAGATATTGGCTTGTTCCAACTTTCTAATCTTCACCTTTTGGTCCATCAATATGAGAGAGTTTCTTGAATTCTTCCTCCAAATCATCAAGTAGATTTGTGTTATTCCAAAATTCTTCCATCAAGTTTTGAAAGACACATTCCATGGCTCTTTCCATGAAAATGATCTGCACAATACCTTCATCAAACTTCTTCAAAGTAGAGATTTGCAAGTCATTTTTAGAAAGACATGGCTTGAACTATTGTGACCTCCATATGATCTTATATTTCCCATAAATCACATGATGAAGCTAAGAAACCAACTTGTTCAATTATGTAATGTCATTTTCCTTAGAGACAGTCTTTCAAACGTCTCTCTTTCTTTTCACAAATTTTATAAATAGGATCCATATTTCTAGCAAAGGGCCAAACTTCAAATCTATATTCAATTGATTCTAAAAAAACATACTTTCTATTGGTCGGTTTTCAACTAAGGTGAATATACTCACTCTAATTCACAATTTATAAACACAATTGAACATAAATTTACTAGCAAGGTGATAAAATCCCAAAGATATGGGCCCTTGGCCTTTTCTTAGAAAACAATAAGTAATGATAGCACAATAATAACAACTCCGCATTCAAAACTTATACAATAAATAGACGACATCAATATCTCCTTCCAAATTGTGAAAGAAGGATCTCAACTTGTTTTTAATTAATTTAGTAGCATAACAAAATTAACAACTAAAATTCAAAAGAAACAAGTCCTTTAAACATGCAACTCTAGACAAGCAACAATGCTTCAGGAAAATAATTAAGGAAAACAATATACAATTCTACTATGAACATAATAGTTTTAAACTATGAATCCTACTAATTCACTATAACTTCATTCAAATATTTAAGTCAATACTAATCATCTCTAAAGAATTGACTACATGAACTTCACCATACTCAACTGAATGAACATGACTATGTTGGTCGATATCATAGTTTATTGCTAGTCAAAATGATATTTGGAAAAGCATATGTTTGTTGGAACCAGTGTCGACTTGTTTAGTCCTTAATATAGTCGATAGAGTCATCCATATCCAAACTCAAGTCAACAACTATAGGTTGGGATCACCTAACAATCAATAGTCTAGTCGAAGTTACTCCTAGTTATTATCACAAGTCACACCCAACTTTAGAGATAGCCAATCTCAACATTGGCCCAAGACAATAATGCACAACAACTCCAGACAGATTTTAGTCGACCAATCAACTTCTAGGCCAGTTCCTCTGTGTATTTAAATAGTCCACTTAGAAATCATTTCGAATTCCAATAACATGCTTTCATAGAATTTCAAAAGACTCTGGTGATGTCAATTGATAGGAACAATCAATACTTTGATAGAGATTCTCATGCCCACAAATAGAAATTTTTCATAAAAAGAGAACAAAACAAAGATCTCCCCATTACCATCTACATCTACACCATTCGAAAGTAATAATCACCAACAAACATTTGATAAGAATCTAGACAATCACCTAGATCGATCACACATGAAAGCTTCTCCAGTCGATCCTTCAAAGTGTTAGTCAATCTCTCCTAGTCAATACATCTTTCATTTAATCAATTAATGACACATATTTTTCATTAGTTAATGGTTGTTCATACACCAATGCATAACATTCAATCCAAAAAAACTTTGTTCCTTTAAGAAGCAATTCAGTTGTTTGATTTCTACCATAATCAATATATCACATCTCTCTTAAGTGATCAAATTGATATCTAATCAAATATGACCATTGATATTCAATCCTCCATAGGAGTGTGTATGCTAGATAATATTACTCAATCATCTAACCATGATGTGGCCTTCTATGCTTCATAAACTAGATCCCACATAAACCCAAATAACAATACTCCAATCACTTTGATTTCACACCAAGTCATTAATGGGCTAGGGCATATTACACCATAGAGTCAAGATTCTACATAAACCTAGCACAAATAATGATAAATATGCCCAGCAAATGCTTCATGAATATGGAAATATAACAAGTGTTGAGAAATTTCTATATCGCATTGAGAACGATAAGGACACATGATGGTCGAAATCAACAAATCATAAACTATGTTGCAATTCACCATACTTTCAGACATAGCTCAATACAAGTCATTAATCCCACTAGATACAATGAAACATATTTGACTCTGCAAAACTTTGATTAAGAAAAAATAAGATTTGATACCATGTTGGAATAGGAAATAAATCACAAAAGTGAACAACAAATATTCCAAGAGTAGCAGTGGTGTCAATAGACACCATATGTACAACATCCCCATTTTTA
>JZKD02S0112602.1:342454-354285 GCA_000966675.3 Picea glauca
CTATCGACATGGGAGGTTGTGACATTGTGTTGGATGCAAACTGGCTAAGGACTTTGGGTCCCATTCTCATGGATTTTAAAGACTTAACCATGCAATTCGACCAAGAGGGTCACCAATATAAGTTCCAAGGCATCACCGTCAGTTCACCTGAGATCATTAGTTCCTATCACATGGAAAAGCTGCTCAAAAAAGGTCATTCTAGTGTTATCACCCAACTCCATGCCATCTAAGCAACAGAGACACCCTCGGTCCCACAAGACCTCCAAGCCATCCTTTATAAACATCAATTGGTATTTTCCACTCCCCAAGGACTCCCTCCTTCCCATGGTTTTCATGATCATTCAATTCCCCTTGTACTTGGAAGTATTCCTCCACATATACATCCGTATCGTCACCCCTTTTCCCAAAAAAGTGAAATTGAGAAAATGGTCCAGGAACTCCTTAATGCAGGCCTTATCTACCCTAGTACGAGCCCCTACTATTCTCTTGTGGTCATGGTACTAAAGAAACAAGGTTCTTGGTGAATGTGTCCTGACTTTCGTGCCCTCAACAAACTTACCATCAAAGACAAATTCCCCATTCCTGTCATTGATGACCTCCTAGATGAATTGAGTGGCACCCAATTCTTCACTAAATTTGACCTTCATTCAGGCTACCACCAGATACGCATGAAAGAATTAGAAATTCCCAAGACTACCTTTAGAACTCATGAGGGCCACTATGAGTTTTTGGTCATAACCTTTGGCTTGTGTAATGCCCCCTCCACCTTCCAAAGCCTGATGAATCATGTCTTCCGTCCTTTTCTCCACCATTTTTTCTTAGTTTTCTTTGATTATATCCTCATCTATAGAAAAACCTGGATATACCATCTTGCACATGTGGATCAAGTTCTCCATCTACTCTCTCAGCACCAACTTTTCCTGAAACAGTCTAAATGTGTTTTTGGCGCCTCAAAAGTAGAATACTTGGGTCATCTAGTTGGCAAGGATGGTGTAAGGGTGGATCCTAAAAATATTGAAGCTATGCAAAAATGGCCTCACCCAAAGTCTCTTAAGATATTGCATGGATTTCTGGGCTTAACAGGGTATTATTGCAAGTTTGTTAAGAATTATGGGAAGATTGAAACACCTCTCACTGCTCTCCTCAAAAAGAACTCTTTCACTTGGACTCTAGCCATTGCTCAAGATTTTCACACCAAGTGCACCACTCCATTCCTCACCCTTCCCGATTTCACAAAGACCTTTGTGTTGGAATGTGATGCCTCAGGGAAAGGAATTGGTGATGTCCTTATGCAAGTGGATCGGCCTTTGGCCTTTACCAGCAAGCAACTATTTGAAAGAAATCTGGGCAAATCCATCTATGAAAAGGAAATGTTGGCTATTATGCATGTCGTTGATCTGTGGTGCCCTCATCTATTGGGGAAACGTTTCCAAATTAAGACAAACCATCAAAGCCTCAAGTATTTTCTGGAACAATGCATTTCCTCCCCAGAACAACAAAAATGGGTGACTAAGCTCTTTGGATATGAGTATGACATCATTTACAAGAAAGGAAAGGACAATGTGGTTGTGGATGCACTTTCCTACAAATATGAAGATGAAGGATCCATTTTTTCTTTTTCTTTCATTGCCCCAGATTGGCTCCAAGTTGTTCGCCAGGAATGGCTACAAGATCCCAAAAGTTCGCAGTTGATCCAAAAATTGCAGTCCAATGCTCCAGCTTCCCCAGGGTACTCTTGGCTCCATGATGATCTTTGATACAAAGGTCGTTTGTATTTAAGTAAAAAATCAAAGCTTAAATCCATGGTACTTTCTAAGCTTCATGCTACACCCACAATAGGGCTCTCTGGGTTCACCATAACCTATGACAAGGTCAAACGTTCCTTTTTCTGGGATGGCATGAATAGGAAATTCGTAATTTTGTCGCTGAATGTGATGTATGTCAATGCAACAAGGGAGAAATAGTCAAATCTCCAGGCACACTAGAACCACTCCCGATTCCACCTGCTATTTGGAAGGATATCTCTATGGATTTTATTACCAACTTACCCAAATGGAGAAATAAATCAGTCATCATGGTGGTTGTTGATTTCCTTTCCAAGTATGCTCATTTTTGCACCCTTCAACACCCATTTACAACATCCATGGTGGCTCAAATTTTCATGGATCAAGTCTTCACGCTTCATGGCATGCCGCACTCCATTGTTTTTTATAGCGACCCAACTTTCACAAGCAATTTTTGGCAAGAACTATTCAATATACAAGGCACCGAATTTCATCTCAACACAACTTATCATCCCCAGACTGATGGCCAAACAAAAGTTGTCAACAAGTTCTTGGAAACATATTTGAGGTGTTTTTCCTCATAAAATCAAAATCAATGGGCTCAATGGTTACCCCTAGTTGAATGGTGGTACAACACTTCATACCATACAGCGACATGCATGACTCCTTTTGAAGTAGTATATGGACAGAAGCCACCTTCAGTTCTCTCATACTTACCAGGTGCCTTGAAAGTCCAGGCGGTCGACCTAACACTTATAGCTTGAGAGGCTATTCTCCGTACACTCAAAGAGAATTTGGTCATGGCACAGAATCTCATGAAGCAACACATAGATCGAGGTAGCTCTGAACATCAATTTGCATAAGGGGATCAGGTGTTTCTTCGACTGCAACCTTACAAGCAAAATTCCCTAAAGGTCGAGAATTGTTAGAATCTAGCGTCCAAATTTTATGGTCCTTATACCATTCTCAAGCATGTGGGACAAGTAGCCTATCAGTTAGCTTTGCCCAGCCATTCGAGGCTACATCCTATTTTTCATGTTTCATGCTTAAAGAAGGTGATTGGAGCTAAGTGCCAAATTCAAACCAACCTTCTAGAGTTAGCTAAAGAAGGATCCATTTGGCTATAGCCAGAAGACATTTTGGACCAGTGTGAGCATCGCCTACATTTGAGAACCATCAAGGAAGTCCTAGTCCAGTGGAAAGATAGAACTCTAGTAGATGCCACTTGGGAACCAGCTACCATTCTGCAACAATTTACTCATCTCAAGCCTTGAGGACAAGGTTGTTTTTAAGGGGGAGGACATGTTAGGGTCCTAACCCGCACATAGGTANATGTGGATCAAGTTCTCCATCTACTCTCTCAGCACCAACTTTTCCTGAAACAGTCTAAATGTGCTTTTGGCGCCTCAAAAGTAGAATACTTGGGTCATCTGGTTGGCAAGGATGGTGTAAGGGTGGATCCTAAAAATATTGAAGCTATGCAAAAATGGCCTCACCCAAAGACTCTTAAGATATTGCATGGATTTCTGGGCTTAACAGAGTATTATTGCAAGTTTGTTAAGAATTATGGGAAGATTGCAACACCTCTCACTGCTCTCCTAAAAAAGAACTCTTTCACTTGGACTCTAGCCATTGCTCAAGATTTTCACACCTTGAAGATGACCAAGTGCACCACTCCATTCCTCACCCTTCCCGATTTCACAAAGACCTTTGTGTTGGAATGTCATGCCTCAAGGAAAGGAATTGGTGATGTCCTTATGCAAGTGGATCGGCCTTTGGCCTTTACTAGCAAACAACTATTTGAAAGAAATCTGGGCAAATCCATCTATGAAAAGGAAATGTTGGCTATTATGCATGTCGTTGATCTGTGGTGCCCTCATCTATTGGGGAAACGTTTCCAAATTAAGACAAACCATCAAAGCCTCAAGTATTTTCTGGAACAATGCATTTCCTCCCCAGAACAACAAAAATGGGTGACTAAGCTCTTTGGATATGAGTATGACATCATTTACAAGAAAGGCAAGGACAATGTGGTTGCGGATGCACTTTCCTACAAATATGAAGATGAAGGATCCATTTTTTCTTTTTCTTTCATTGTCCCAGATTGGCTCCAAGTTGTTTGCCAGGAATGGCTACAAGATCCCAAAAGTTTGCAGCTGATCCAACAATTGCAGTCCAATGCTCCAGCTTCCCCAGGGTACTCTTGGCTCCATGATGATCTTTGATACAAAGGTCGTTTGTATTTAAGTAAAAAATCAAATCTTAAATCCATGGTACTTTCTAATATTCATGCTACACCCACAATAGGGCTCTCTGGGTTCACCATAACCTATGACAGGGTCAAATGTTCCTTTTTCTGGGATGGCATGAATAGGAAATTTGTAATTTTGTCGCTGAATGTGATGTATGTCAATGCAACAAGGGAGAAATAGTCAAATCTCCAGGCACACTAGAACCACTCCCGATTCCACCTGCTATTTGGAAGGATATCTCTATGGATTTTATTACCAACTTACCCAAATGGAGAAATAAATCAGTCATCATGGTGGTTGTTGATTTCCTTTCCAAGTATGCTCATTTTTACACCCTTCAACACCCATTTACAACATCCACGGTGGCTCACATTTTCATGGATCAAGTCTTCATGCTTCATGGCATGCCGCACTCCATTGTTTTTTATAGCGACCCAACTTTCACAAGCAATTTTTGGCAAGAACTATTCAATATACAAGGCAACGAATTTCATCTCAACACAACTTATCATCCCCAGACTGATGGCCAAACAAAAGTTGTCAACAAGTTCTTGGAAACATATTTGAGGTGTTTTTCCTCAGAAAATCAAAATCAATGGGCTCAATGGTTACCCCTAGTTGAATGGTGGTACAACACTTCATACCATACACCGACATGCATGACTCCTTTTGAAGTAGTATATGGACAGAAGCCACCTTCAGTTCTCTCATACTTACCAGGTGCCTTGAAGGTCCAGGCGGTCGACCTAACACTTATAGCTTGAGAGGCTATTCTCCGTACACTCAAAGAGAATTTGGTCATGGCACAAAATCGCATGAAGCAACACGTAGATCGAGGTAGCTCTGAACATCAATTTGCAGAAGGGGATCAGGTGTTTCTTCGACTGCAACCTTACAAGAAAAATTCCCTAAAGTTCGAGAATTGTTAGAATCTAGCGTCCAAATTTTATGGTCCTTATACCATTCTCAAGAATGTGGGACAAGTAGCCTATCAGTTAGCTTTGCCCAGCCATTCGAGGCTACATCCTGTTTTTCATGTTTCATGCTTAAAGAAGGTGATTGGAGCTAAGTGCCAAATTCAAACCAACCTTCTAGAGTTAGCTAAAGAAGGATCCATTTGGCTATAGCCAGAANAATAAAATAGAATAAGGCGGATGTAAGAAGACCTAATAGAAGCTTCCGCTTCTAGAAGGATATTCCTCTAGATGCTTCTTTTTAGTATAAATAGGAGTTGAGGGTATGAGAACCCCAGCTTGGATATTATTGTAATAGACCTCTGCTCAAATGGAGGTTGTCCCCTTGAAGAGGCCCGTAAACATTGCTTTTAGATTCAAAGTGTTATTTCTGTTATTATTCTCTTATCATTTCAGTGCTATTATGGTGAATGTTCTGATTATATTGTTGTTATTCTGCCATTTCTAGCATTTTATTTATCTTCTGCATACATTGTATATCTGGCATATTACATAAAATCACCTACTAAAATCCAGTGAGGATTCATATTTCATTCTCTGAGGTTTTCTAAGCATGTCATCATTCTTTTCTTATCTTCTAGAAGTGGAGGGTCATATACATTGGTGCACATAACCTTATCTGGAGTCCCTATAACTTGCAAAATGACTGATAATTAATTCCTTGCAGCTTCTGTCGAGATCAGGTCTACTTTTTTAGGGTTCCACAAGGTGAGAATGCCCCCACCGAATTTTGACTATCAATATCTAAAAAATTGTAAGTATTCAAACTTTTCCTACTTATTTGTACCATATTATCGGTTGTACATTTGGTTTCCTATATAAAACAAATATTCATTTTTTCCATTTTTAACTTATTTTTGAGAATTTTTGTTTCCTGGGGCTATTCGAGCCTCTTATATTCCAAGTGATAAACTTCATTTTAAGCCAAGTGGGGGAGAGGTAGGAAACAACGTTTTTATCTTGCCAGAGTTTATCAGAAGTGCTCCCAGTTCCTGCAGTACCACATTGTTGGGTTTTCTACCCTTCTTTCTCTTAGATTGCTTTGGTGATTTAGGTTGTTGGTTGTCTCCCAATTTGATACCTAGGTTTCCTATCTCTCCATGCATGTGTTTGATTCCTCTAGATTTTTCCTACTCCCTCATTAGGAAGAGATATTGTATACGATCCAGTTGGTCTGAAGGGATGGTATCCATACCTTGTTTTTTCCATTGGTCCAAAATATTTTGAAGGTCAATCCCTTCCCTTTCCATGATGTCATGAAGATCTGGATCCTATGTTCCGACCACACTGGGTGTTATTTCAGAATTGCCATCCCCCTCCTACATTGGAGTGTTTATGTCAGAATTTTTGTCTCCTATTGATCCTCTGTAAGTCTTGGTGGTGTCATGAGATTGTTGATTCTCCATTTCCTTATTTTCTTCCTTCCTACCAGGATCCCTCTCCCCTTTCTTCTCCTATCCAGTTTCTCTGTCCTAGGTTTGGTTCTCCGCTAGGCCTTCAAATTTGTTCTTTGATTCATAGTTACCAGTTGTGGAGGTTTTTCTTTGTCATATATTTCTTTTACCTTTGTAATTTGGTTGAACAAAGCCTTCCTCATCATGGGGTTGTTTCATTTTATCTTGCTCCATATTTTTGTTTAGTCGTCATTCCTGAATAGATGCCCATGTTTAGGACATTTCCTTCATCTAAACGGGATTTGTTCATAATAAACATTTTGGATCCATTCCTCATCCCTAAATTCCAAGCATATTGATTCTAGTAGTGCACCTGAGACATCCATCTCAATATAGATTCTTGAAAATGAGTTGTACCTTCCTTTTAAGGTTGCATCCGATGCCTTAACAAATTTTCCCAGCTTATTTCCTATTTCCTCGAAGGTGATTGGTATCCAATAGTCTAACAGTAAGGAATAAATTTTGATCCAAACTGGCACACACTTGAAGGTCTCCTTTTCTGGGGAAAAAATTTCCTTCTAGGGTCTCATATACAGCCCGACCGAGGCATGAAAATAGGGCCATCCTTCAAAAACCTTGTCTATGTATTCTAGGTTCATGAAGATAGTTGTAAGAAAACCTTTTGATCCTAGGTGTAGGTCCAACTCTCTGCATGGTTTCCAATGATATTTGATCCAGCTTCATAGGATTTTTCAGTGGGACATAATCCCATAAACTTGCAAATCAAGGCATGTGCCCTAGTCTGATCTATGTATTATTTAGTCTATGGATCTTCTAGAACAACTTTTGGGATCATTATCATTTTTAGTTTGCATGGATTGCTCCCTCCCACCCCAATTGGATGTGTTGGGTTTGTCTCCTTGCTTTGGTTCTCTTTGTTCTCCTCTCCTACTTGTCCTCTTTTCTCGTTCTTATCCTTGCCTTGCACCTCTAACACAGATCCAGATGCCCCTAGCAGTGGGGCCTTGAAACCTCCCCCGTGTGGACCTTTACCTCTATCAACCACGACTTTCTTGTAGGAGGGAGTCTCGCTCCCTCCCCCTTTGTTAACCATTCTACTCCCTAAAACAACCTAGAGACCTGCGAAACAAAGGTTGTTAGATCACAGACCTGCTCTGCTCCCCATTTTTTCTTTTCTCTCTTTGTTATTCATACACTTGTTCTTAATTATTTTGGTTGTATGTTAATTCATATTAACCGAACATTAATTATATATATATATATACTATAAAAAAGTATTATTTTTTAAAAATTACACTAATTTATTTATTATTAATATTAGTATTATTAAATTATTATGATGTAAACTTTGTTTTTTTCCACTTTTACATGATATAGTTTTTGTTTCATTTAGATTGTAATTTTTATTTTATTTTAATGCTTTTATAGATTGTAACTTTCATTTTAAATTTAAATTATTAGCATTAAATTTTATACAAAGCATTATAGAGTGCACCTCATTTTATATGTACAATATAAATCAAGAAAAAACTAGTAAAATTCATAATTCTCTAATTGAATACTATATACATAATAAGTAAGAAATATGACACTATTTTAACATAGTATGAAGCAATTTTTCCAGCAATAGTTCTATTTGTATTAGAAAAATTTTATCCAAACTAAACAACATTGTAATAGAAAAATACAAATTTTTAATTGTAAAATTTTAACAAAATTAGAGTTTCCTTTGACAATAGAATTGAATACTTATTTATACAAAATCTCATACTAAAAACATGGTAGGTACAATATTTTACAAACTTATACAGTAGTAAAATAACATGGAAAAACATAACAAAATTGAGAAAGAAAACTTAAATAACTAACCCGTGAAGGGCATCTTCTACCAAGTCATCTAGGGTCTCCATAGCAGCTTCCACAAGGTGCATTTCCAAATTTGGTTGGTCCATAATGCGAGAGCCATCTATAGTTGTCATTAGTTCCAAATGTGACAGGCATTGAATGTCCATTACCTCTTCCAAGATGAGCCACATTACAACAAAAATGACCTAGTAGAGCTTTGATACCATATTGTAACACACCCAGACCACCTACCTAGGCGCATTACTACAAGAACACTATGAAACAACTATGATTGAAGCCTTTAACACACCCAAAATCCCCTTTTAGGCACTTCCATAAAAATTATTGTCCTAATACCAAGATAAATGTAAATATAGTGCAACATTCCTAGTAAACATGCATCTAATGACACTTTTAAACCCCAAAACATAAACTAAAACAACAACTCATTAACAAGAAATAATTATTAAACTCAAGGTTCTTAATGCACAACAATTAGACATAAGAACATGGAAATATACACAAAGATTAACACTTAGATTTAGTAATATGAGGAAATTGAATGCAAGTGATGGATGTTCCTCCTAACCATAGATCTCTTTATCTAGATCTTAAAAACATAACCCAGAGCTAGGGCTATGTATCCACAAAAGAGGGTTTCTTCCATTGTCCACTCACAGCTCAAATAAACCCACAATTCACTAGCATTCTCCTATATCTATCATGATTTCCTCCGTCCCTATTCCTCTTGACCTTCCCAACCCAAGGGATATAACCCTTCATTTCTCTCATTCCATTGAGTTGTACCATTCATTTATCATGGTTTCTCTAGCGAGGGTGATCAGGAATATCACTATTGGGAACTCAAGGGAACTTGTTGCTAGGAAAACTACTAGGAAAGAAAAAAAACAAGCTTTCTACTCCAGCGCAACTCACATAGGAATTCACTCCCCAGGCCTAACAACCTGGTTCTTTTGCAAGCCTGACAACTTTCTTCTTCCATCTTCAGCTCCAAGAATGCTCCACAAATCATTGCCTCCTACTCCCAGCTCCAACACTCTTCGTTTTTGTTTGTTAATCCCTATAGGTTAGGTATAAAATCCCTTATTAAGCCCTAGATATTGAATTATTAAATTTCTAGTGTTATATTTGTATGTCGATTATAACCCTTCATTGCACCATTTCATTATAATTGTACCCTTTGTCTCCTATATATATGCCAAGGAAACCTAGTCTTAGGATCATATTATCACATCTCATATTGTACTCTAAATTGGATATGTTATAAAAGGAGGTTTCCCCCTCAAAGTGGACCATATTCGTTGTTTTTTTATCATTTTAAGGTATTTGATCATAACATTTGGTATCAAATCATCAATCCTAGGGTTTTTCTTCTTCAATCATGTCATCTTGGAATTTTTTCTATAACGTTTTTTTGGGGAAGCTTCTGACAACAAAATTTGGAGGTTACTTAGAAGACATATCAAGGTACCTATGGTAAATATTTTAGCTTATGGGTTATTATACTTTCAGAGATACAACCTATGGAATATAGGGTTTTTTACTCATCCTAAATTCAATTTTAGACAAGTCATATTGGGGTTTTTTCTATAACTTCTTCTCTAGGAGGTTTCAAACAATGAATTTTGTGGAGACTAAGGGGACATATCCTAGTACAGGTTGTCCAAATTTCATATTATGGTTCACTATACTTTCTAATATATAGTGCATGTGATACAAGGCTTGTGACTAATCTTGAAATCGGTTTTAAAACAATCAATTTGGAATTTTCACTGTAAAAACATTATTGTGAAGTTTTTTACTTAGAAATTTTTAGAATCCTGAGTATACATAGAGGATTACATGTGATGAACTTTTTGTATTTCGAATCATTATTATTTTTTAAATATATCTTATGGAAGTTGGGGTTGTTTACTAATCCTGAAATTAGTCTTAAACAATACATTTTGGTATTTTTCCTATAATGTTTTATCAATCAAGGTTCAGGCTGTGAAATTTCTAGGAGTTTAAGAAGTCATATTAGAGTACTGCATGCTGAAATTTCAGACTTATAAGGGTTCAAAGTTCACACACACACACACACACACACACACATATCAGGAAAAATACCATCCATTTAGTCATACTCATAATTATGGGTTTGAAAGTTACGTAACTTACAATTGGCATAACTTTTGATTAGAAAATCTATTTTTGGTGATTCGGAATATGTGATAAAGAGGAAAAAGATGAGAATCATTATTTTCTCAAATGGATCCAAAGGCTCCTCCAAAATTTACTTCTCTAAATAAACCTCCAGAAATATCTTCTATAACTCATGCAAAAAATGAAGAGATACATAACAAGTTATCCAAATTGAAGGAAAAAATTAATGATTTGAGTGTTAGGTCAATAACGAGTGATGAGTTGGTAAAATAAAAATAAAAATTTAAGATATGGAAAAGAAGATGGAACAAATGGAAAATAATATGGATTAAAATCAAGAGCATATGGAAAGGAAGATGAAAAAGAACATGGATGAAAATAATAATGAAATTAAGGAAGAATTACAAAAATCCATGAATGAATTGAAATTTTTATTTCTTCTAGGATCTTTCATGCTCTATATGAGAGACTCACTAAAGGGGATATCAAAATGAAAGTAAATCGTGAAAATAAGGAGAAAAAGGTTGTTGAGACTCAATCACACATGGGAGGTACTTTATCACAATTGGAGAGCACCAAAATTGAATTTAAGAATTATTCACTACTCCAAGATCCACATCATCATGGCTTCAAGTTAGCACCATTGAACTACTTCA
Organism: Picea glauca; assembly: GCA_000966675.3. NCBI lineage: Eukaryota > Viridiplantae > Streptophyta > Pinopsida > Pinales > Pinaceae > Picea > Picea glauca. The sequence goes on from JZKD02S0112602.1 coordinate 353,547, forward strand.
TTCCAAAGATCAATATGAGGAATTTTCATGGCAAAGATCCTATAACATGGATATTCCAGATGGAATAATTCTTGATATACACCAAATGCCAAGCTTTAAAAAGGTACCTGTTCCATCCTTGGATTTATAAAATGACCAATTTGTTTGGTATCAATGGCTTCATGAAAGAAAAAAGGAATTATATTATCTATCGGTACATTTTTACAGATGAATTGATATCACATTATGGGGATATTAATAGCAATACACTCTTTAGTTAATTGATAAATCTTTGGCAAAAAGGTCCAATTACAAAGAACATTCAACAATTCCAAAAATTGATTCTCAGGGTAAAGAACGTTCCTGAGAATAATTCATTAGATATATTTATGGGTACTTTAAAGGATAACATTTAACATCAGGTGAGTCTCTTCAAACCTAAATCCCTAGAGCAATATTTCAGTATGGAAAGGGAAGTGGAAAATAGAAACATGGATACTAGAAGGGTGACCACTGACAAATATAGAGAGAACCATGTTACCTCTCCTAAACCAACAAGTTTGACACCTCATCAAATGGATGAAAGAAGAAAAAAGGGACTATGTTTGAATTGTGACAACACGTACAATAAAGGGCATAAATGTGGTGAGAATAAATTATTCTACATAGACTGTGAAGAGAAAGAAGATTAATAATTGGAACCATCACAAGATATATATATATATATATATATATATATATATATATATATATATATATA
>JZKD02S0112625.1:0-24443 GCA_000966675.3 Picea glauca
ACACACACACACACACACACACACACACACACACACACACACACACACACATATATATATATATAACTTGGCTCGATGCACACTCCCAGGTCATCCTCGCACACTTACTCAATTGCACACAACACTATGAAATGTGTTCACCCTTCCTTTGATGTGAAACTGCGTGCACTTACCCAGGTGCACACATCACTATGAAATGTGTGCACCCTTTCTTTGATTACAATTCCCACGCGCTACTCAGGTGTGTGCAACACCAAAACTTACTGCAAACGACTCACCAGCCTATATGTAAATTTACACTTACAATCGGTACCAACGACTCACTAGCCTATATGCACAATTACAAAGGAATTGGATTAGGGACATTACATATACAATGAGGATTTGAAGGCCTACCATATATACATTTAAGGACAATGACATATTGAGGTTAGTTGGGATGTGAAGTTTGAGGAGGAGTTGGATTCCAAGAAGTCCCGAGAGACCACAACAGAGACATGTGGTGAGGAGCAGGAGGATATAAAGGTTGAGGAGAGTACAAGTACATCAAGTATAGTGAGTCAACCTTTATACCATGAGGAGGATTCAGAGGAGTCAGTAGACCTAGTGGACCCTCCTAGTGAAAAGGACACGAGGACTAGATGGCTTCAAGATACTTTGAGAGATGCAAAGAGGCATGTGGCCCCCAAGGGAAATTTCATGGAGAGTAGGCCTCCACAAAGGTTTTCAAGCTATGTGGCTCTTATGAGTAGCATAATTGATTTTGAGCCTTCTAGTTTTAAGGAGGAATCATACCACCCAGTTTGGAAGGATGTCATGATGGAGGAATATTAGTCCATCATGAAGAATGATGTGTGGGACATAGTTCTGAGACTAGAAGGGAAGTTTGTGTTGACTTCCAAGTGGACTTATAACATCAAGTATGTTGTAGATGGTAGCATTGGGAAGTATAAGGTGAGGTTTGTGGTGAGAGAGTTCTCCTAGAAAGAGGGAGTGGATGCCACACACCCACAACGGCATAAAACAAATTTCTCCTTTTTTCTCAAAGGAAAAATTCCCAAATTCCTACAGGGGGATAGCGCAGGCTATCTCATTCCTCATCCTCCACCTCATGATCGAGACCCACAACCATAGGCTTAGTTTAAAAGGCCCATCGCATTTCATGACATCAGGGCTCCTGATGCAAGGCGTCCCAACCTCTTCATCTCCTTCAGTCCCAAAAGAGATTAAGGGGCCTAGCACGTGCTATCCCTCTCACCTATGATCATGATGTGACCCTCCATGATGTTGTGACCACAGCCTACAACCATAGGTTATTTCGTGTTTCGCAATTTCAAGACTTCATGTCCCTCGACTTCTCATTTCTTCGAATTATTGGGTCCTAAAATACCGATCTCGGAGTTATACCCTTAGCCAACTACTAGCGTCTGCCTCCTCCTTCTACCACATGACCTTGTCCTATGACCTAGGGTCAACTCATTGAGTGTGTCGGGGTTTTGTATGCCAGAATTTCATGACTTGCAAAACTGAGAGATTCTTCCCTTTGGTCTCCTGGACGTCGAAACACTGAAACTCATTCAAGATAAATCGACGGTCCAAATCACTCTTGGATCAACGACCATGATTACGTCATGAATTCGTGAATCATGAGTTTATGCGGTCCTACCCTTTGACCACTCCAAGTCACGAGTTAGCAAAATTCCACCCGACTGCCATGCGTCCCTGTTAAATGGATGGTCCTGATTAAATCAGGACTTTTATGACTATGATGATTCCATCCTCCCATCTACACAAGGGTTAAGATTGATGGCCTAGATATCTCTTGATGGATCCTAGGATCTATGGTCCTGGTTCCATTGCTACTTGTGAAGGCTGAAGGGGTCAAGGCGTTAACACCCGCGCTCCTCCTCTATATCCATTGGTCCTGACAGACCTGGGGTAATTTCCGAAAGGATCTCGTCCATTCATCTACCAAATGAAGGGATAATCCCTTTCGATAATTGGATTCGCTATCCTTTCTAAACTTGGGTCACAAAATTCAACCTTTCAGAGCTTCAGACTCCCATGACTCTGAAACCTTAGAGAACTACTCTTTCTTGCACAGGTTTTCCAAACCCGAATCGCATGAACCTTCCAATGATTCTAGGGAAATTATCCCTGATTTTAGTTGGGTTTCTAGGTAAAGGCTCAGTATGGTTCCAAAGTTATGAGGCGATTCCTGAGAAAAGGTGCTCTCCAAGAGCCATCCTAGAATATTGCAAAGGTCAACCAGATGGGTCTATTCTCAATGGGATGGACACATACTTTGAAATTAACTAATTTACACAGACATCAACTATGGAATAAAAGTATAAACATTCATCCATGATATTCAATTCAAAATATAAGGCATAAAACACTTATCAGAACCATAAGGCATGATGCAACTGCTGAGAGGGGTGCTCGTTTCCACCCAACCATAGGCTTAGTGACTCCAAACAGATTTACCACTAGCCACCCCCGAGCTAGACCACGATGCTCTAAGATTCAATCTCTTACTTCAAGCTCAATGGAATTCAAGGACGAAGGTTACTCTCCTTCTCCTGATACAGACAAAAATCCAAGATGAAATTTACTCTCCTTCTCTTGTGTTCAGAACTCCCTGTGGTTCCAGGGTTTTGCAGTTCTCTTCCCTGATCCCTATCGCGCGTGCTCCCTTTCTCTACCCTTCCCACACTTGTTGTCTTTCCCTTCTCTGAAAGATTGCATGTGGCATGAATTCCCTCGTCTGTGGTCAAGTATGAGAGCTTTATGGATGGGCGGTTCACCCCATCCCCTCATTAACTCTTGAGGAGCCTCCCTACCTACCATCCTGACGGGAAATTCATTCCAGGGTCAAAGAGTTTCCTTGGTCTTTGAGCAAGTAAAAACCAGTATGGTATTGGTTTGGTGGAAGTTAATGCAACCATTCCAGGTCCCTTCCACCACCCTTCATTAACCATCGTGGTCTCTTTTAGCACATCCCCCTCCCAACAGTCATGTAACATATATTCATAACATAATTTAAATTCATCGACCTTTTATACAAAGGTCCATCAAATCAAACATTCACAACTTTGAGTTTTCCATAGTTCTTCATCAATATAGTTATTTTTACAGACTGGGGGAAACATGGTGGTACAATTCCCTCCTCCTTAAAGCTAGAACATCGTCCTTGATGTTCTATCTATTAATTATGACGTGTATGTACAGAAGTAAACAAAATCAGATATGCATGTTTCATGGCATCTTCATTTCCCACGTAGCCTCATCGGGGCCAAAATATTTTCACAGCACCTTGACCTATGCAATGGTTTGATTCTTGAGTGGGGTTTCCTTTCTATCCAGTATGCATAGAGGTTCTGCCAGGAATTCTCCCTTCGGTTCCACCTGGATCACAGACCATTCAATTATATGATTAGAATCATGTACATATTTCTTCAACAATGAAACATGGAAAACAATGTGTGCTTTTACTGTGGGAGGAAGTGCTAGTCTATAGGCTACAGGCCCCACTCTATCTAGAACTTCAAAGGGTCCACAATACCGAGGTGCCAACTTGGCACAATCTCCCATCCTCAGGGAACTCTTCTTGGGCCTAACTCTGATATATATGTGCTCTCCCGTCTTGAATTCTCTAGGGGTTCTCTTTCTGTCGGCGTAAATTTTATGTCTGTTCTGAGTGACTTTCAGATTTTTCTTTATCTGAATCACTCGTAGTTCCATTTCTTTCAACATGTCRGGTCCAATAGTATTTATGTTTAATGGATTACTCCAATTGATTGGAGTGTTGCACGGCCTACCATAGAGGACTTTGAAAGGGCTCATCTTTAGTGATYCTTGGTAGCCGTTGTTGTAGGCAAATTCCACCAGTGGCARGTAATCTTCCCACTTTTTAGGTTGATGCATTACATGCATCCTTAGCATGTMTTCTAATATATGGTTCACWCTTTCCATCTGTCCATCGGTTTGAGGATGATAGGTTGTGTTGAACAAAAATTTGGTCCCCAAACTAGCCATAAAGGATTTCCAAAAGTTTGAGGTAAATTTTGTGTCTCTGTCAGACATGATCTCCTTAGGCATGCCATGTAGTCTAAATATCTCCTTCATGAACATGTTTTCGATGTCTATTGCCTTGCAAGTCGATTTGACGGGGATAAATGAGCAGACTTGCTCAATTTATCCACCACTACCATGATGGTGACATGCTGCCTGGCCGATGTTGGTAATACGGTGATGAAATCCATGGAGATGGTCTCCCATTTCCATTCCGAGATTGGTAGAGGTTGTAATAATCATGTTGGGTTTCGGTGTTCTTCTTTAACCTGTTGGCATTCTATACATTTGGATAAATACTCAGCTATGTCTTTCTTCAATCCAGGCCAATAGAATTGTTTCCTGGTGGCCGCGGTCATCTTCTGGTATCTTGGGTGACCAGTATACGATATTTTATGTAGTTCATCCATTATGAACCTCTTCAAGTCGTCACAATTTGGAATACATAATCTATTTCTATAAGTTAGTAGACCTCCATATAACATCTGGTAGCCTTCGTACTTTATCCATGCGAGCTCTTGCTCCAGGTATGAGGTCACGGTCTGAAAGAACGCATCCGTTTCTTGTGCATTCTTGACTCTTTCCCTGACGTTGGTCTCGCAGGTGCTCACCATTTCCATATGAATTGTTTTCATACTTCTTCTAAGGGCATCGGTCATCTTATTTTCCTTTCCCTTGATATGTTTGATTTTGAAATCAAACTCGCTAAGAAGGGACATCCACCTAGCTTGTCTAGCATTGAGTTTTGGTTGGTCAAACAGGTGTCACAATCCACAGTGGTCTATCATAAGTAAAAATTTCCTACCCAAGAGGTAATGCCTCCACATCTTCAAGGCGTGCACTATGGCGGCTAGTTCTAGATCATGGGTCACATAGTTGACTTCATGTTCATTCAATTTTTGGGATTCATAGCAGACTATGCTTCCTTCTTGCATAAGGACTCCTCTGAGCCCTTCCTTCCAGGCATCAGTGCACACTAGGAAGTCATTTTTGGGATCGACAATCTTCAACATAGGTGCATGGGTCAGTAGGTGTTTTAGGGTCTGAAACCTTTCTTCACATTTTGGGGTCCAAAGGAATTTAACTCCCTTATTCTGGAGGGCGGTGATTGGACAACCAATCTTGGAGAATCCTTTTATAAATCTCCTATAGTATCCCGCTAAGCCCATAAAGGATATGATGTCTGAAACGTCCTTTGGAGTAGGCCATTCCATGATAGACCTGATCTTGTCAGGGTCTACTGCTACCCCTTCTTTAGATATGACATGGCCCAAGTAATGTATTTTCTTCTAGAAGAAATCACACTTGCTAAACTTGGCATAGAGCTGATGTTCTCTTAGMACTTGAAGCACAAGTCTAATATGTTCCTCATGTTCCTCTCTATTCTTGGAGTAGATTAAGATATCRTCAATAAAAACTAGTAMAAATTTGTCTAGGAATTTGGTGAGCACATTGTTCATCAAGCACATAAAAGTGGAAAGGGCATTGGTTAATCCAAATGGTACTACCACAAACTCGTAGTGACCATATATCGTTMTGAAGGCGCTTTTATGGATGTATTCACCCTTAATTCAGACTTGATGGTATCCAGATCTCAAGTCAATCTTGGAGAAGATGGAAGCACCTCCTGACAGTGTTTCATGTAAACCTACACAGGAGATCTAGCTAAAGCAAGTACAAACAAAGCTTATCAATAAAGGAAGAGAGATTCAATATGGAAGAATGAGAAAATGTATTCACACTACTCCATTGAGATGATGATTGATACATAGATCATGATCAATATGATACAATGAATGAGTGGAATACACTCATATATAGGGCAAAGCATTCCATAATTAAGAAAAACAATCAAGTAGTTAACTTTCCTTAGGAATGCATGCATGCATAATAGTGATGGTAAAAATAAAAAGTCTAAATAGAACTAGTCAGTTAACTCCCACTGAACTAGTGTGTCGAAAATAAAAATTTCTCCAACACCCCCCCTGAACATCACTATGGAGTAAACAATGAGTCCCGGCTACTAGTCCATTTTAGGTACTCATGTACAATGCAACTAATGAACACTAAATAAAAGTGAGGAAAGAGGGAAAACTATGTGGGAACAAAACCCCCCCTCAAAAGATAATGTATCAAAAGAAGAAAATGACAACTGCTAGGAAACTATGTTCTTCACTACAAGGCGATCCCGCAAAGTCTGAAACTTCTGCTCATTGAAATTATTCTTGAAGATGTATAAATCTTTATGAATCTGATGAAGTCCTTTGGAAACCTGTCAGGCCTTGTACTTCTTGATCTTGTGGACCCATCTGCACCTGAAAATTTTCCTTTCTAGTGGATGTGGAACCAGATTCCAAGTCTGGTTCTATAGGAGTGAGTCATACTCCTTCTGCATGGCTGCTTGCCATAATGGATTTCCCACAACCCTATTGTAGTTATGTGGATCAGCAGATTGAACCATATAGCAATGCATGGGCATCACAGGTTCTGAAGCTGAAAATACATGAGAAGGCTCCTCATGCTGAGATCGAGTCCTCCTCAAATCCAAAGGATTCCTTGCAATGTTTCCTACTACCTGAAGTGTGGTATGTGCCTTCTTGGGAATCTGTTAAAGCTTCATCACTTGCTTCTTATTTGACTATACTTCCTTCTTATTTCCATGTACAAAATCTAAGTGTATGGAATCATCTCTAATGTCCGAAACTGATGGAAGAACAAGAGTATATGCATGTTGCACTGGAGGTGCATGCAAAGTACTCTCCTTATGTGCAAGTAAAATAGAGGAGTCATCGTCAGAAAACTTAGTGAATTTATACAACCTTGACTTGTGATCCACCTCACCAATTGCAATAATGGAATTGTCATGCATGTCAATTACTGAAACTGAATCTGATGTAAATTCAACCTTTTTTCCATTCTGAGTGATTTGATAAACTGAGAGCAGATTCATAGAAAGTTTTGGAACATGTAAAACATTCTCAAAACTTCCATTGTGGAGTTCCACTCTCCCTTCTCCTGCTACTACTACTGNACTTATCAACAACCTGAGGGGCTATATAACTCAAATTTGAACCAGGGTCAATTAGAATAGACACTAGGTGGTTAGTGATCATACCTTCCATCTCCACCACTGAAGCTTGGTGGTCAGCTGGTTTATTATCCACGACTGCATAAATTCATGGCATACTTCTGGCCATGTCATTGACGGTGGTAGCCTCTTGGGGGTTGTAAATTCTCCTATTGTTTTGTTGTTGGTGTGGGTAGTCCCTCAATATATGTTCTTCTCCACAACCCCAACATTTCAAGGGTTCTTTCTTTGGATTATCAGTCTTTCTGGGGGTTGACCCAAAAGGCTTATTTCCGCTCTAGGAGGGGAAATTATGTTGGTGTACACTTCGGGTAGGAAAGCTCATCCTTGTATCCTTTTTATAGTTTTTAAATATTGGGGATTTAAACCCCTTTTTCTAGAATCCCGAACCATTCTTCTACTTCCAACCTTCGCAAGGTTCTGTCTGAAGCCCAAACTGTTCATAAAAATATCTTTCCTTTTGGATAGTGTCTTCTAGGGTCCTTGGTTCATTAAACTCAATCCTGTTATGATAGTCCTTAGGTAGCCCATTGATAAATCGTTGCACCTTTTCCTTTTCTGGTTTTATATAGGGTACTTACCTCAGCAGCTCAAGAAATCTGTTGACATATTCTTCTATGGTGTGTTTCCCCAACTTGAGTTCATAGAATTATTTAGTCTTTTCGTCGAAATACTTTTCTGATAGATACTTCTTCCTCAAGTATCTTTCAAACCGTTCCCAAGATAGGTCTTCTTCATGAATCCCCTTTACATTCATAAGGTCTTCCCACCAAATGGAAGCCTTTCCATTCAAGTTGAAAGTGGGTACTCGGGTCTTCAAGTTTTCCGAGAAGTCATGGACTCTAAAATAATTCTTTAGTCCAAGCAGCCAAGCCTCTGCTTCCTCTCCTCTCTTTATCTCACCATTGAAATATAGTGGTTTGGCCTTCTTGAATTCTTCGAGATTATGACTTTTGGAATTCTTTCTCTTCTTCCATTTTCTTTGGGAATATGAACTAGTTCTGCTACTAGAAGATCCCTCCGAGTCGCCAGTTTCCTTTCCAGAGGAAACGTCTGATGCTCGTCCCCTATCTCTAGGGTGGGCCTTCCGCGAGGTGATCTTCCAAGTGTAGCCACTCAAAAGGCCATGTTTTCGTATCTCGGGTGGACTTCGAGTCTTCTTTGTCTCTCGTCGATCCTCGTGACTGGTGTCAAGTCCATGTTGTAGTTGTCTTTGTATGTCGGATAAACTCTACTGCAAGACTACATTAATTTTCGTTTGCTTCTCTTGTTCTTTTATCAACCTCTCGTTGTCGGCCTTGCATCTTTGTAGTTCAGCCATGAGACTCCTCACAGCCTCATCTAGATCCAGAGGAGTCTCTACAGCCCTCCTTTCATCAGACTCTTCATCTCTATTGTGGGAGTCGTCCCCCACCTCTTGGTCTGTCACCATTCTATACGTCTGCAGTTTTCTTTCATTTGATCATTCACTTGTGTGTAGACAAAACACTTGTTGTTAGCTAACATTATATTCATTCATAACCAGCACATAAATTCACATTTCTCAAATGCATACACATAGTAGGGATTTCATTCGTTTCTTTAATAACATTATTAACTTCGACTTTTGGTAAAGGGGGTTAAGACAGAGGGTTACTCTTTTTAAGAGTAATTCAAACAGAGTTTCTACATGACTCATTCATGAGCCCAAGCAGGCCAAGTGTTGTAATCATGCTCTGATACCAATTTGTCACACGCCCACGGTGGCATAAAAAAAAATTCTCCTTTTTTCTCAAAGGACAAAATTCCCAAATTCCTATAGGGGCCTAGCATAGGCTACCTCATTCCTTATCCTCCACCTCGTGATCGAGACCCGCGACCATAGGCTTAGTTTAAAAGGCTCATCGCATTTCATGACATCGGGGCTCTTGATGCAAGGCATCCCAACCTCTTCATCTCCTTCAGTCCCAAAAGTGATTAAGGGGTCTAGGGCATGCTAGCCCTCTCACCTATGATCATATTGTGACCCTCCTCCACATGACCACGACGTTGTGATAACGGCCTACAACCATAGGTTATTTCTCATTTCACGATTTCGGGACTTCACGTCCCTCGACTTCTCATTTCTTTGAATTATCGGGTCCCGAAATACCGATCCCCGAGTTAGACCATTAGCCAACTACTAGTGCCAACCTCCTCCTTCTACCACACGAACCTGTCCTGTGACCTAGGGCCGACCCACTGAGCGTGTCAGAGTTTCGTATGTCGGGATTTCGTGACCTGGAAAACCGATAGATTCTTCCCTTTGGTCTCCTGGACGTCGAAACGTCAAAACTCATTCATGCTAAATCAACGGTCCAGATCACTCATGGATCAATGAACACGATTACGTCGTGAATTCATGAATTATGATTTTGTGTGGTCCTACCCTTTGACCACTCCAAGTCACGAGTTAGCGAAATGCCACCCGACTGCCACGCGTCCTTGCTGAATGGATAGTCCTGATTAAATCGGGACTTTCAGGACTATGAAGAGTTCATCCTCCCATCTACACAAGGGTGAAGATCTATGACCTAGATAGCTCTCGATGGATCCTGGGATCTACGGTCCTGGTTCCATCACTACTTGCAAAGTCTAAAGGGGTCGAGGTGTTAACGCTCATGCTCCTCCTCTAGATCCATTGGTCCTAACAGACCTGGGGTATTTCTGAAAGGATATCATCTATTCATCTACCAAACGAAGGGATACTCCCTTTTGATAATTGGATTCGCTATCCTTTCTGAACTTGGGTCACGAAATTCAACCTTTCGGAGCTTCAGATTCCCACAACTCTGAAACCTTAGAGAACTACTCTTTCTTGCACAGGTTTTCCAAACCCGGATTGCATGAACCTTCAGATGGTTCTTTGGAAAATATCCATGATTTTAGTCGGGTTTCTGGGTAAAGGCTCAGTGTGGTTCCAAAGTTATGAGGCGATTCCCGGGGAAAGGTGCTCTCGAGGAGTCATTCTAGAATATTGTGAAGGTCAACCAGATGGGTATATTCTCAATGGGATGGACACATACTTTGAAATTAACTAATTTACACAGACATCAACTATGTCATATAAGTATAAACATTCATCCATGATATTCAATTCAAAATATAAGTCATAAAACACTTATAAGAACCATAAGTCGTGATGCAACTGCTAAGAGGGGTGCTCGTTTCCACCCAACCATAGGCTCAGTGACTCCAAATAGATTTACCACTAGCCACCCCCGAGCTAGACCACGATGCTCTAAGATTCAATCTCTTACTTCCATCTCAACAAAATTCAGGGATGAAGGTTACTCTCCTTCTCCTGATACAGAAAAAAATTCAGGACGAAAGTTACTCTCCTTCTCCTGTGTACAGAACTCCCTGTGGTTCCAGGGTTTTGCGGTTCTCTTCCATGATCCCTGTCGGGCATGTTCCCTTTCTCTACCCTTCCCACCCTTCCATTCTTTCCCTTCTCTACAAGATTGCATGTGGTGCGAATTCCCCAGTCCGTGGTCAGGTCTAAGAGCTTTACGGATGGGCGGTTTGCCCCATCCCCTCATTAACTCTTGAGGAACCTCCCCACCTACCATCCTGACGGGAAATTCATTCCAGGGCCAGAGAGTTTCCTTGGTCTTTGAGAAAGTAAAAACCATTATGGTACTGGTTCAGTGGAAGTTAACACAACCATTCCAGGTCCCTTCCACCACCCTTCATTAGCCATCATGGTCTCTTTTAGCACATCTCCCTCCCAACAGTCATGCAACACATATTCATAACATAATTTATATTCATCAACCTTTTATACAAAGTTCCATCAAATCAAACAGTCACACCTTTGAGTTTGCCATAGTTCTTCGTCAATATAGTTATTTTTACATACTGGGGGAAACAAGGTGTTACAGTGGACTATGAGGATACTTTTGCTCCAGTCTCTAGGTATACACATATAAAGTCTTTTATTTGTTTGATTTGGTTATGGGGTGGAGGGTACATCAAATGGATGTAAAGAAAAAATTCCTCAATGGTGTGATTCATGAGGAGGTGTACATAAAGCAACCTTAGGGATTTGAGGTATGTGGGAGGGAGTCCCATGTTTGCAGGTTGAATAAAGCATTGTATGAACTCAAGCATGAACCTAGGGAATGGTACTCAAAGATCAACAAGTATTTGCAGAGCATGGGCTTCACCAAGAGTGAAGAGGATCCCAACCTATATCTCATATAGGTTGGTGAGGATCCCCTTATATTGGTGTTGTATGTTGATGATTTGTTACTCATGAGAGCAGAGAATCTCATAGACAGTTGCAAGAGGGATTTGGCTTCAGAGTGAGAGATGAAGGATACTGAATTGATGCATTAATTCTTGAGATTGGAGTTATGGTAGCAGTTGGGTCAGATATTCCTTGGACAAGGGAAGTATGTAGTTGAGATACTGAGGAGGTTCGGGAGGATGGATTGTAAGTCCATGACTACACCTGTGATCACAAATCTAAAGAAGTTTGGCGAATTAATATTTAGACTTGGTGTATCCCATGATGCATAGGTAGTTGATTGGTTCATTGATGCATCTAGTCAACACTAGGACAAATATTTTCTTTGTTGTAAACACCTTGAGCTAGTTCATGGTTGAGTTGAGGGTACCAACGAAGCATGTGCTCAGGGACCTTCAGGGTGCAATTTGATTTGGTATGAGATGTGTCGAGGGTGATGGAGTGAAGCTACATGGATATTCAGACTCAGATTGGGAAGGTAGTGCAGTTGACAGGAAGAGCACTTCTAGTGGTTGCTTCAGCCTAGGATCATTAGTGGTTTCTTGGTTCAGCAAGAAACAAACTTTTGTGACACCCAATTTAGTAGAGGTGGAGTATATGGAATCTATTTTGGCAAGTTGTGAAGCCATTTGACTTCGTAAGCTTCTTGCAAATTTATTTGGTTAGGTGTTGGAACCTACAATGATTTACTGCGACAATTAGATTTGTGTCAAAGTCTCAAAGAATCTTATGTTTCATGATAGATCGAAACACATTGAGATCAAATACTACTTCATCAGAGATAGGGTTCACAAGGGAGTTGTGAAGCTCCTGAACATTTCCATAAATGAACATATTGCATATATTCTCACCAAATCCCTAGTGAAGGGGAAATTTGTCTACTTTAGAGACAAGCTAGGAGTGGTTGAGAATACCTCCCTCGCTAAGAGGGAGTGCTACTGTTTTTATATCTTCAAGGATTTATTCTCACATTGGCCTTGGTGTCGGGCATGTGGGAATAATTTTTGGCTCTCACTTTGCATTTTTATTTTGTGAAAACCCCTTCTATGTAGATCTGGGGCTTGGAATTGTTATTGTTGGGGCTTGGCACCCACTTGGATGAATAAACAATTATAATTTAATGTTGAGTTTAGAAGGGCCTCCTAAAATCACTCATTAGACTTCTTTAAAAAAGAGGAAATGTGAGGAGGTACCACACATATTATTTTGTCAGAATGGTGTTGGAATGATTGAGTGAGCTCTCTTTCCAAGGAGATTGGGGTTGCAAATTTCAGTAAGGAAATTCTTTCCTTTGGAAAATCTGGCCCAAGGTTTTTTGTCTTTTTTATTTTATTTTTCTAACCAAAGAGAGAGAGATCGCATGTGTGGTTCACACGTGTGAGAGAGGAAGAGGAAAAAATTCCACATGTGTGAGCTATAAAGTCTGTACAACATGTGTTAACTGTACAACCGTAGGAATAGTTCCACGTGTGAAATGTACGATGCAATTATTATAGGTCGTAATGCACGTGCAGGTTTGTACAACAATTGAATATCATCCGTAAAATCGCATGTGTAAGGAGGGAGATGCAAGGGAATATACACATGATGTCATCATCCATATAGGCTGACATCACCAATGTCATACAACAAATTTGCAAGTTGGAAGGGTTTTCCAAAATTTTGTTGAAGATGTAAATTTCTCTAAGAGGAATGGTTTTGTGCTCGAGATTCTCAATCCAAAACTTTTTTCTCAACATAAACTTGTGTCTCTTGTATATGGATGATTTATCTATGTTCTTTGTGCTTCTGTTATCATTTTCTGTCATAATTTCAATGTAAAATTATTCAGTGATAACAACCCTAGTTTGTTGTTTGAGGTCACTTGGAAGTAATTTTCAGATCTGAAATTGAATGCATCAAATACTTAAAATTTGAGACACCTCCCATGTAATCTCTTTGGATCACATAATCAAATGAAAGCATCTAAAGGTTATATCATGTATGAAAATTGTAGCATGCAATGCAACGATTGATACATTTGTTTTAGCATTGCCTTGCATGTCACATCAATGGGAAAGTGTCACATTCTCTATCCTACATTTCCTTCCCGACCCTCATAATTTTCCTTTTTCTAAGTAGTTGTGGATAGTTTTGTCAACCCAGTCGATGAACTTTCTCCCTGTCATTCAATACTTTAGTTTTTGGAAAGCAACCCTATTCAAAGTTAGGATTATTGATAAGATACTCGGTCCAGAGCCTAGTATGACAGTAGCAAAGGAAGAAAAGGAACAATCGATTGATTCTTCACTTGTTTATGATCCAGCATTTTCTTTTCCAATGAAAATTGATACCTGGTATTTTGGAAGCTATACCCTACAAAGGCATGGGAAAATCTATAATCTCGGAAGAGGAAGTAGTAAAGACAAATCCGACGTAGTACAGAGACATCAAAGATATAAGAACAACGTGTAGTAGAAGTTATTGACCTAGCAGTAGCTCCTCCCCTAGCATCATACCTTCCAATTACATAACCAAATTGATATAGAGATAAAGAAGCAACACCACCACCGAAAGAAGCAACAGATCGAGACGTGTTTTTGTCTTTTATAACAACCATGACTTCGCGTGCAAAAACATTGTTTTTATTGTTGAAAGTTGAATGATTCATGAAATGTTGAAATACCCACCTTGCACACATGTAAATTAGTAAACCAACCACTCTATCAACTACATAGCTTCATTCGATGTTGCAACAGGACCAGGCACTTTGTTGGCAGGCAGAGAAGAGTTTTTGGAAGTGTACCACGTTTCAATACATCAATGTTGGTTTCAAGCTTTTAGGGATTTTGTTGGTTAGAATTTGTCCTTGCTACCATTCTTGGGTTGAACTAGGTTCATGTCTACTATGGTTTCCAACAAAACCCCTCTAAAACTATCGACACTGCACAATCTCACCCGAGATAGTTCTTATGGGTGGCTACAACACTCAGGTTCTTAACCTATGTTAAAATGAGTGGGGATCTGGAATTAACCTATGTTATCTTCATTTGTTTAATCTAACATTCAACTTATCTTGATTAAGCTTCCATTATTACTCATGCATGTAAAGTAATATATCTAACTAAGTCATTCATACATTTTCTAACATCTAATCATTAACAACAAAGGAGATACACAACATTCAATCACATAACACATGATCTACTGTAGTTCACCCCTCCTGGGCTACGTCCACAAAGATTTGGTTGCTCTATTATTTTATTATTATGTTTCCCAAAACTAAAGCGCCTTGCGCTTTACAACTCTCCATAAAAACAAGTCAAGATATACAATGAGGCAGAATAGGTCACACCAAGATCCTCAGCCTATGATCTAACCCTCAAGATATACTTTATTTTCTCCCCTCGACTCAACAACTTACAAAATAGATCGGAATTACAATCCTTTAGTCTTCAAATGACCAACAACATGACATCCAACTAAGAACCCCGACCTAAACCTCCTAGGTACCTATTTATACATGTTTTTGTCTTACCAACCATTACATCTTCTTACCAAAACCCTAACCCTAGCATGGTTAGGTATTCTTGCATGGCCTCACATTCTTTCCTCCTTTGCATGCTCGTTCACCTAGCACGTGTTTATTTTCCTGCGAGCTGTCTTTTCCTTATTTGTTCTTTATTCTCCAAAATTAGTCTTTAATCCAAAATGGGCATTCCCCCAACACTAATATGTGGCTCATCCCGAGCCACCTAGGAACTGCACACTCCCTTGATAGCCTCTGCTAGACTATGGAACTTGTCTACCAGTCCCCTTCCTCGTGTTTGGACCTGCACGACCTTTTCCATAAGTGATTCTAGGTTATGCGTTGTGTCTTCCTCATGAACTATGGTTGTGAATTCCTCCTCTATCTGCGCCATATTCTTCTTCTCTGCCTCTAGCTACGTGATCATTTCTCCTGCTAGCTCTTTTAGGAGTTCCATCTACACATGTCTCTTATGTTTATGCGCATGCGCCATCTTTAGTTCGGCCTGCAATCTCTTCATATCTTGTGTTCCTTTTAAACACTCAGTGATGCCCATCGTCTTCTACCTCTGGTTGAGGTCCTAGATTTCATCATTTATCCTCTCTTCCTCCCAGTCCCATTGGTGGACCTACTCATATTCCTCTAGCGTTGTCCAAAGATGCATTGTTCTTTAAAATATTTTTTCTACTATGTTAACTTTTTTCTCTAGATCTTCTAGTTGGAGTGAAACTTCTGCTTTCCTCTTCTCCTTAACCTCAGGCCAAGTCGTCGGAGTCAACTTTTCCTTCAGTTCCTCAATTTGTTGCCTATAGTGGTCGATGGTTTGGGTAATCTGATTGAGTTTTTCCTCTGTACTTGGACTCTTAGCCTGCGTGTTGTTCAGAAGGTGGTTGTATATTGTTGTCACCTCTTGTTCAATTTTATCTGCGCGCTCTTTCTCTTCTTTGGTATCGAACTTTACTTGTTCCACCACGAGCTCCAGTGATTCCTTATCACTTTTAGTTTCCTGCAGTTCTGCTGCATCTATCCTCGCATGTGAATGCACCTCCTGTGCGATGATGACTTAGAGTCTGTAAAATGCTTTTGTTTGTATCTTAGATAATACCATGTTGACCTATGCCAACTATTTTAGTGGTTTCTTTGTTGTGGCTTCATCCATCTACAACATGTTATTTGTTATTCTGAATGTTGGACTTGCCTGCATAGTGGTGTGAACAGTGTGTTCTGTTTGTGGCATAGTCCTTCTCGTCATTGTTGTTTCCCCCATGGGGAAGGATTATGTTCCCCTTTCACACCTCTGCATGGTTTTGATTCACTCGAGGACCTTCTTTATGTCATCCAGGTCATCTTGTATCTGCCCCCTTACGTGCTTGGCTTCCTCAAAGTCTTCTGTGACATGGTCTTGCACCTTCTCATCCACAAGGTCAGCATCGTCCTCTATGATTGTGTACTCAGGAGGCTCTGTGTGCACCTTTTCCTTCTTGCACATTCCTCTTGTCTGTGAAATTGGCTGCTTAGGTGGTCCTAGTTCTTAGGGAGTAGATGTTGAGGGGGTTCTTTGTGTTCTCATATCCCCCACTCCTTGTTCTTTTTTTTGTGAGGAAGTTTCCTTCTTTCTTTCCTATGCGTCCTTCTTTGTTGCACCCCCCTTATTTTGTTGTACCCCCCTTCTTTTGTTGCACCAAATTTTATGTTGGTTTCAGCCTTTTGGGCGTAACTTTGTCTCTTACATGTATCTTGGCCTTCCTTGCGTCCACCTACGTTCCCTTAGGTACTTCTTGATGCAAGACTAGGATCTTCTAGTCCCCAAGCCAATCTCTCATGGCCATTTTTGTGTCCTCCTCCATGACACAATATCTCATTTGAAGCCACTCCTTTCCTAGACCCCTGCATGCTTGGATCCACATGTTGTGCCTAGGCGCATTGAAGTTGGTGATGTCTTGGAACTGTGCAACTACCTCTAGGGTTATTCACCAAGTGTTGACTATATTCTCTTGTATCTATGTAAATTACCTGGAAAAGGTACCCATGTTTGTGCTTCTGTTCTTGGGGTCGTAGTTTCTCCCCAATGACCTGTATCATGTTACGTGACACCGACCTATTCGACTGTAGAAGTATGAATACGGGGGTTCTCTCCACCCCATTAAAACAATAAACAACAGTAGCCACAAGTAGTGGAACTCTGTGTCGAGGTCCTATGTGTCTTTGCAGTCCTCCATGAATAGGTTGAGTAGGTACGGGGCCCATCTGAGCGATGTTCCATTCGCACACTGCATTTTAGCTGCGACGACCCTTGAAAGGACTTATTCCTTGCGACATTTTTGCAAGATTTTACAGGCCATGAGTTTAGTGGCCATCTGTGTCGTGGTGTCTTTTATCCTTTTGATAATTATGTCGCATGAGCCCCTCTCTGTCATGTATGTCCTCTTCATTTATTCAACCAACACCTTCTCTTTGGTTTTTTATTCCAGGTACTACGCGAGGTTCTCACCCATTGATGACAATCCTGTGATTTATGCTATTAGTTCTACGTCGATGGAGATGGGTTGTTCCATCCAAAGGAATCATCCATGGAGGACCGCTATCAACTTCTTGATACAGTTGTTCACCTCTTTCTCCCTTCCAAAGTGGGGAATCTCCAACAGGTTGAGGATCCCTGTGTTTTCTAGGCCAACTTCCCATGGCTTTGGTTGTAGGATGGGGTCTCTAATAGGGTCCTATAAATTATAGGAAGTCTGATTATTTAGTTTCTTTTTGTTGTTTCTCTCATGAAAGCTCATGTCTTGCCTAGTTTCCTCGGATAACTTTGCCCATGGTAATGTCTGACGGTCTTGTCATTCACCAGTGATCAAATATGCTCTTTAAAGGTTCTTAATAGGGTCCTAGGTCAATTTTTTTATATTTTCAAATAAAATTTGGTCATTGGTTAGTATGTCTAGGTCGGTGCTACTCCCTCCACTTTCTCATGGTTGTCATCATCTAGGTCATGGTCTAGGATTCATATTTGAAATGCCATTATAATGTCAGTCATAAAAAATAAAAAGTGAGTCATATAAACAATTTGGGTCACCATCATGGGATTTATCACCTTAGGGACAAATGAAATAAAGGTAAGGTAATGTTCCACATGAAAACATCATGTTGCAGTCACATCACATAATGTCACTCCATGAATCAAAGAAAAAATCGACTTTCAAAGACATTAAAATACCATCCCGACATGCTCATTCTTCATTTCAGTTTTCTTAAACACCTCTCCACCATCGAGGTTCATCTCAACCACCAAGGCATCGAAATCCTTCATCAAAACCCTTGATTTCATCCCATGCTACGTTTCTGATATCCCACACTATGTTTCTAGTATCCCACATTGTGTTTCTGGTTTTCATGTTGCGCATTCGAAAAAAGGAGGAAAATCTAAGCATCTGAGGGTTTGAACAACAGTCTGTAGGTTCAACTACATTCACATCAAGTAAGTGGACATTCTCATCATCTTTCCTACATTTTTTTTCAACAAGTGGTGAAAACTCGCTTTCACTTGCCTTCACTACGCTTCTGCATAGTTTCAGTGCGTTTTTCAATTTCAGGGAGACTTGTTTCAAACCTGTGATTAAACCCTGGATTTTCTACTCCCTAAAAGCTACCCCTACCCCCTATAATATTCCCATAAGTTTTCCTAATTCCTATTAGCCTCTATTCTCTTCCTACAAAATCACAATCCTCTTTCCCCTGTTTTCACAGTCATACCACATCCCTTCTCTTTCCCACTGAAAGTTAGGGTTTTACATAATGGAAACTGGAAGCTGTGATACTAAAAACAAAAGGTATAATAAGGGTGGACAAGGGTCTAGGTATGGGACAACACAGATCAGAGAAATCATGACCTCACCTTTCATTAAGAAATCATTTGAAGATGCTGGTTGCGTGGGGTTTTGTGAAAGAATTCAAGAGGTGGGTTGCCATGCTAAATTGACCAGACTCTTTGCCACCAATTTCAAGAAGGATAAGACCACAATTGCAGGGGTAGACTTCACTATTTCAATAGATGGCATTGCCATAGATACACGTATTCACAATCATGGAGAAATCTGGTTTAAAGGGATGGATTTGGACATTGAAAACTACAAGATCTTCCTAAAAACACACTATAAAGACGCTCCTACTCATATCTTTCCTTTTAGATAGTTTCTATATAGATATGCTCCATTTATGAAGATGATCATGAAATACTTTACTTGCAAAGGGATATTTTCAAGAATGTACCAGTATCACTTAAGACTGTTGATGCATTTCACTACCATTAAGCCACTTAACTTGCCTCATTACTTATTCAGGAGCATGGTCAAAATGACAGAGAATGTAAAGAGAAAAGGGAAATATCATAAAACAAATTTGTTTCATCATGGTTTGGTAAATTTCATGATCCTCCAAAGGATTTCAGAAATCAACATACCTTGGGAAGCATTCATCCAATCAATTTCTTTTCTTCCTGCTACTAGTCAACCCAGTAGTCAAAACACTCCATCAGCACCATCGAGGCCATAGGAGGTTGGCTCATCTAGAAAGTTGTCAGTTATAAATACAACTATGGCAGAGATTGCACAGGCTTACAACAAGGGGGAAATATTGGTTTTTTCCCCTGAAAGCACTAAAAGGATGTCTACACCTAGAATTTTGACTAGGGCACAAACTAGATCACTGCCTAAGGACACTACAGTTGAGAAAGTTCAAGGAGAATTAGAGAAGTCACCTAGGCATGCAGCTGATTCACCATTTCATAAATTTGAGGAGGATATCCCTGATGAATAGGAGATGTTTGACCATGGAGACGAATCAAATACAAAAATTATCAAGGAGCAGTAAGCACAAATACAAGAGCTAAAGGATGATCTTGCAAAGGCAAATCACATGGTGGCAATACTAAAAGAAGAGAACAGAATTTTGAAGCTGAATGTGATGCATAAAAGTAACTCACCAAGCCATTCATCTTCCAGCAAGGAAAATAACAAAGGTAAAACATTGATTTGTTTGGAACAACAGGTGGAAGACAAGGAGCCAATAAATAAAAACCATGTTCACTCCATAGGTGTTGAGATTGAGGAAGACAAGGAGTATTGGCTTGGGAGAGTAAAAAATACTTGGAGAATCTATTGAAGAGGGCCAACAGAGACACTAAGCTACATAGACACATGGGAAGGCATTATTTCACCGGGAACCTGATTTGTAAAATTATGGTCAAAAACATGAAAAAGAGGCTAAGGAAAGCCCTAAAGAAGATAAAGAAGAGAGATAGCCTTGATATATTGGATTATGCATCATTTATTGTGTAAAACCATCACACAAGGAGTCCCAGAAACAAATTTCAAGGAATTTTGAGAATTTTGGGAAATTTTGAAGTTTTTGGTGTTCTGGCAGTTTTGATGTACAGAAACGCAGCGTGGCCACGCTACGATTTTTATTCAGAACTCCAAATGACAAAAAATTTACCTTGTTGGATAGATAATCACATATAAATAACAAATATGTAGTTTTGGTGCCTTGTCAACAAATTGGTTGAGAGAAAATTCCCAAAAACAGGTCAAAAAATCATTCTCTACTACCTTTCTGGAAAAAGCGCTACGCTTTTGGGATTAACTTTGGGAAAACATGTTTTTATCTATCATGGAGTGTCCATTTGGATTTATTGAGGTGTATAATGAAAACTAGACATCCTAAAATTTCCAATGCATCTTTCAAAAGTGAATTTGGAGCATGGGAAGGCCTTCAAAAGTCCCCTCCAAGGTTGGCGCTACGTTTTTGCAGATTGGTGTTGCATTTCTTGGAAATGTGAAAGTTTTTGAATTTTCTTGGTCAAAGTTGCTTCCCATTGATGTAATTCGAAATATAGTGAATGTATATGATGTAATTAAGTGTCATGGGGTTGAATTAGCTTTTTCCATGTGGATTTGGTGATAATGAATGCTTATCAAAGTCAAATTGAGTTAGTTGAGCTAAATTGGGAAGTTTGTTTTGACTTTCCTAGCTTTGGGTATTGTTAGAGATCTTTTTGTGATCTGATCCTAGGAGGTAGGATTCAACCCCTCAGATGGGGAAAGTTGTTTTTTATCTATGTGTATACCCAAGAGAGTCAAGCAAAGGGTTGGATACTTGGTAATCATAGTGTGGAGCTAGTGTACTCCATTTGACATAAATAATATAGCTGAGGCATTTACAGGATTCTTGTGTCATTTATATTGGTGAATTACATTTGCCTTTGTTAAATGTTTTATCATTCTCTATAATCATTTTATGTATTTCCCATTCTAATCATTAAAAGAAAGTCAAAAGAACAGAATTTATCTTGTATACTCTATCTCTGGTCTTTTAATGATCTATATGTTTTTCATTTGAAACTGAGTGAAGGAATTATTAGTTGCTCCTCTGCTTAGTGAAATTTCCCCTCTTGTTCCCTCTTATTCAGTTCATTTAATCTGAATAGATACAACATAGGTGCCTATCCTGCCCTGTAATGTTTCATGTACAAACTTCCTTGATTGGACCAAGCTAGTGACTCCATTTCCCAATGGCCCATTTTATTTGTTCCAACCAAACAATTAAAAAAAAAATAAGCAAACCTTGGCTTATCATAACTAGCCTAAAATTTCATAAGAACATAGCTAAATCAAATAGAGAGATCCCTCTATGAAGTTGGAAGGGCTAGATCCCAGCTTCCAAAGTGGTTTTGTGGTTACCTCTGTCAATTTATTCCTCAGCCTGAGAAATTACGGAGTGCTAACAGTCTCCAAAGGGACCTATCCCTATACTATCCAAGTAGACCTACTGCGAAAATTCAGGCAATTTTCCTGCATCGGCCACATCGTGGTCCAAGTACCTCAGTTTCTCAACGCAATCTAGAAGTGTTGGCGTGGTTTGCACTCCTTCTGGAATGCGCGGGAGCATAAATGTTGCGTTAGGTTGTCTGCACGAAGACCGCACCATAGGTTGTCTTCCCTTTCATTTTTTTTGTTGACTTGAGGACCACACCTCGATATGTCTTCTTTCTACATCAGGGTTTGGATGACCAATGATATCCTCTACTAGACCCTCTTGTTCCTGCATGGTTTCTACTCTGGTGTTTTCGAGTATTGTCACCTTTGTCTGTGCAGTAGCTTTTCCATTTACCCGCGTGACCCCTTCGACCATTGCAGTTTCTGATGGGTTTTTTGTATTATGTGTGGGATTTCCCTGCATGTTGTTGGGCAGGTCGACTTCCATGGCCGACGTGATTGGACTCTTCCTTTCTTCACCACTCGTGTAGTGTCTATCGGTGCTTCAACTAGTGAAGGAATTGCATCAATGTCGACGAATTCCTCGGGTTGTCTGAATTCTTTTCTGGCCTCTGTTGCCTCCCATGGTGCCCTGCTTCTTCGTATTTTCCTCCCTACCTAGCTCGGCGCACCGATATTTGGTGGTGCCATCATGGGTACTGGTTGGTTTTTGTTGACTAAATCTTCACTGGTTCTCCCTGTGTCAACTCAATTCGTCTCTACGTGCCCTATTTATCTACAACTTCACTATTTCACAATGGGTCTTATGTTGCCCGCATTCCCCCTTTATATAGGAAAGTCACAAAGCTTCTCGGAGAAGTTTCCCCAAAGTTGATTAATGTAATGGTGCTTTATTCGTACTTTTGCATTTATTTTCATAATTGTTTCCAGTTGGCGCCTTTATGCCGTAACCACCATTTTTCAAATTTTCGCCTTTCCTGACCGTTGGTCCTTTTTCCAACGCACTGAGTTTTCCAAGTGCACGGTATTTCATGTAGTCGTTGCACATGGACATTTTGTTTTCATCACACTAAGTCCATTTTTTCTGCATACGGTCTTCTGATGTCTGATGCAGTAGCCCCTCCCCACCTTTTTTTGATCTATAATACACTATATACATATCTCTTTACTGCGCGATAAATTTCTAAGTACTAGGAGGTTGATTGTACCTATACAGTTTCAATCGACTCCCATTGATCATTCCTTTGAGTTCTGTACCTCCTAAATCTTTCAATTGTACTTCTCCCACATCTGTGACAGTATTAACTTCATATGGTCCCAACCAATGCATTCTGAATTTTTCTAGGTGCTGAAGAAATTTACTATCATACACCAAGACTAGATCTCCCTCCTTGAAACTCTTCCTTTTAATATGTCTGTCATGCCAAGATTTTTCCCTTGCTTTATGTACTTCTTGGTGAAATCCTAATAGAATCCTATCTTCTTCCATCTTCATCAGCTAACTTATCCTTTCTTGTACTGCACCTCGCTCTGTCATGTTGATGATTGTTGCTACGCGCAGACTAGGTACCAAAAATTCTAATGGCACCATTGCTTCTTGTCCATACACCAACATGAATGGTGTCTTCCCTACCAATTTTTTGCATGTAGTCTTGTATGCCCATTATACTGTTGGAATCTTCAAGTCCCAGTAGTCCCTGTTAACATTGCAAATCTTTGTCAATGAATTCTCTAGGATCTTATTGAAGGCTTCCATTGTTCCATTTGCTTAAGGGTGATATGGTGAACTCTTTTGATGATAGACTTCAAACTCCTCAGTCATTGCCTTGATAGTACTATTGATGAAGTGAGTGCCTTGGTCACTCATCAAAATCCTTGGGCATCCAAATCTATTAATCACTTTCTCAAACAGGAAGTGTGTTGTTGTCTCTGGGCTATAGTCTTTTACTAGTGTTGCTTCTGCCCATCTCATTAAGTACTCTATCGCAGTAATGATATAACTTGATCCTTACCTCTTTGATGGTGGATTATTTGGTCCCACAAAATCTATTGCCCATTTGTCGAATACTTGTAAGGTTACTTGTGGTATTAGGGTCATCTCATCTTGTATATTAGGTTTACCAACCCTCTTACACACATCACATATTTGGGAGTAGTCCTTTGCATCTCTGTGGATGGTAGGTCACCATAGTCCTACGTGCAATACCTTTTGTGCGGTAGATTTTTATGCATAATTTCCTCCATCTATTCCCTCATGAGCTTCTGCTAGAATCCTAGGCCTCTCATGTTATAATACACATCTTCTCAAAATTTTGTTTGCGCCCATGATGTATAAGTGTACTGCAATCAATTGATAGACTGCAGCTCTGACTACCATATTTTTATTTTGCATAGTTGTTAATTCTTGTGGCACAGTCCATGTACTCAAGTATTGAATGATGTCAGCAAAATATTCACCATCTACTTGGACTGAAAATAATTGTGCATCAGGGAAGTTGTCCTCTAAATTTGTAGGTTCTTCTCCATTGGTGATCCTTGACAGGTGGTCGGGTCTTGCATTCAACTTCCCTGGCTTGACTATCACTTCAAAGTCAAATTCCTGAAACAACAGTAACCATCTATACATGCACATGAAATGTATTTTCCCAATATGGGAATACTAGTATCAATGTTATTACCATCTTCTCTTTTAGAGTGTCCAACCCCCACTAACATTCATCATTCCACTGAAATTTA
>JZKD02S0112681.1:0-16601 GCA_000966675.3 Picea glauca
GGAAATAACATGGATGTTATCAAGGAGGTGAAATCGTAGCTATCCTCCAAATTTGACATGAAGGATCTTGGTGCTGCTAACTTCATTCTGGGAATGGAGATTAAAAGAGATCATGAAAACATGAAACTCTTGTTGAATCATAGAAAATATGTTGAGATGATATTGTAGAGGTTTAATATGCATGGAAGTAAACCGATCAAGGTTCCTATTCCTATAGGTGTAAAGTTATCTACAGATCAGTGTCCCAAGACATAGGAAGAAGAAGAGGACATGTCCCATGTTCCGTATGCCAGTGAAGTTGGCAGTTTGATGTATGCAATGGTCTGTACTAGACCATACATTGCACATGCAGTGGGATTTTTGAGCAGGTATATGTCAAAACCAGGGAAGGAGCATTGGACAACAGTAAATAGGGTCTTCAGGTATCTTCGTGGCACTACCAGCTATGGATTGTGCTACCAAGGAAGACCAGGATTGGATAGAGTGTTGGACATACATGGCTTTGTTGATGCATACTGGGCTGGAGATATGGATCGCAGAAGATCTACAAGTGGGTATGTGATTAACCTATTTGGAGGAGTAATCAATTGAATGAGCAAAAGACAGGTTGTAGTGGCACTCTTAACTACAAAAGTTGAATACATGGAAGCTACTCATGCAAGAAAGGAAGAAGTATGGTTACAAAGATTGTTTTCAGGTATTGGGTTGGTACAACAAGAAGTGAGATTAGATTGTGATAGTCAGAGTGAAATCTTCCTGGCAAAGAACCTAACTTATCATTCGAAGACAAAGCATATTGATGTTCAATATCACTTTGTGAGGAACATGGTTGAGGAAAAGAAGGTGTTGCTGGAAAAGGTTGACACTTTGAAGAATTTTGTAGATTCATCGACAAAATCTGTGAGCACAGAAAAGTTCTCCTGGTGTAGAGTAACAATGGGCATTGTTTCCCTAGATTGTTGACAATATAATCCCCTGGAACCTTGGATGCAAAGAAAACAACAAGTGGGATAATGTTGGGTATGTGTTATATTCTTTGCATGTGTGTGTGTGGGCACGTCAGATATGACAACTGCGTTTGAAAATCCCTCGTACTAGCGGTTTTTTCTATTTTTAGAGGATTTTGCTATTTTTAGCAGTTTTTTTATTTTTTATTTTTAGCGGATTTTGCTATTTTTAGCGGTTTTGTAAATTAATCCCGGATTAAGGGATTAGGGTTTTGGTATCTACAGAATACCTAAAAACATTGTACATATATATTGTATCGTGAATGGTGAAATTCGATATAATGAATATAAGAAAGCTTTTCTCGGTTGAAGGTTTCTGGTATAAATATCTATGTACTATGTGAATGAGCCATTGATTAATTTCCGTTTTTCTTAAGAATCTATATGCATTGCTTTAATTCACAGGTTTAAAACTTATAGTACATGCCCTGTTTCTTAGTGGTCGGTTTGACAATAGCGTAGGTGGTGCAGGACCTGATATACTTGCTGACCTCCTATAGAAGTTTCGGCTAGTAGAAATGTTTTTGTAGCATCGCCATTGTATTGTCGATGTCGAAGTGTCTTGCCACCCAACTGTAGTGGGCTTCCCATATCATCTTCACTCTCTCTCTTGATGGAACACATATATGGCCCATACAACACAACAACCCATCCTGAAGATGGAAATTATCGACAATTACGTTTGCACCCAAAATTTGGTAGGTGGTGGTGAACTCTGGGTCTATCTCATAGAGTTGGGGCCATCCAGAGGTCTTATGGAACACAGATATGGCCCAGACAACACAACAACCCATCCTGAAGATGGAAATTATCGAAAACTACGTTTGCACCCAAAATTTGGTAGGTGGTGGTGAACTCTGGGTCTATCTCATAGAGTTGGGGCCATCCAGAGGTCTTATGGCCGCAAGATTCTAGCACCATGGTGAGTGCCATGACTGACGACCTACTGAGGCAATCAACGACATGGTTGGTGCTTCCTGTTTTATAACTAATGTTGAGGTGGAATTTCTGCAAGTATGTGGACCACTTTTGATGATAGTCTTTCTGCAATTTTCCTTGTGTCTGCATGAATTGCAATGGCTTATGATTAGTGTGGATGATTGTCTCCTTCCTAAGAATGTAATTTCTCCACTGGTGACAAGCTTGCACAATGGAGTACATTTATTTGTCATAAGTAGGGTACTTACGGACAACATCTGATAGTGTCTCACTATGATATATGATGGGGTGGTCGTGCTGAGTGAGAACAACACCCACAACATAGTCTGAAGCATCTGTCTCGATCTCAAAGGGATGTTGCAGGAATGGTAGTGAAAGTACTGGGGCTGAGCACAAGACCTGCTTCAAATCATCGAACTATTGTTATTGGGACTGGCCCCACACAAATTTCTCCTTACCACCACCTCTGGTTATTTGGCTGAGGGCCCATGCAATATGGGAGAATCCCAACACGAACCTGCGGTAGAAATTGGCAAGGCCTAAGAAGGTCTAATGCTCATTGAGTGTGGTTGGGGATGGCCAGTCATAGATGACTTGGATCTTGGTTGGGTTCACATGTATGCCATGCTGATCAATGTTGTAGCCCAAGTAATGGACCATGTCCATGCTGAAGGATCATTTTTCCAAGTTGGTGTATAGCTTGTGTTGTCGCAGGGTGTGCAGAACCTATTGAATATGCTGCAAGTGTTCAACCCAACTCTTGTTGTAAATGATAATGTCATCCAGATACACCACTACAAAATTATTGGTGATTGGTCGCAGGATATCATCCATCATCCTCATGAAAGTGGTTGGAGAATTTATCAAACCAAAGGGCATGACCAACCATTCAAAAAGGCCTTCCTTTGACTTAAAGGCAGTCTTCCATACATATGTTTTTTCTATCGGGACCTAGTGGTAGCCAGACTTCAGATCAATCTTACTAAATTATTTAGCCCCTGTGAGTTGATCAAGGAGGTCGTCGATTTGGGGAATCGGATATCGTTTTCTGACTGTGATTTTATTTGGATCCCGGTAATCAATGCAGAGTCGANATGCATGGAAGTAAACCGATCAAGGTTCCTATTCCTATAGGTGTAAAGTTATCTACAGATCAGTGTCCCAAGACATAGGAAGAAGAAGAGGACATGTCCCATGTTCCGTATGCCAGTGAAGTTGGCAGTTTGATGTATGCAATGGTCTGTACTAGACCATACATTGCACATGCAGTGGGATTTTTGAGCAGGTATATGTCAAAACCAGGGAAGGAGCATTGGACAATAGTAAATAGGGTCTTCACGTATCTTCGTGGCACTACCAGCTATGGATTGTGCTACCAAGGAAGACCAGGATTGGACAGAGTGTTGGACATACATGGCTTTGTTGATGCAGACTGGGCTGGAGATATGGATCACAGAAGATCTACAAGTGGGTATGTGATTAACCTATTTGGAGGAGAAATCAATTGAATGAGCAAAAGACAGGTTGTAGTGGCACTCTCAACTACAAAAGTTGAATACATGGAAGCTACTCATGCAAGCAAGGAAGCAGTATGGTTACAAAGATTGTTTTCAAGTATTGGGTTGGTACAACAAGAAGTGAGATTAGATTGTGATAGTCAGAGTGCAATCTTCCTGGCAAAGAACCTAACTTATCATTCGAAGACAAAGCATATTGATGTTCAATATCACTTTATGAGGAACATGGTTGAGGAAAAGAAGGTGCTGCTGGAAAAGGTTGACACTTTGAAGAATGTTGCAGATTCATCGACAAAATCTGTGAGCGCAGAAAAGTTCTCCTGGTGTAGAGTAACAATGGGCATTGCTGCCCTAGATTGTTGACAATATAATCCCCTGGAACCTTGGATGCAAAGAAAACAACAAGTGGGAGAATGTTGGGTATGTGTTATATTATTTGCATGTGTGTGTGTGGGCACATCAGATATGACAACTGTGTTTGACAATCCCTCGTACTA
This sequence comes from Picea glauca, assembly GCA_000966675.3. NCBI lineage: Eukaryota > Viridiplantae > Streptophyta > Pinopsida > Pinales > Pinaceae > Picea > Picea glauca. Next base: position 3,961 of record JZKD02S0112681.1, read on the forward strand.
GCGTTTTTTTCTATTTTTAGAGGATTTTGCTATTTTTAGCAATTTTTATTTTTATTTTTAGCGGATTTTGCTATTTTTAGCGGTTTTGTAAATTAATCCCGGATTAAGGGATTAGGGTTTTGGTATCTACAGAATACCTAAAAACATTGTACATATATATTGTATCGTGAATGGTGAAATTCGATATAATGAATATAAGAAAGCTTTTCTCGGTTGAAGGTTTCTGGTATAAATATCTATGTACTATGTGAATGAGCCATTGATTAATTTCCGTTTTTCTTAAGAATCTATATGCATTGCTTTAATTCACAGGTTTAAAACTTATAGTACATGCCCTGTTTCTTAGTGGTCGGTTTGACAATAGCGTAGGTGGTGCAGGACCTGATATACTTGCTGACCTCCTATAGAAGTTTCGGCTAGTAGAAATGTTTTTGTAGCATCGCCATTGTATTGTCGATGTCGAAGTGTCTTGCCACCCAACTGTAGTGGGCTTCCCATATCATCTTCACTCTCTCTCTTGATGGAACACATATATGGCCCATACAACACAACAACCCATCCTGAAGATGGAAATTATCGACAATTACGTTTGCACCCAAAATTTGGTAGGTGGTGGTGAACTCTGGGTCTATCTCATAGAGTTGGGGCCATCCAGAGGTCTTATGGAACACAGATATGGCCCAGACAACACAACAACCCATCCTGAAGATGGAAATTATCGAAAACTACGTTTGCACCCAAAATTTGGTAGGTGGTGGTGAACTCTGGGTCTATCTCATAGAGTTGGGGCCATCCAGAGGTCTTATGGCCGCAAGATTCTAGCACCATGGTGAGTGCCATGACTGACGACCTACTGAGGCAATCAACGACATGGTTGGTGCTTCCTGTTTTATAACTAATGTTGAGGTGGAATTTCTGCAAGTATGTGGACCACTTTTGATGATAGTCTTTCTGCAATTTTCCTTGTGTCTGCATGAATTGCAATGGCTTATGATTAGTGTGGATGATTGTCTCCTTCCTAAGAATGTAATTTCTCCACTGGTGACAAGCTTGCACAATGGAGTACATTTATTTGTCATAAGTAGGGTACTTACGGACAACATCTGATAGTGTCTCACTATGATATATGATGGGGTGGTCGTGCTGAGTGAGAACAACACCCACAACATAGTCTGAAGCATCTGTCTCGATCTCAAAGGGATGTTGCAGGAATGGTAGTGAAAGTACTGGGGCTGAGCACAAGACCTGCTTCAAATCATCGAACTATTGTTATTGGGACTGGCCCCACACAAATTTCTCCTTACCACCACCTCTGGTTATTTGGCTGAGGGCCCATGCAATATGGGAGAATCCCAACACGAACCTGCGGTAGAAATTGGCAAGGCCTAAGAAGGTCTAATGCTCATTGAGTGTGGTTGGGGATGGCCAGTCATAGATGACTTGGATCTTGGTTGGGTTCACATGTATGCCATGCTGATCAATGTTGTAGCCCAAGTAATGGACCATGTCCATGCTGAAGGATCATTTTTCCAAGTTGGTGTATAGCTTGTGTTGTCGCAGGGTGTGCAGAACCTATTGAATATGCTGCAAGTGTTCAACCCAACTCTTGTTGTAAATGATAATGTCATCCAGATACACCACTACAAAATTATTGGTGATTGGTCGCAGGATATCATCCATCATCCTCATGAAAGTGGTTGGAGAATTTATCAAACCAAAGGGCATGACCAACCATTCAAAAAGGCCTTCCTTTGACTTAAAGGCAGTCTTCCATACATATGTTTTTTCTATCGGGACCTAGTGGTAGCCAGACTTCAGATCAATCTTACTAAATTATTTAGCCCCTGTGAGTTGATCAAGGAGGTCGTCGATTTGGGGAATCGGATATCGTTTTCTGACTGTGATTTTATTTGGATCCCGGTAATCAATGCAGAGTCGATAGGTTCCATATTTCTTCTATACTAGCACGATTGGGATCCCGCAAGGTGATGAGCTGGGAGGGATGTGCCCCTTGTGGAGCAGTTCTTGGATTTGTCTCTTGATATCCTCATTCTCTAATAGAGAGCGGTGATAGACTGGCCCATTGGGAAGCGATGCATCAGGGGTCAGATCGATGGGGTTCTTGACCTAGCAGTGTAGAGGTACCCGGGTAGGTGAGGAGAAGATATCTGATTATTCTTTCATGACCTTATCTAGTTGCTTCTGTTGTGTGGAGAGGTTGGCCGCAAAGACCCTGGATGTGGATGTGATCTTTTTCTCATTCTGAGAGTGAATCATGAAGAAGACAARATTCCTCATCTGAGAGATGACCTTCCTACATTGCTTAGCAGAGATCTAGGAAATAGCACTAGGTAGGATTGCCTCAAGTATCCTGTACAATTTCTTGTTCATAGTAATAATAACACTACGAGGCTTAGAATCATATACATCATGATGTTTCCATAAATAAGGTTGGCCCAAAAGAACATCACAAACTTCAAGAGGAGAAACATCACAAAATACCTCATCTTTGAAGGGCTTGATGTCGCACAATAGTCAACAATGTTGAATGACATGGAGATCGCTTCCTTAGCAGAGCCATCCAATGGTGTAGGGTTGTGGGTTCAGCATTGTCGGCAAGGCCAGTCGCTTGATGACGTCTATTGAGATAAGGTTATTCTGGCTACCTCTATCAACGATGAAGTGCAGTGGGGTGCATTTTACCCACATATGTGAATGGAGGCACTCTCCTTCTTCTGGTTCGTCTGGTTCACCAGGCTGAAGCTTGGTGGTAGCAATGGTGGCACCAGGTTCCATGTCAATGACCTTTCTTCCCCTTTGTAGTTCTAAATTAGATTCAGAACTTGCATCTGATTCAGAGGCTTTCACTTCGGCCACCAATCACTGCTTTGAGCGGCAGTCAACAGTGTTATGCCAAGGGATCTTATGGAAGTCGCACCACTTCCCAGTGTCTGTCTTTGTCTTTCTAGTTTCCTTCTTTGCTTGCATCTTGGACTGGTTGCCCTAATACTATCCACCTTTGATCTGTCCTTTTTTCTGTGGGTTGGGGTCGCCCTTTCCTGGATTTTTTTGTGAGGGGTTCCCAGGCCCAAATTGTCGCATCTTTTGTTTGACCTCCTGCTTGATTTTGACGGCATATCGATAGGTCGCGCCCAAGGATGAGATATTTAGAAATTCCATTTCAGTCTGTATGAATCTATGCAGAGCACCACAATACTTGAACATCAGATGTCGCTCTGAATATTTGATACCCAACTTGGTGTGAAAGGTATGGAATATATTTGTGAAATCTGGCATTGCTTGGTCTCTTTCTTGCCACAGTGTGGTCCATTTGGTATACAAGTCATCATAACTTTCGACAGGGTAGTATTGTTCCTTAATATCATCCCTGAAGGATTCTCAGGTGGTCATGATTGTAACTAATGAGGGTTCCTCTGTTTCCTTTTGCTCACAGAAAGTTTCCCAGCAATCTTTGACATGGGGAACGACTTTGAGGAGCGCAAAAGTAATATTTTCTCTATTTGAAAAGTTATGGACAGAAAAATACCCTTATAGTATATTCAACCACTTGTCTACAACATATGCATCTATATGACCTTCAAATATAGGAATATCAAAGTTTATTTGTACCAAGGGGGCAACGCCTTTGCTCGAAGAATATGCGTCACATGTTGGTAGTCGTCGAAGGATTTGTGCGAAACTATCCATCATCTTGTTCCTCTGTTGCGTGAAGGCTTCCTCAAGCAACATTTTGAAAGGATATCCCATCCTATCATATTTATTTTCTCTTTCCATGAGAGGTCTCTTAGGTGTGTGAGAGATTTTTTCCTCAAGAGAAACAAGCTCGAGACCTAACTCTTTGTACTCCGACCTCGTTGGGGACATGCATTAAGACGACAAGGAGTAGACCGCTCTGATACCACTTATTCAAATTTTATGAGTAGAACAAAATGACTATAGATTAGTAACAGGTGCTTAACAAAAAATAATAGAGATACAATAAAACTGGTTTTCTATTCAATAAGGAAATAAGATGAAACTGTAAAATGCAGTAGAAAACAAGCTTGTTGGAATGGTGGTGGATTATCTCTGAGAAGAGATGTGACGATTGCGCTCATTCGCAGGAAGATGATTAAAATGAGGCTCTAAATGATTTTTTACAATAAACCGGAATGAGAAAAACCCTAGACATCCAAAAACCTAACCCTAGGACATGAAGCCCCAAAATTCATGTGGGCCCATTTTGGGTAAGTTAGTACATCAACTTCCCGGGGTCGTAACTTTTTCATACAATCTCCGTTTTAGGTGCATTATAGCCCGTTGGAAAGGTATCGTTGAGGAGATTCATTTTGGGGAAAACATGGAATGCAATTCCATGTTTCTCCCTATTTTCCCAAAAATATGTCATTTAGAGCCTCAAAACGGCTTCGAAAGTTTCAGGACCTGAAAAACTGCTAAAAATAGTAAATTACCAAAATTTCCAGAAAACTGTTTTGAGCCAGTTGGAAAAGGTGGGTGGCCACCTATATCCACGTAGATCATGGTTTCACTCAAAAGGTGATTGGAACCAATGATCGATGGAGTAGATATTTTCATTGAGGTAGGTATGGTGGAGTGCACAACACTCATCATTTGGTTAGAGACACCAAGATGAAGGATTCCTCCCATGACAATTCTCAACGTGGGAGTTGTTGGGACTCCCAACACAGAAAATCCTGAAATGCCTTCCATTATGACCTACCAAAGGGGTATACAGTCAGTGAAGTCTGATCCAAGAGCCAGAAGTTGGAAAACAACTAGATTTTTATGCGTAGTTAACATAGGGTTGAAAGTCTAAGAGAAGTCCGTAGCTTCAAGATCTTATATGGTAACAACCTCTGGAGATGGATCATTATTTTCTACGGGTTTTGTATTTACGATCTTGATTGGACCAGTAGGTACAAAAGTGTTGGATTGGTCAAATCTACACCTAAGAGGAGGAGGCAGAGGATTTCCCTCTACTTCTTCTTCAGGTTGAACGCCTTGAAGTCGGGCAGGGAAAATGTTTCCTCTCACAGAGATTCAAGGAGATAACCCCTTTTGGCTTAACTGATCATAGTGGAAAGATCGTATATTGGGGGTTTTGTTAGTGCCCTGACCTCTATGAGAGGAAAAACTTTCGAGGATGGTCAACCACTTTGAGTCGCTAGCTCTAGGTGACTACCCACACCTTCCTAGGAAATATATGATCGCAAAAGTCACTACTAAAACAGACCGTAAGAAAAACAACAATCACAAACAACCTTGCCAATATCCCAAATTAGGTGGCTTAGGTCCTGAGATTGCAATAATAACAAAATAAGGAAAAGCACCTTCCAGGCAAAGGCACAAGTTGATTAAGTACCTTGGACCATCAAATGAAGGAGTGAGAAACAATTACCTTGACCCCCACTAACTAGCCTTATATGGTGGAAGTACCCATAGTTCATAGGGAACCCTCCAATAGTACTAAGAAGTGTGATACAAAGTATTCCCCAAGTACCACAGGAAACACCCCGTAGTCACCTTTGAGATCCCTAGGAAAATTAACTAAGGTCACCAACTCATAGTTTGCGTCCATGGGGTATAATTTTTAGTCAGGATCAAATGTATGGGTAGGGTAGCTAATCCCAAATCCTCGAAATTGTTTCCTCTCACGGAGGTCAGGCCACTAACAAAACCCCCAATATACGATCTTTCCACTATGCTCAGTTAAGCCTCAAAGGGGTTATCTCCTTGAATCTCCTTTGCACGACCTTGTGTTTGAATCTTGTGTTAGAGGAGCTTCCAATATATACTTATATGGAATTGGGTTTTTCACTCCCTAGCTCAAACTCCTAAGTTTGATTTTTGGCCTTGGAGAAATCAAATTTCCAACCTAAACCAAGGCCCTAGCCTAAACTTGTTTTTTTACCCTAGTAAATGAAAATGTCTAACTGATTTTAGTTAGCATTCATTTTATAGATTGTTATTTACTCAAAAAGGGGTGTGGAGTGAAACTAAATGATGTTTTGATGGAATCAATATAAAAGTCACTTAATAACACAAATGTGAAATGTAGTTCTTCACTAAAAATGAGAGTGTAAATAACGCTTCAGAATTTAACAAAAACAAACTCTTTCCTTTTTGTATGCAAAGAATGCACTTTTTCTTTTATATGCAATGCATTTACTAATTCAAGTTTCAAATGCAAGACAACTAGCAAGATTGGAATTATTTTCATCGAATCTCTTGAAACAATATATATATAAATGAAATAAGAGAGAAAAATCTATGTATGATGAACTTTTCTTTTTTAGATGCAAATGCAAAAGGGAGAGGAAGAAAATCAAATAACACACACTCTTGCATTTTTACTTTATGCAAAACAAGAAAAGAAGAAAGAAAAGGGGAAGAAATATTGCAAACAGATGACTAGACACCCTAAGAACACTGCAAGAATAAGAAACAAAGTGTAACAAACACCCAAAAAATATTTCTAAAACCCTAAACCATAAAAAGACAAAAAACAACCCTAATTGAACAAGAAATATGTAAAATAGTTTAGAACTTTTCTTATAATCTTGTAAGTAAAGGAAACTAATTTTGAAACCTAAAAACCACTCTAAATACCTAGCAAGACCCAGAAAGATTCCATAGAGTCACAACCCAACCTTAAAAGGTCTAGAAAAAGTAAAAAACTCCCTCAAGGAACAAGTATGCAACTGTCCAATGGACAAGTAGCGTATGTACAAAACTTTAACTAGAGAAAATCAAAATGTACGAGACTATGCTAAAAAAAACCTGGATACACCCTTAGAAAGCCTCTCTATCTGAGAGAGGAGGGTCTAGAAGATTTGAAAGGGATTGTATAAGTTCATACAAGGCTAACAAAAATGATTGAAGCATAGAAAATGATTCAAAATAAATGCAAAAAGAAAGCACCCTAATGACCCAAAAAGGGACAATCCCCAATATGGTCTCCAATTTTGTTATGAAAATCTATGTCTTATAGCTTTTGGTGAAGGACACAATAAAGTAGTTCCCTTAAAAGATTCCTCTGAACCTCTAATTAGACAATCAATTAGAAAAAACTACCTTCGATAACTAACTTTTGGAAGATAGGAAATATGACATGCGTGGAACCCAACATTTGAAGTTGATCGGACTTGAGAGGTATTTCACTCCAGAAATCCTTGACAAAGATCTTATGAAAATTTTACAACCATAGAATTATGCAACTGCAAGAAAGTAGTTATCTTCTAACTATCTAAATATAATCAATTCAAATTCTATATCGCATTCAAAATAAGTTACACATAATATCATGAAAATGATGAATTAACACAAAGAATCGGATGAGAATGAGATTTATTTTATTGATAACAACAAAATAGGTTGGTTACAACCTTTAACCGTCACAACATGATCCTGGAACAAGGATCCAAGTTCCTCCATCCAAGGCCTAAGATGACAAAGAATACCTCCGAAGTTTTGTGTCCCGATGGGTCTAAGGAAGAAATGATTTTTTTCTTGATGAGATAAAGAGGAACATAAATCCTAAAAATAAGGGCTTTCAGGGGGGGAAGACAATCTCATAAATATAGGGAAACAAGGGCTTGCGGGGCTATAAGAAAACTGACAACATAAGGCTACATCTATTTCATGTGTCTTTCCTCCATCCCAAGGCTCTCTTTTATACTCCATTTTGACAGTTGGAGTAGTTATGCATGGGCTATAGGAGGTCGAGAACCTAGGGAACCTGTCAACTCCACCCAAAATATCGAGAATTATATTTTTATGAGCGAATTAAATATGTGCATGGGTTTCTAACTAGAAATGTGTGTATGTACACGATATGGTTTAAGGAAAGTCACATACATCTTGAAAAATGAGATTTTTTAATATATTTTTAGGGAGGAAAAGGGGGATATTTTTCCTGCAAATAGGGAAAGGGATATAACTAAGGAGAATGAGTCATCATGAGCATATAAGGTGTCAAGTGACACTATCATAGAAGTTTGTATGTGTCTTACTAGTCATCCCAAGTTTGTTCATGACCTTGTTAGAAAAACTATCATTCAATTGCTAAATCGAGTGGCAACCTATTTTAAGTTACTAATTGAAAGAAAAATCTGTTTGATAATACTTTAGAAAATGAAATAATGGGATCATCTACTATTGGTCCTAGATTTTATAAGAATGGTGTCTAATGTCAATGTTCTATGCAATAATGATTTAAGTATAATATTTTGGCAAGAAGAGTGCCGACTACAATCAATAAGAGCTAATCAATGAGAAATGGTGATGAGATTTTCCAACACAGATTTCCTTCGTGATTTTGGTCTAAAATTTAATGATTTTCAAGGCATATAAATAGGTAAAAAAAATTAAATTTTTAGCCATGGATTAATTATACAATCCCAAGAAGAATTGTTTAGATTCTTGAGTGTTGAGTTTTGATTCAGATCTTAATAAATAATTGTAAATCATAAATTGGATATATTTGATGTATGGTTGGAGTATGGAGTATGTCAAAATCAATGCAATATATCATGAGAAAAATGTAAAGGGAAATGGAGTTTTGAAGAGAAAAAGAGTTCCATGAAGGATGTTAGTAAAAGTCAAGTCAGTAATTAAAAAAATAAAAAGAAAAGAAAATAAATGTTGTTGAGTGACATGATTGAGTCAAGTGTACAATTCAGTCAATTGAGTAAAAAATAGAGTCAAAACAAAGAAAGAATGGGGTTAAACGTGAGTCTTCAAGGTATAAAATCCCATTTTATATTGTAATGTAAGTCAGTACCCATCTGATGAGATCGGGTCCTCACCGACATCATTTAATATCTATTTGAAATCATTTTGATAAAGTTAGTGAAAGTCTACTGCCAATAGAAGGAGATGTTTTGTACTACTAACATCTAGAGAGTCATACTAAAATACTTTAATAATTGGGTCATGTCTTAGTCAAGTCAAGTCTTGATAAAGCATTAGTTCATTTGAGTCATAGAGAATCATCCTTCATGTAATAAAAAATGTAGATCCCAATACATTTCCAAAGACCTAAAACTATAAAGAAGAACTTGGAGAACGCCCATGATTGACACCAAAAAAGAAGCACAAGACAAAGTTTTACATCCTTTGAAGAATTGACACAGATCATTTAGTGGGAACACACTTGATTGACAAAGTAGCACATATAAGAAATTTTGATAGAGCATACATATTCCACTAAATATTGAACATGAAATCAGCATATAGAGCACAAAATGAATGGTTATATTGAACACTAAAGAGAAATGAAATGCACCATTCATCATGAATTTTTGTAGCATTTGATTGAGAAATAGGATTGGAGCACTAGAGAACTGAATTTCCAAAAGCACAGATTCCAATATTCAAAATACAATGGCAAGAGAAGAAGGAATTCAGGAAAGATCCATCTAATCACACAAGCACACACACCAAGATATTTAAGGACAAGATGATGACACAAGAAAAAATGAAATGATTGTGTCCCTCACTACAAGAGTTACAAAGAAGTTCCTTGGGTGGTGACCTTTGAGGCCATAAGTCTGATAAATGGTAGGTAGCCAGAGTGCAAAGTAAGCCACTCACACTGTAAGTGTTTTGCAAGGAGAGAGGTGTTTATTCGATTTGAATACTTGCTAACTGCATAGGCACCTACCAGATTTGAGATGGAGGATAAAGAGTATCCGATCACAATAAAGCCTTGTATGCATGTATATTCCTATAAAACTAGTGACTATTGTGACCAATTTACTTATGCCAACCAACATGCATGGTTGATGCATAGTAAGGATACATTAGCAACAGTAGATACCAGGGACATTTCATAGTTTATTTTGGACAAAGAAAGACTTTGAGGTTGATAGAGATGTTGGAAGGCATTTTAGGCCATGTAAACATCATCATACATTATATTGAGATAATATCCTAAGTATGTGTATGTATATATAAAAGTAAATGGTAAAAACATGTAAGATACCCATGATTAGTTGGAGTGGGTACAACTACTCCAACCATATCTTTATTTTGTAAATACTCTTGAAGAATAAATAAGATCTTCATTGGATATCCTTCCTACATATATATCTTAAGTATTCTTATGTGTATTGTGTATGAGCTACAATCTAGTCCCTTTCTTTAATGCCCATGTGCTTTGGAATATTACAATACATATCATTCTTAATGGTTTTTTGTCCAAAATTAGAATTGAAAATTTTCAAAATGGGTTAAAACATTGAAGAATTTCAACACTTTAAGAATACTTCAACTTTATTTGTGTTGGAATACTGAGAGGGGGGGGGAGGGGTGAATCAGTATGAACACAATTGGTACTTTTAATAACAATTTAAAACCTACAATAAATATCATGAGCATTCAATATATCATCAACACCATAATTCAATGCATATACATCACACAAACATAGTACACCCAAATTTTACGTGGAAACCCAATGTGGGAAAAAACCACATTATTTTTTTCTTATTTATCAAAGAGTACATTCATTGGAAGCACGAACTTCCTATTTCTCGAGCTACAACTAGAAGGAGGATCCAACCCCTTATTTACAAGCTGCAACCTGAAGGAACCTCCAACTCCATAATTTACTAGCTCCAACCAGAAGGAGGCTACAACCCCCTTTCCTTGCCCTGTCCAACTACCCTGAAATATAAATGTAGACCAATATTTCACTACCTCTGTCATTGATAACATGTTTTTGTTGTTATTTCTAATACTTTTGTTCCTACTACTGATATCAATATCTCATCAACACTGCAACCACACATACCTCATACCAAAATTCACAAGAGAATTCTCCAAATCAAATTCTTATGAATCATGAAGACATACATGTTCTTGATTTCTTCAGAATATCCACCCTAACATACACATGAAGACATACCTTCAATCTTGTAGTTGACCTGAGTTTTATATCCCTAATATTCACAAATTCTCCTCGTAGGTCCATGCCCCTATACATTGTCTACCCATGGGTATCCATGCTTTTTCTCACTACAAATCACAGATGTCCGCGCTTTTTCTCCTGAAACCCATGAATCTACTCAAAGAACCTTTTTCGGAAACTTCTTCTCCATACTCTCGGATCCTGCAAAATTATTACTTCACTAGAATTCTCTTCCTTCTACTCACTTCCTCAGATCTTCAACCTGTATTCTGAGAAGTAATTCTCCAATTGACTCTTCTCTGTGTTTTAATGAGGATCTCATGATGACATGCAAATTCCATGCAACTCATGATGGCATGCAACTTGTTAGCTTCTATTTTCAATCTCATGATGACATGGAACTCACATGCAACTCACATGCAACTTGTTAACGTTTGTTTAGAGTTACTTTACCATGCAACTGAGATGCATCTTGTTAAATTCTGTTTACAACAAAGAAAAAATGAATGTGCCTAAAGAAAAGTGTAGTACACTATGAAATTTGGTCCTTAATATATGTAAGGACTCCCTATATATGAATCAACCCAAGGTGATCCCAATGAAGAGGATATTGTACACTGGTCTACATAATCCATGAAAGTGGACGAGTAGACCTCCCTACACTCCATGGGAAGCCATGAGGAAGAAGCTAGTCAACATGTTTTTAATCGGTCAATGTGCTTTTAAAAGTTTTTTGTATTTTGGGTATACTTTTCAAGTAGTATATGTTAATAGTTGGATTGTAGTTGTCATAGGTATCTAAAAAATTTCATATGTAGTGTTGAAAAGTTGTGATCTTTGTTTGGAACATCACGACAAATATTTTTGTATGTTTTTTTATAGCTTTTCTATGAACCTTTTAATACATATCCCTTACTTTTGGTTTAAAAGAAAAAATACATATGAATGATCAGAGAGAAACTAGACACTAAATACAACTATTAGATGCACTATACTCATATGTTTATCATTTTTTTCCAAGGAAAAGAATAGGAAACTTTATTTATGAGATACAAAATTACATTCTCATATGACTCAAAGCATTCAAAAAAGTATTCTAATTGAGCCTACATACATGTCTTACATTTCATAGAGCTAAATCAAAAATAAAATAAAAATCTTGATTTAAAAGGAAAGATATTCTACATTTCAATAACTGGATTTGAAAAAAGTACACTATCACAAAATCATTAGTTGTATTGATATGACCCTTCATGGCCTTAAAAGAAAAAAAAAATACATCTTTGCAGTTATCAAAATTAACAATATATCCATTATTCTAATTTTATAGCACCAAGGTGCATGAGAAAATTCATTTATATGCCCATCCTAAAATATGGAGATGGTCCAAGTACGGAACTCTATCCCCAATGACTCTTTGGAAATGCCATTAACTACCTTGTTCATGTCCTTATATATATGGCACAAATAAATGTATGAGAAAGTTTTCATGTGTTGTTGGATATCATCAAAAAGTGGATGGTAAGTGAAATTTTTGAGTGATGCTTCCTTTTGTAGCCATTGAATAACCAGTAGAGAATCCCCCAAAATGTGTAAGTTTGTAACACCATATTCTTAAACCTAGTATAGGGTTAATTTGAGAGACATTAGTTCACAATAATTTTTATTTTTCTATCCAATCTCAACTTTAAGGCTATATCATGACTTT
>JZKD02S0112714.1:6689-17144 GCA_000966675.3 Picea glauca
ATTAAGGCCAAATTTGATTTATTGAAGGTTGAGAAAGGTAATGAATTACTTGGTAACTGGTTTGATTTAAAATTTTATTTGAAGGTCGGTATTGTAACAAATATTTTGAAATAGTGATTTAATGAGGGTGTACTAAGGACATTTGAAAAATTCTTTCTACCCATGATATATTATGGATTTCATGAGAGTTTGTCTATATGTGTGTGTGTCTGTGTGTGTGTTTTATTAATTTTATACTATGAAAAATATTTCTCCCTTCATCTAATGTGGAAATGGCATGTGAAAATGGTTTTCGAAAGGAATTGAAATTTCCAAATTCAATCCTCCTGACATCCTAAAAAGAATGTCATTTCTAATTTTTGTAATAATTGTTTAATTACGAGATAAGGATTAGCATAAACTTAATCCATCTTGTTTAGGTAATTTACAAAATAAAGTAAATGTGCTTTGTTTCAATAGACCTATATAAATAACTTGAATCCATCTCACACTATTTAATATATATCATTAAACATAATCATTAATAAGTGTAAATATTTATAATTTAATGTTAGTACGTAAATGTTTTTAATTGTAAAAATTTAAACTTGATTTTTCTTCCATTCAAAATCAAAATCTTAAGAAAGTCATAATCAAATTCAAAGAGTACTTAATTATAATAATATGGAATGTGATAAGATAATCTAAAAATATTTAGGAAAGCTTATATCCAATATTTGTAATTATAACTAAACAAAATATTAAAGAAAATCAATGGATTTAGAATTATTTGTTGTTTAAGGTTTAATAGCTAAAATTTGATCTCATCATCAACATCTTCAATAAAGTAGTTAACAACATAATACACAAATTAATTACAAATCAAGACACCTAAACCACTACAATATTAATACTTAATAATAATAATAATATACAAAACGATACTACAACCAAACTCCTTATAAGACAATAGAACCTAACCATTTCTCAATCCCTTTGACTGAGAATTTCTGGAAAATTATAAATTTTAAATATTCCACATATAGACTTAAACAAAAAATCAACTTTTTTTGGTTATGATATTATTAATATTTGTTAATTCTGAAAATCCCGACTTTAGCAAGGTGACAGGAGCAGGTGGGGTTATCTTTTTCCCAAGAGGAAAAAAAGATATCTCTTACCACTGGAATATAGAGCATGCTACAAATAATCAAGAAAAATCATATGCTCTTCTTCAAGGTCTCCAACTAACCAAGGGTAAGGACATACACTCTTTAACCATAATTGGAGACTCCAAATTCACCATCAACTATGTTAGACTAGGAACTCACCCATCCAATTGCCTCCTTAAAGAAACCTTTCATCGAATTTAGTTATAAACTCAAGCCTTCTCAAGCATCAACCTCTTACACATCCTAAGACATAATAACATGGATGCAGACGCGCAAGCAAATTTCGCTAGCAATGAAATTTTGTGAATTTTGATTGTCAATGGACAAGTCTCACTTCACCACATTCCATGAACTTGGATTTGCTACATTTTATTTTAAATTCTATTTGGGGTGGGGCCCTCTATCCACCACCACCCTCCCATGATTTAATTTCATGTCACCACACTTTTCCTCCTTGATCTCCTACCCCACCCGTATCCCTATCTCGTCGACCTCCCTAGCACGCGATACATGTTGGCACAATTACTTATACTAAGAGGGGGCGTGAATCAATATAAGACTATTTTTTATTTTCATACAATGTTTCCTTACAATATTTATTAATATGTTGGTTTATTAGCTATTGCAGTTAATGATAAATATACCATGATGCAATTCTCAATACACAAAGATTTAACGTGGAAACCCAATAGGGAGAAAACCATAGAAACAATTTGTTTATAGGATCATGTAGGCACCAACCTAGTGTTACTATATTTTTAGGCACCAAACTACATGAGACTCCAATATCCTTAGATGAGCACCAACTCAACAATATTTTTAGGCACCAACCTGCAAGAGACACCATTCTCTTTTTTGTTAAAAGGAACTTCATCTTTACACAAACAATAATGCTTCCAGTCCTTTCTTTTCCTCACACAACCCTGCCACCCTTGAAATATTACATCATGTCCCTCTTCGACCTCCAACTCTTGAAAACCTCAATGTCTCTTAGCTTCTCTTCACATGATCCCTTTTCTCTTACTTCCTACAAAATAAAATGGTTCAAGCATCTTTATTTATATAGATTCTAAGTACCCTAGAGTTTGCCCACATACCAATGGAATCATTCTCATGGGGTTAGCTTCGACTTGCTTTGGTTCTCAATAAAAATGGCTTGCAACAAACCCTCAAGATCTAGCACTAAAACCTATGATATGATCACAAACCATACAGTATAGCCTTCGATGCACGACCACAGTTGGATATAATCATTGGATTGATCTCGATTGTTGATTTGGTCTCTTCTCACCAAAACAAGCAATGTGAACTCCATGATCAACAGTCATTGGATCAATCCCAGATTTGATCTCATCTTTGAATTGTTCATAGCCCATCAAAACACATAACATAAGCTGCATGGCTCAACATCCTTATGATCTATATCTCTGGATAGATATCGACCATCGATCCAGCTCCTTGGATTCGTTGCATAACGAGACTATTGGGATACCAAGATATTATCCCCCCAAGCCCCTGGATTCAACACTTCACAATCTCAAAAAAATTCCAATATATGATACACTAGTGTGACATGGCACCACTACATTCCCTAACATGTTTTCTCTACATGGACTACACCTGTCATGAAACGTGTCTTTGTATGTGTCACAAGTTGTCACACAAAACCTCTTTTATTTATCTATCTTATGTGGCCTCCACGTGGACCCATTCCACATGTACTATATGATGTGGAAATGATGTCATCACTTCTTATGGCTCTTGTTTGTATGCCATGCTAACTTGCCACTTGACATGTGGCACTGTCCTTGTTGCTTACGCGGTTTTTACATGGCATATGTCATGGAACTGACGTGGCATCATGGTTGTCCCATCGGGTATTGATCACCTGGACACCTAGAAATTCAAAAATACATTGGTCTTCCATTTCACCGATATCTAATATGGAAATATCATGGACCCCACTACCATGGTATTGACCCCCCATAACTTCAATATTGCACACACACACCTTCAATCTATATATACCTGATATCTCGATATTGTGGACCCCACTACCATACAATTGTGCATAGGGTGACATGGATGCAATCATGTTTCTCTCATGGCTCTTCTAAGGTGTTGTTATGGCATTTTCACTAGCCCACTAAGTATCGACCCCCTGAGCCTTTGGAACTTCTTAATAATGTACATCTTCTTTCTCCAGATATCCAATATGTCGATATGACGCGACAAGTGAGGTGGCCTCCACATGGCTCCTTGTACTTATCTTATATGATCGTATGGAACTTATGTTGTGTCTACATGGATATTGACATGTAATATGAGCTAGCCCCATGGGTGTCATACCCTCAGGGTATCATATCCCTAGGATATCAACTCCTTGGGCCCTTGGGCCTCCAAAACATTTAACAACAATTTCTTAAGTAGTACTCTAGTATTTCGATAACCAATATGTGTTGGGCTCCATGACATAAAATTTAATGCCTTGTGCACAGTTTCCTCCACTTGCACTCAAACTTTATGAAATATCCTTTTCATTATAAATCCTTTGATTTCTATTTCCCTTATGCATGTAGAATAATTTATTTTTCCTTGATTTGGTTGACCAGGACCAAAGCCTTCATGCCATGCTTTTGAGCTTCCTTGCACCCTTATATTTTAGCAAAAAGTGATTTCTCAGTTACAAACTCTTGTTGATGTTTCTCTAGTTGGCAGCATCAGGCGAACATTCTCCCAGATTGGTCATGTTGATTTGACAAAGGGAGAATGACACATTCACTCACGGGGCCATGCTGATTTGGATAGTGGTGAATGGCATGGGGGTAGTATTTCTCCTATTATTCATGTTGATATGACGATGAGTGAAAAATACTCGAGATTCTCTCACATTTCTTGCTCCATGATGGAGTGATCTATTTTTTATAGGGAAGGTATCTTTTGGAGTGCTTTTTGGGCGCTTTAAGTGCAAGTTACAGGCCTTCCATTAGTGTGAGCTACATGAGTATTGAAGTTGAGCTCTAGATCTATTTTAGGTGCAAATATGTGGTGCATTCCAGCAAGATCCAAGTCTATCTTAGTGAAATCCTTCAAGAGTATTTTGAAGTAAATCACATGTGTATCTATGTTGATATTCATGTGTAATATTAGAGCTATTTTGGCCAAATTTTCAGACCAGTCTTAAGGGAAAATAAATGAAGGTTGAAGATTATATTTTGGGTACTATTTTGGTGAAGGTTTCAAGTTTGTTTCTATGTGAATTTTAGGAAGAATATTATATTTATTTTAGTTTTAGTTTCATAATAAAGAGGTTGAAGAATATGGATAAAGGATAATCAAGAACCACTCTTTGATATGCTATATTTGGGACTTCAGTGTACATTCTATAGACCTCTTTAAGAAGTTGAAGTAGTGCCTACGTGGGACTATTTATAAGCTGAAGAAAATGACCAAGGTACATTATCCAAGCAATGATAGTATATCCAAAAAGGATCTTGGATCTAGTGCACTCAGATGTATGTGGACCGATGATATTATCATACTTTCTCTTGGAAGACATAGATATACTTCATGAATACAAAGGATGAAGTTTTCAGTCGGTTCCAGGAGTTCAAGGCTAATATAGAGAACTTGACGGGGAAGAATATTAGGGTTTTAAGGATAGATAATGGAGCAAAGTATACTTCCAATGACTTCAGTGATTTTTGCAAGGAAGCAGGGATGAAGAGGGATTTGATAGTTCCTTACAAACCTTAGTATAATGGTGTTGTAGAAAGGAAGAATAGGTCCATTAGGGAGGTTTTCAAGGCCATTATTCATGATAAGAATTTACCCATGTTCTTATGGGGAGAGGAATCCATCACATCAATTTATGTTCAGAACAAAATTCCTCACTGGAAATTGGGAGATAAGACTCATGCGGAGGCATTCACGGGAGTGAATACAAAGGTCATCTATTTGAGGATCTTTGGTTATACAGTATACATCCATGTGCCCAAGGAGAAGAGGACAAAGTTAGAACCTTATGGAAATAAGGGTAATTTTATGGGATATAATGAGACTTTGAAGGCCTATAGAATCTACATTCCAAGACAATGTTAGATTGAGGTTAGTCATAATGTTACTTTTGATGAAGAGGTAGCCTTCATAAGGTCTAGAGAGTATCATATGGATGTTGATAGTGAAGAGAAGGAGGCTCTAAAGGATGAGGGTACAGATCCCTCTAGTCCAGTTGTTCATCCTTCATACTATCAGAAGGAGTCAATAGAACTAGCAAAGATAGTGGATCTACCTAGAGATGTTGTTGTGATCAGGAAGAGGCCAACATGGCTTCATGACACTTTACAAGATGAAAATGGGCATGCATATCTGGGTGGTACTTTAAGGGAGAGAAAATTACCTCATAGGTTCTCGATTTATCTGGAATTGATCACTCACATCATTGATTCTGAACCTTCTAGTTATGAGGAGGTAGTAGGCCAACATGTTTGAAAGGATTCCATGATATAAGAGTATCAGTCCATCATGAAGAATGATGTGTGGGAGATAGTTTCGAGACTAAAGGGGAAGTCAGTGGTGAATTCCAAGTGGATATATAAGATCAAGCATGCAACAGATGGAAGCATTGATAAGTACAAAGTGTGGTTTGTAGCGAGAGGATTCTCTCAGAAAGAGGTAGGGATGATTTTAGGGGCTAAATTTCACTCATGGGCTAATTTTCCATGGTTTTTCCAAAAATGAGATTCGCTATTTAAAAAATGATTCACCCAAATTCTATAGGATAAAATTATTTTACCTTTAAAATAGCCAAAAATTTATAAAAACTATATAAAATAGTTAGAAACTTGAATATTTTTACAAAAATATCGCCAAACATTTATAGTTGACATATGAAGGATTAGTAAGATTCACGAAGGTTTCTACATTTTAAAATAATTTTCCATCCTTAAAATCATCCCTGGAAAGAGGGAGTGTATTATGAGGAGACTTTTGTTCCAGTCTCCATGTATACTTCCATCAGGACTATTATTTATCTTTCTTCACTTATGGTTTGGAGATTACATCATATGGGTGTGAAGACTGTGTTCCTAAACAATGTGATTGAGGAAGAATTGTATATAGAGCAACCTCATGGATTTGTGATTGGATCCTTTATGTACCTGGTTAACGCCATGCCATATATTTTCTTTGTATTTTATGTTTGAGTCAAGGCACTTCTATTGGGTTGTAGAAAATCATGTGTTGAGGTACCTGCATGGTACATTTGGATATGGTCTGAAATATGTATCAGGTAGTGAAGTAAGGTTGCAGGGATATATTGATTCTATCTAGGTAGGGAGTGTAGTAGATAGAAAGAGAACCTTGGGGTTCTTCTTCATCTTAGGATCAGCTATGATATCCTTGTTTACTAGGAAGAATACTTATGTAGCGCTCAAAACAATAAAAGCAAAGTATATCGCAACCATTGTCACAAGTCGCAAAGTAGTATGGCTTCAGAAGCTTCTTATGGGACTATTTGATCAGGAGTTAGAGATGACATTAATACATTGTGATAATCAAAGTTGTTTCAATGATCCATGAGGATCCAAGAATGATCATAGAGGTCCAAAAAAATATGGAAGATCCATAGAGATCCAAAATGGTTCAATAATGCTTAAAATTAGACCATCCCAAATTCTCTCTAAATGCCATCAATGTGAATAGGTCATCATCATATTTCCAATGGTGCAAATAGAAAGTCAAACAAAGTTCGTATGAAAAAGATATAAGTAGTTAAAGTTCCAGTCAACCAAGTCAAAGGTCAAGTTCATGAGAAACAATAGGTGACACATGTCACCACTACAAGGGTGACATGTGGCACATGGTTATCGATAGTTGATTAAGAAGATCGTACCTCCAGGTGGACAAATTGTAGGTTGAGAAGTGGGCACAAGTGGCAGCCTCCCATTGGCCAATATTGGTTAGATTTATGTAAAAGTTATGGAGTCAATGGGGATTGAACCCACGACCTCCATGACCTCCCAAGACTTAACAAATCCTTTCATCCCAACATGCCACACAATGGTTCTTAACATATCTATGGTAAATATTGTATTTAAATTTACAATAAACTTGTAATGGGCAGCCAAAGGGATAAGGTTCTAATCCCTCGACCCTTGGATCTTGGTATATACCTTACCATATCACCAACACATGTTGTGGAAGGGCTAATGGATATATCATACCGTGCATAGGTTTTCAAACTATATATATATATATATATATATATATATATATATATATCCGCATGAGTTTTGAACCATATGAAAATTGTTTACCAACAAAAGGGGCGTGAATATATGGTGGTCGATGGGGCTTGAACCCCCCAACCTACCATATAATATACAACAAACTTAACCATAAATCTATGTGTGCGGGTTTGGTTATGAAACCAACCGCCTTATAGTTATTTCCAACCATAAATATCGAAGATGGGTTATGGTTTCTCACCCTATTTAATGGGAATGTGGATTGAGGTTGGATATACAATCAATACAAAGTGGCCTCGTAATTTGTTCCCAAGGGCACACAAGTTTTGAGGTTACACCATAAAGAATTGAAAGGGGTACCTTAATGGATTTTCGAGAACATATATGCATTTTGCACAATTTTTCACTAGGAATCCAACAATGCACTCCATTTTTTCATTTGATCAATATTTAAAAAGGTCATTGTAAAATGAAAGTATTTGAGCATTTAATAAAAGAAGGTCTCTATTGGAAGCGAACCTGGAGAGGTATCCCAAATTGGGTGAACTCAATTTTTCCAACTTGTGTATGTGATTATATTGTTGTTGTTCATTTCAAGTTTGATTATTTGCAAGTTAATTATCATTAAAGTGGATTTGGTTACATAAGTTCTTCACATGGAATTTTCAAACAGTCAAGTGATCATTTTATTTCAAGAATTCAATAGATATTTATGTGTATTTTTAAATTATCAACATCTAAGGATTTTTTGGATCAAGTTGGTATCAGAGAAGGTTTGACAAGTACTTTTAAAGTGAATGCTTACAAGATCCAAACTCAAACTTGGTAAAGAAAAACTTGCAAGTTATAATTCTGAAATTGGAAAGAGATTTCAATGACATAAGATGGCTTCTGAAAAAGGAGAAGAAGAACATCAGCCCATGAGTCATGAAGAGATCAGATCTATGCTTCAATAATTGAAATAAATGATAGATGAGTTAGAACGAAGAATTTAAAAACATGTAAGTGGACAATATTTGGTAAAAGGAGAAGGAGGATGTGAAGGCGGTGGAGCTTCAGAGCCCCCTTCCCCTTCCTCCTCCTCGTCGTCAGTTTCTTCTAAAGAAAGTAAAATTCCTCTCATCCAAACAAGTCCTATAAGGAGTCTGAGCATAATCTTCCATTACTAAAATTGGATGTTAAATTCAAGTTTCCAGCCTATGATGGAGAATTGAATGTCGAGAAACTAGACAATTGGATCAAGAAGATAGAGGTATATTGCAGGGTTTAAAATATCATGGAAAAAGCTGCAAAGATACAGTTAGTTTCTCTTTGACTAAGGGGAACTTCCTTAATATGGTGGGAGAGTAAGATGCAAGTTGATCTTGTTCAAATGGGTAAAGTAATCTCTTCTTGGGGAAAGTTTACTAAGGCTATAAGAAAAAAATTGTATCCACTGGAACATACACAAACAAAAATGATCAAGTGGAAACATCTAAGATAGGCTAAAGGCCATAATATTTAGGCATATACATAGGAATTCAAAATGAAGGCATTATCCCTAGGAATTCCATTGTATACTCATGAAACTCGTTTGAAGTATATTGGTGGCATGCACTCATATATTCTTCACACTATTCTAATGTTTAGCCCTACTAACATTGATAAGGCGTCAATAAAAGATACACATCTAGAGGCTAGTAAGGGTAAGCATGGGAGCGAAGATAAGAAGCCATTCAATTTTGAGAAGAAACTGAAAGGTAAATGGAAGAGTATGAAATCAAGCCACAATGAAGCTATTTGAGGGAAGACCTGCATGTTCCCAATGTAAGAGAAAGGGACATGAGGAATCACAGTGTTGGAAGCTGTATTTAGAATTACAATAAAAGAAATTCAAGGATAAAGGGAAGAAGAATATTGTTGCATCAGTTCATCAGGATCTAGGATCGGATTTTGGAGATGAATCCAATATCATGGTCATAGGAAGCAAAGATATATCATCTATCAGTTCAAATTATTTAGTTCAATCTGCCAAGATGGAAAGTGATATTGATCAGAAGAAAAGGAGTGATATTTTTCATGCCAGAGATATAGTCAAGCATATTAAGGTAGATACTTTATTCGATAGTGGATCTCAAGTTAACCTAATATATGAATCAATTGTTAAGAATATGGGATTGAATATGACACCTCAAAAAAATACATATCCATTAGGTTGGGTGTGTGACAATGCTAAGTTGTGAATAACAAAGAAATGTAAGATCAGGCTTGCAATTATAGCTAATTTCTTTGATAAGGTTGAGTTAGATGTTGTGCCTCTTGACATTTGCGACATTGTCTTGGGTAGTCCATATCTATTTGATAGGAAGGTTGTTTTTTATCGAGAAGAAAAAAATAGCACCTTAAGGATGGGGTTGAATATATTGTCAGATCTCATCACATAAAAGCTAATGTTTCTTTAGTGAGAACAGGAAAAATGAAGACACTCGTGATCACAAGTGAATATTGTGTTCTCATGATAGTGAACAGAAAGAAGAGGATAAAACATATGCTTTAGAAGGTTGTGATACAAATAATAAACATGATTTTATCAACATCATATATAATTATGATAAATTGTTTCAAGAACCTACAGGTTTGCCTCCTAAAAGAGAGGCTAAACATGGAATATGTTTGCAACAATATGCTCTTGTTCCAAACATTGGAATTTACAGGTCATTATTAATCAAGAATGCGGAAATAAAGAAGCAAGTTTAGGAGCTTCCTGATAAAGGAATCACCCTACCAAGTTCCTCTCTGTGTAGTTCTTCTATTGTTTTAGTTCCAAATAAATATGGCATGTGGAGGATGTGTATTGATTTTTGATCCATGAACAAGATTACGGGCAAGAATTGTTATCCTCTTGATCCGAAAAGATCTTTTAAATGACAATGGTTGAGTTATTATGCATGTGTTAACATTACCATTTAGGAAACTAATGAAAGAGGAAGAAATATGAAAAACATATAAACATATACAGATCTTAACATAAGCATGAAGAACAAAAAACCATAAAATGCCAAAGTGATAACGGAGTT
>JZKD02S0112714.1:40487-52866 GCA_000966675.3 Picea glauca
ACCTCCATGACCTCTTGAGATTTAATAAATCCCTCCATGCCAACATGCCACACAATGGTTCTTAACATACCTATGGTAAATAATGTATTTAAATTTACAATAAAGTTGTAATGGGCAGCCAAAGGGTTGAGGGTATAATCCCTTAGCCCTTGGCTCTTCGTCTATGCACCTTACCATATAACCCACACATGTTGCAGAAGGACTAATGGATATAACATATCGCGTGGAGGTTTTCAAACTTTATTATGTGTGTGTGTGTGTGTGTGTGTGTGTTTTGAACCATATTTAAATTGTTTACCAACAAAAGGGGCATGAATAGATTATGTTCGGAGGGGCTTGAACCCCCAACCTACCATATAATATACAACAAAATTAACCAACAATCTATATGTGCGAGTTTGGTTATGAAACCAACCACCTTATAGTTATTACCAACCATGAATTTCAGAGATGGGTTAGGGATCTACGCCTTATTTAATGGGTACATGGATTGAGTTTGAATATATAGTTAATACAGAGTGGCCTCATAATTCATCCCCTATGGTACATAAGTTTTGAGGTTACACTGTAAAGCGTGTCAAAGGATAACTTGACGGATTTTTGAGAACTTTATGTGAATTTTGCATGATATTTCATCAGGAATATGACGGTGTCCTCTATTTTTTAATTTGAGAAACATGTAAAAAGGTCATTGTAAAACACTAGTATTTGAGCATTTAATAAAACAATTTCTCTATTGGAAGCAAACCCGGAGAGGTAGCCCAAGTTGGGTGAACTCCATTTTTCCAACTTGTGTATGTGATTATATTATTGTTGTTCATTTCAAGTTCGAATATTTGCAAGTTAATTATCATTAAAGTGGATTTGGTTAGATAAGTTCTTCACATGTAATTTGCAAACAACCAAGTGATCATTTTATTTTGAGAATCAAGTAGATGTTTATGTGTATTTTAAAATTGTCAACATGTAAGGATTTTTTGGATCAATCAAGCTTTCAAAAAATCTAGTATTTCATGACAGGTCGAAGCACATTGAGATCAAATATCATTTCATTTGATACATGGTACAAAAGGGAGTAGAAAATCTCTAGTAGATATCCATAGATGAGAAGATTACAGGCATTCACACCAAGCCTCTGTCTAAGGAGAAGTTTTTATACTTCAGAGACAAGCTTGGCGTGATGCAGAATGTCTCCCTCACTGAGAGGGATTTTTGATGTTTCTCCAGTTAGCAACATCGGGTAGACATTCTCCCAGATCGATCATGCTGATTTGACCAAGGGAGAATGATACATTCACTCATGGGGCCATGATGATTTGGCTAGTGGTTAATGGCCCAGGGGAATTATTTCTCATATTAGTCATGCTAATTTGAAGATGAGTGAAAAAGGCTCGAGATTCTCTCACATTTACTACTCCAGGATGGAGTGATCTATTTTTTATAGGAAATGTTTGACTTGCTTACAAGTCTAGTCTAATGTTGAAGATATAGGCTCAAGAGACCTCTTTTGATGAGTGGCTTCTCTGTGAATTTAATCAACATTAGAGACCTATATTAACTAGATCGGCATGTGATGAGATGATCAATCAACAAGGCTAATGGAAAAATTTTCTAGTAAAAGAAGAAATGTGAAGAAGATAAGACAAGGCTCATTAAACCATTAAAGAAACTCTAGAAAGCATTAAAGACGATATTGAAGAAAAAAGTGCAAGTCATCCCCACAACTAAATTAAGGGTGACTTGAATTGTATAAATAAAGACTTGATCATTTCATTTGACACACCAATACAAATCCTCTCTCAAGTTCACTTGCCCAATTGTAGTTCTCTTAGCCAATTGCATTTACCAGTTGCATAGTAGAAAAATTTCAAGGAGCATCTTAACCAACTCTTTTGGGGGTGTGCTATATTATCTAGGGTTATATACCCTTTGAGGGTTCTTCCTCATACAAGGGATAAATTCTTTATGTGTTGGGTTTATTCATATTGATGGTGATGTACTTATTTGTTGGAATTATTCTTAAGAAGAGTTGTTGGGGTTTCTCCCAAGTTTGGGTTTCCCAAGATAAAATATTGTGTCTATTATACATGGCTATATTTCTATGATTCTATTGTTTTTGCTGCAATTTTATTTTGGTTGATATTTTCAGTGTGTAATTATTCTATGATAAAATTGCCATAAAATTATGTTTTGAAATCATAAGGAAATAATTATCAGATCTGAAAATTGGAAATTCAACAACTATACACCTCCTCGATCTCATTCCTTTGTTTTTCTTCAACAGGTTCGTCCCTTTATCATTTGATTACACTTCTCCTCCTCTGCAACTTGAATTCATTTAAATTTCCTCCATAACACGGGGTAGATACCTAGAGTCACATCAACTAATAAACACAACACACAAAGGTATTTAGCGCATGAGGGAATTCTTTACTTCCTTTGTTCTATTAATCTTTTAATCACATTCCTCCTCCTCAGTCCTATGCATCCCAAATTTATTTGAATTTATTTTTCTTACACCCTCTTTCCTCAGGATAAACACAAAGAGGAACCACTACTTCATTTATCTGTGACATCAATGATATTGATGGTAGTCGCAGTATTGTCTATCTTTTACCTCAATGACAACAATGCCCAACAATCTCCCCCTTTGTCATTGATGGAAACAAAATTTGAAAATCCTCCAGTCTATGCAACCATATGACTTATCATTTTGTTCTCATCTAAGTTGATTGCTTCCTACAAGTATCCCCCTCTCTCTTTTTATTCCTACATGTCTCCCTCTATCTCTTTTCTCTCCCCCTTTTACATCAATGGAAAAGGGAGTTTCTCCCCCTTACATTGTACTCTTTATTTTTTGTTCTACAACAAATAACTTTCTTGTGTTTCTACAGCTCCTATGAGCTTGTGCACTTCTCTCTTTCTGTAGCTCCTCCTAAGATTGTGCATTTTCATGAAGCTTTAGTGAATGGGTGGCATAGGTTCCAACCCCAATTTTTGTATGAGGTATTCAAAGAGTTCTATATGAAGCGATTTTGCAAAGATATCAACAACTTGTTCCTTTGTGCCAATATATTCCATCTTGAAATTATGTTCTGTGAATTTCTCTCTCAAGAAGTGATACTTTATTGGAATGTGTTTTGTTTTTTAATGGATGAATCGATTCTTAGATATGTTTATTGTATTGGTATTTTCACATAGAATTGATATGGGCTAATCATAATCTACTCGAATATCCTTGAATGTTTGTTTCATTCAGAGAACTTTGTACAATAGGTTGCTTCTGCAATGTATTATGCTTTTGTTGTAGATAGAGAGATTGATTCTTTCTTCTTGTTGAACAAGGACACTAGGCTATTTTCCAAGAAGAATGATCCACCACTGGTGCTCTTTATATCATCCACACTACCTACCCAATCTACATCTGTGTAATTTTTTAGAGTGAAGTCTTTACTCATGGGATACCATAAACACAAATCCAATGTGCCTTTTAGATATCTGAATATTATTTTTACTACATGCACGTGTTTCTTTTGGTGCAACTTGAAACCTTCCAACCAACCCTACTGTCTGCATAACATATGATCTTGAAGTTTTCACATACAAAAGGATAACTATCATTGATGTATACAAAGTTTGATTTGCTTCCTTTGATTCATGTTCTTTACTCATATTACAACCAATGACCATGGGTGTGTTGACAGATTTACAGTGTTCCATTTCAAACTTCTTCAACATATCTTTGATGTACTTGGTCTGAGAAATGAATATGCCTTTGTTGTTTTGAGTAATTTGCAGTCCTAGGAAGAATGATAGTTCTCCGAGCATGGACATCTCAAATTCTTTTTTCATTTCTTTCAAAAAATTTTGGCTCATTTAATCATAATTACTTCCAAAAATGATATCATCCACATATACCACAATAATTAACATATTTGCATTGCTAATATTTATGTAAATATTGTTGTTTGTTGTTCCTCTTTTGAAACCTTGTTGTTGTAAGCGCTTATCAAGTCTTGAATACCACGCTCTAGGAGCTTGATTTAACCCATACAGTGTTTTAATTAATACGCAAACATAGTATTCATTTTCTAATAACAAGAAACTTGTAGGTTGTTCAATGTACACTTCTTCCTATGCATCTCCATTAAGGAAGGTTGACTTGACATCCATATGATATACTTTGAAATTCTTACATCTTGCAAATGCAAAAAAAAAAATTGATGGCTTCTAATATTGCAACAGGAGAAAAGGTTTCTTCAAAATCAATCCCTTATACTTGAGCATATCCATTGCAAACCAAACTTGCTTTATTTCTTACTACATTTCCATATTCATTTAACTCATTTCTTAATACCCACATTGTACTGGTCACATTTTTATCTTTGGGTCTTGGGACAAGTTCCCATGTATAATTTTTATCAATATGGTTCAACTCTTCTTCCATAGAATTCACCCAATGTTGATCATTACTGGCTTATGAAAAAAAAATAGGCTCTATTTTGGACAACAAAGAGAGATTTAGAATTGTTTGCCAATTTTCTCCTAGTTTGGGTCTTAACATTTTTATTACCAAGAATCAAGTTTTCTGGATAATGTTTCAACAAAAACCTTGATGGTTTTTGTGTATCTTGGAATTATGCTTCTTCGTCTTCTTCATTTTATTCTTCTTCTTCTTCATATTCTTCTTCATCTTCTTTATTGTAATCTATTTCTTTTGCTTATAGTTGGTTCTTGTGTTGTATATCTTCATCTATTCTAACATTAATTATTTCAACAATATTCTACGGTCTTTTGTTGTAACATTTATAGGCTTTGCTTCTTGAGGAATAACCAAGAAAAATTCCTTGATATTCTCTTGAGTCAAACTTTCCTAGATCCTCATCAACTCATTTGATGTAACACTTGCTTCCAAATATTCTAAAGTTTTTAACAGATGTTGGCCTACCTTTCCATAATTCATAGGGTGCCTTGTCATTGTTGACTCTGATTTACCCTTTGTTTAGAATGTAAAAAATAGTATAAATTGTTTCTATCCAAACACTATCTGATTATCCTTCTTCATTTAGCATTGTTCTAGCAATTTATTGTACATGTCTATTTTTCCTTTCAACTACTCCATTTTGTTAAGGAGTTATTGCAACTCCATGTTGTCTTTTTATTCTATGATATTCACATAATTGTTCAAATTCATTGGATGTGAACTCACCTCCATTATCTGACCTTAGGCATCTGATTTTCAGATCTATCTCATTCTCAACTAAAGCTTTGAATTATTTAAACTTTTCAAATGTCTCATATTTATTTTTGATAAAGGTAACCCAAGTCATTCTTGTATAATCATCAACGATAATGATCCAGATTTAGGAGTTGAACGAACTAATTAAAATAATGAATACAATAATCACAGAGATAGGAAGAATAACACAAACATTCAGTGAACAATAACTTCTATTAAATAATGAAATAGGCTGAAACTGTAAAACTGCAGAACTGAAACTTGCTCGAATAGTGGTAGCTATCTCTGAGAAGAGATGTGGCTTCTATGTGCATCCATTTGAGAAGAATGCATTACAATCAGGATCCAGAGGCCCTTTTCATATTACTCATGAATTCCAAAACCATAGACATCCAAAAACCTAACCCTAGAAGGTGAAACATCAAAATTCATGTGCGCCCTATGGGTAAGTTGGTGTAATTTGGTACCTCAACTTCCTAGGGTCATAACTTTTGCATACAACCTCTATTTTAGGCATGTGATAACCTGTTAGAAAGATCTTTCAGGTAACTACACATTTTGTCGTCAGAATTTGACTTTGTTTATATTCTAACTATGGTGAGTAAAAAAATAACGTTTAGGGCCCCAAAACAGCCCTGGAAGTACAACAAGATGTGTTGACATGAAAACATACAAAATAAGCCAGTAGGATTAGGAGAGAGGTCACCTATATCCACCTGGAGAATGTGTGAGGCTTCATACAACCCTAGAAGTGTAGAACTCACAATTATAAAGAAGTATAGAAAGGTATGTTGAATAACTAACGGACACGAGGAGCCAGTTGGAATAAGTGGATGGCCACCAATATCCACTTGTATCAATGCTCCCCCCTTAGGAAGCAATGGTCTCCATTGCATTGAGTTCCCCCATCATGTGAGGAAATTTTTGTAGGATTTTTCCCCAGGTGAGACACTTGCCTTGGTGTACGAGTTGCCCTGCATTAACAACCCGATAAATCTAGATCTGCTACTAGCGAGTGCCCTTGACCTGTGTGTCCACTATATAACTGGTGGATGTTTGTTCCATGCAGTCAGGGTTGAGATTTGTTGGTGTCAGTTGTTAGACAATATCAGAGGTGTCCAATAACGATGGAAAATATGGCCGAAGGAGGTCCACATTGAATATTGGATGCGTACCAAGGAAGGGTGGAATGTTGAGCTCAAAAGAATTGCTACCCACAGCCTTGGTGATAGTGTAAGGCCCATAATGAAGTGGGCGAAGCTTCTGATGGGGACCGGTGAGATGCTCTTTCTGCAAATGTAACCATACTTTGTCGCTAACCTGAAACTGGTGTGGTACCCTGTGTTGATCATGGTGTTTCTTGTACTTAGCATTGGATTTCTACAAAATCTCTTGGACCTATTGGCGGATTTGTTGAATCCTCTCAATGAATCTAGTGGCTTTGTCAATCACAGACTGATCAGGGGAAGAGTTTGTCTGTGTGGTGGAAAGAGGAAGTGTAACATCAATGGGTCCCAAGGGTTGGAATCCTAGACCCACCTGAAATGGGATATGGTCGGTGGAACTATAGTGAGCCCTGTTGTAACTGTGTTGGAAATATGTGAGACGCTCATCCCATGTACGAGGATGCTTAGAATTGTACATGTGCAGGATGTGCACAATCATCCAATTGGAAACCTCAATTTTTCCATCGGTTTGGTGGTGGAAAGCAGTGGATTTTGTGAGCTTGGTGTCCAACAGAGACTAGAGACTCCACCAAAAAGTGTTGAGGAACCTGTTGTCTCGGTTGAAGATGATGGTATGTGGTATCCCAAAGTGGACCCAAAATTGTTCAAACAATAGCTTGGCAATATCTATCATTGTGACAATCTTCTTACAGGCTTTGAGGATGGCCATATTCGAAAACCAATCAATGACCACAAACACGTAGTCATTTATGTGCTTGGTGGATGGAAAACCAAACATGTAATCCATGGAGATGGACTCCCACGACTTCTCAGGAAAATGAAGAGGGGTGTATAAGCCTTGCTTCTTTATTGTTGTCTTGGAAATGTCTCAAGCATTGCAAGATATGATATACGTGTTGATGTCCTATCAAAGTTTTGGCCAATAAAAATGTTTCTAAAGAATGGCCACAATTTTGTCTACGCCAAAGTGCCCTGCCACCCGACTGTAGTGGGCTTCTCAAATCATCTCTGCACACTTGCTTGTAGGAACATAGAGATGGAACAGGTGGCATAAGATTTCATCCTGAATGTGAAAATCAATGATAGTGGCACCTGTACCCAAGAGATGATATGTGGTGGAGAATTCTGGATCTTGTTGGTAAAGTTGGGGCCACTCCGATGTTTCATGTCCACAGGAATGGAGCACAGTGGTGAGTGCAGCCATAGGAGGCCAATTGAGGCATTTAGTGACATGATTGGATATACCATTCTTATACTTGATGTTGATATGGAACTGTTACAGGTAGGTAGACCACTTTTGATGGTGGTTTTTCTGCAATTTCCCCTATGTCTGTCTGAAATGCAGAGGATTTTGATTAGTGTGTATGATCGTCTCTTTCCCTAGAATGTAATGTTTCCATTGACGACATGATTGTACAATGGAATACATTTCCTTGTCATAGGTGGGGTATTTCTGGATAGTATTGGAGAGTGTCTCACTATGGTATCGAATGCCTGTGTTGAGTGAGAACTGTGCCCACGGGATAGGCAGATGCATTAGTCTCAATCTTAAATGGTTGTTTCATATTGGGAAAGGAGAGTACTGGATTTGAGAAAAAACAATGTTTCATATCATCGAATGCTTGTTGTTGATCCTTCCCCCACACGAACTTGGCCCTACCACCACCCTTGGTCACCTAGATAAGGGCCCATGCAATATGGGAGAATCCCAACATGAACCATTGGTATAAATTAGCTAGTCCCAAGAATCTCTTAAGCTCGTTTAGTGTGGTTGGGGCTGGCTCAACATGTACCCCATGCTCATCAACAATGTAGCCCACTTATTGGACATTATTCATGCCAAAAGAGAATTTTTCCAAGTTGGCATAAAGCTTCCACTACCGCAGAGTGCTCAAAACCTTTTGAATATGTCGCATGTGCTCCTCCCACATTCTGTTGAATATGAGGATTTCATCCAAATATAATACCACAAAGGAGTTGGTGAAGGGTCTCAATACATTGTCCATCAACCTTATGAAAGTGGTTGGTGCATTTGTTAAGCCAAAGGGCATGACTAGCCATTCGTAGAGACCTTCTTTTGACTAGAAGGTTGTCTTCCAAACATCAGTTGGTTTGATGGGAACCTAGTGGTAGCCAAACTTCAGGTCAATCTTGTTGAAGAACTTTTCCCCCTTGAGTTGGTCAAGAAGGTCATCAATCCTTGGAATGTGGTAGAGGTTCCTGACTCTAATTTTGTTTAAGGATTTGTAATCAATGCAGAGTCGCCAAGCCTCATCCTTATTCTGCACCAATACAATCGGGCTTTCACAAGGGGAGGAGTTGGGTTTGATGTGCCCCTTTTGAAGAAGCTCTTGGATCTGACACCTAATATCAACATTCTTCATCAGCAAGCATCAATATACTGGTCCATTAGGTAGGGGTGCACCGGGGGTCAGATCAATTGTATGCTTGACTTGGCAGTGTGTCGGCAACCCTATAGGTGAGGCAAATATGTCTCTATATTCTTCCACGATCTCGTCCACTTGATTATGCTGTAAAGAGAGGTGTTGTGTAGAATCCATGGATGTGGCAGTGACCTTCTACTTACTGTGAGCGCAGATCACAAAGAAGACAAACTTCTTGGTCTGTGAAATGACCTTACTGCATTTCTTAGCATATATTAAATAAATAGCAGTAGCCAGTGCCACCTCTGGGATCCTGTACAATTGTCTACCCAAAGTAATAATAACATTGTGGGTTCTAGACTCATACACAGTATGACACTTCCACAAATATGGTTTTCCTAAAAGAACATCACAAACTTCAAGGGGAGAAAATCACATAGTACCTCATATTTGAATGGCTTGATGTCGTAGGGCAGATGACACTAACGGCTGACACAGAGATATCTTCCTTGACAAAGCCAGCCAATGGTGTAGGGTTGTGGGTATCGCGTCATTGGCAGGTTCATTCGCTTGATGACCTCAGCTAAAATCAGGTTCTTTTGACTATCGTTGTCGACAATGAAATGAATCAGAGCCCCCTTTACCCACATCTGAGAGTAAAATAGGCGTTCCCCTTCCTCTGGTTCTTTTGTTTCATTTGGAGAGAATTTGGTGGTAGCGACTGTGGCATTGGGTTCAGCATCAATAATATGCTTCCCTCCTTCTGGATTTTACTCAAAATCAAAATCGGCCTCTGACTCGAAATCCTTCAGCTTGACCATGAGGGATTGCTTGGAGAGGCATTCTTCAGTGTTGTGCCAAGGACTTTTATGGTACTCACACAATTTTCTCATTTCCTTCTTTGTCTTCTCATTTTTCTTATTGTGTTGCGGCTTGGACAGATTGTCCTGAGGGTGGCCATCTCGTCTTGGTCCCTTGTTGTGTGGGTTGGGGTTGACTTTTGCTTGCTTCAACTATGAAGGGTTTGCAGATCCAAACTCTTGTCGTTTCTGCTTAAATTTTTGCTTGATCTTGACAACGTATCTATAAGTCGTGCCCAATGAGGCAATGTCCATGAACTCCATTTCTATTTGAATGTATCTATGAAAAAAGTTGTGGTATTTGAGCACCAAATGACACTCATAATCTTTGATACCCAACTTGGTGCGTAGGGAATGGAAAACATTGGTGAAGTCTAGTATTGTCTTGTCCCTTTCTTGACGTAGGGTGGTCCATCTGGTGTACTGGTCCTCATAGCTTCCAACATGGTAGTAATGTTCTTTAATGGCGTCCCGAAAGGAATCCCATGTAGGGGCTACCACAAAAATTGCATATTCCTCCATCGCCCTTTTCTCAGAGTAAGTATCCCACCAGTATTTAACATGGGGAATGACCTTGAGGAGTGAAAAAGTGATCTTTTCCCTATCGGAAAAAGTGTGGACCAAAAAATATCCTTCGAGAAGATTCAACCATTTATCTACAGCATTTGCATCTATCATTCCTTCAAATAATGGAATATCAAAATTTACCTATACCTTGAAGGGGGTTGCATGGTCGCTTGATGAAGATGCTTCTCCCGTGGGAAACCGTTGAAGGATCTATGCAATTTTTTCCATCATTTTGTTCCTTTGTCGTGCAAGGGATTCCTCGAGAAACATTTTAATAGGATATCCTGCTCCATAATATTTATTTTCGTCTCCCATGGGTTGTTGTTGAGCTCAGCGTGACTAATCTGCTAATGGATCGATTGGTTCGAGTCCCAACTTCTTGTACCCAGACCTTTTCGAGGACATGCACAAAGAAAAATAAATGAAGAGCAGACTGCTCTGATACCATTGATTCGGATTTAGGAGCGGAACAAACTGATTAACAAACTGAATACAATAAACACAGGGATAAGAAGAATAACACAAATATCCAGTGAACAATGTCTTCTATTAAATAATGAAATAGGTTGAAACTGTAAAACTGCAAAACTGAAACTTGCTCGAATGGTGGTAGTTATCTCTGAGAAGAGATGTGGCTTCTACGTGCATCTGTTTGAGCAGAATGCATTACAATGAGGCTCCAGAGGCCCTTTTCATATTACTCATGAATGCCAAAACCCTAGACATCCAAAAACCTAACCCTAGAAGGTGAAACACCAAAATTCATGTGGGCCCTATGGGTAAGTTGGTGTAATTTGGTACCTCAACTTCCCAGGGTTGTAACTTTTGCATACAACCTTCATTCTAGGCGCGTGATAGCCCGTTGGAAAGGTCTTTTGGAGAAATACACATTTATCCATGAGAATTTGACTCTGTTAATAGTTTGTTTGTGGCGAGTCAAAAAAACAACGTTTAGGGCCCCAAAATAGCCTCGGAAGTACAAGAAGATGTGTTGACATGAAAACATACAAAATAATCCAGTTGGATTAGGCGAGAGGCCACTCGTATCCACTTGGATAATGTGTGAAGCTTCAAAAATCCCCAAAAGTGTAGAACTCATAATTATAAAGTAGTATAGAAAGATGTGCTAAATAAAAAATAGACACGAGGTGCCAGTTGGAATATGTGGGTGGACACCAATATCCCCCTGGATTAGAGAAACATAAAGTAGATTTATCCTTGCAAGAATTTTTTTCTTGTTGGTCCACAAAGATCTGTATGCACAAGTTCCAATGGCTTAGATTTTGCATATTTATTTGTCTTGAAGCTGACCCTTAATTGTTTTCCATGTTGGCATTGCTTGTAGACAATGCTTGAGGGTTTTGTGATCTTCGGTATATCTCTTACTGCTTGTTTGGTACTAATTTTTACCAGGTTGTCAAAGTTCATATGACTCATTTTTTTTATGTCACAACCAAATTTCATGTCTTCCCCATGAATCATTTTTCTCCATTTATTTCATCAAGGATATGCACATTGTTTGGGGTTCTAATTTCTCTTGCAACTAATTTTCCTGAATCGTATGTTTTGATTTTAAATTCTTGGGAATTAAAGGTGAGAGTGTGTCCTTGATCACACATCTGGCTAATGCTGAGAATATTGTGCTTTAATTTTTTAACACATATTACTTTTTCTACATTGGCATTTCCATTATCAAGATTAAGAGTTCCTTTTCCAATTATTTTTGAAGAGACATTATCTCTGAAGGTAACATTGCCTTCATTTTTCTTCAAAATAATAAAATGTGTTATATATCCAGTCATGTGACTTGATCACCCACTATCAATGTACCACTTATCCTTGTTATTTTGTGCACATAGTGTAGCTTGTATAAACAAGGATTTTTCTTTCTCTTGTTTCCTTTGTTCCTAATTTCTTTTCATGATGATTAGGTTTTCTTCCTTTTGACTTTTTCTGAAATTACTTGTAGTTATAACATATGATGTTATAGTTTAGAAAATGGGAAAATGAGTTATAATTTCTTATTGAGAATCCATATGTATATTTGCTTCAGGGATGATTTTAAGGATGGAAATTTATTTTAAAATGTAGAAACCTTGGTGAACCTTCCTAATCCTTCATATGCCAACTATAAATGTTTGG
>JZKD02S0112714.1:89130-115612 GCA_000966675.3 Picea glauca
CATCAACCAATGACATCAATCAAACCAAACCATTTACATCAATGACATATGATCCAACAATCTCCCAAGTAATCAAACCATTGGCATCAATGACAACATGATCCAACAATATTTTACCTTAAAAAATATTCATTGCCAAAAATTAAAGAAAATATTTTAATATAAAGAATTCGTCGAACCTAAAAAAAACTCCTAAAATTTATCATTTTAACTATATTTTACCTTAAAAAAATATTCATTGCCAAAAATTAAAGAAATTGTTTTAATACAAAGAATTCGTCCAACCTAAAAAAACTCATAAAATTTACAATTTTAACTAATTTTACCATAAAATAATATTCATGGATTTTGTTTAAACACAACATGTGGTAATGGTGAAAATATGTCCCCTTTGCTTGAAAATAGGTGAATATGATTCCAAATTTCTCTTTTCCCCTTGAAAATAGGAACATGTGATTCATCATCTGATATATTTTTTGGTTATCTATATCTAAAAATAGTAATAGGGTTTTGAGACAAGGCTAAATATAATATATTTAAATAATACAAAATATTTGCCAACCTCAAACAATTATCTTAAAATTTCCCCTTTTGGCTACAATTTTCCCCTAAAAATACTGTGGACCTCAGCTCCCCACACAACCCACACCTAACCCCAACAATAAAACTTCTCATCACGCTTACACTACTGAGTGGCTCAGTTATCCCACATATTACATCTTTCTTGGGGAATGTCAAGACATCTGATTACAATCAGGGAAAACACTTGAAAACAAGGCTTTCTCAATTATCACTGGTAAAAAGAGAGTCCAAGAACCTATATAAAATCAATTTGATAAACAAACTATGGATCATTATCTTTACACATCATATCCCATCTTCCCTAAAATTTCAGATCAGCCATAGTCATCAAGGACTAAGAAGTCTCCTCCCTTCCCAGAAAGGTTAGGCCTAGATAAACCCCTTACTCAACCTGAGTTTGATTTATTAGGTGAATTGATTTGGATTTAGGAGAGGAACGAACTGATTACAAACTAAATACCATAAACACATAGATAGGAAGAATAACATAAATATTCAGTGAACAATATATTCTATTAAATAATGAAATAGGCTGAAACTGTAAAACTGCAGAACTGAAACTTGCTCGAATGGTGGTAGTTATCTCTGAGAAGAGATGTGGATGCTACGCGCATCCTTTTGAGAAGAATGTATTACAATGAGACTCCATAGGCCCTTTCCATATTATTCATGAATTCCAAAACCATAGACATCCAAAAACCTAACCCTAGAAGGTGAAACGCCAAAAGTCATGTGGGCCCTATGGGTATGTTGGTGTAATTTGGTGCCTCAACTTCCTAGGGTCGTAACTTTTGCATACGACCTTCATTTTAGGCGCGTGATAGCCCGTTGGAAAGGTATTTCAGATAACTACACATTTCATTTTCAAACTCTGACTTTGTTTATAGTTTGACTGTGGTGAGTAAAAAAAACAATGTTTAGGGCCTCAAAACAACCCTGAAAGTACAACAAGATGTGATGACATGAAAAAATACAAAATAGGCCAATTAGATTAGGCAAGAGGCCACCTGTATCCACCTAGACAATGTATGAGGCTTCAGACAGCCCTAGAAGTGTAGACCTCACAATTATAAAGCAGTACAGAAAGACATGTTGAAAAACAATGGACATGAGGAGCTAGTTGGAATAGGTGGGTGGCCACCAATATCCATCTGGATCAATCCTCCACCCTTAGGAAGCAATGGTCTCCATTGTGTTGAGTTCCCCCATCAGGTGAGGAAATTTCTATTGGATTTGGCCCTAGGTTAGCCACTTTCCTTGGTGTAGGATTTTCCCTGCCTTGACAACCCAATAAAGTTGGATTTGTTGCTGGAGTGTTCCATTGACATGTGTGTCCACTATATGATCGGTGGATTCTTATTCCATGCAGTCAAGGTTGAGCTATGTTGGTGTCAATTTTTCAGTGATCTCAAAGGTTTCCAATAATGGTGGAAAATATGGCCTGAGGAGGTCCACATTGAATACTGGATGCAGACCAAGGAAGGATGGAGTGTTGAGCTCAAAATCATTGCTACCCACAGCCTTGGTGATAGTGTAAGTCCCATAACGAAGTGGTCAAATCTTCCAATGGGGCCCAATGAGACACTCCTTCTGTAAATGTAACCAAACTTTGTCACCAACTTGAAACTAGTGTGGTGCCCTATGCTTATCATGGCGTTTCTTGTACTTAGCATTGGATTTTTGAAAAATCTCCTGGACCTGTTAGCGGATGTGCTAAATCCTCTCAATGAATCTGGTGGCTTTGTCGATCGCATATTGATTAGGGGAAGAGTATGTATGTGTGGTGGAAAGAGGAAGTGAAACATCAATGGGTCTCAAGGGTTGGAATCCCAGACCCACCTCAAATGGGATATGGTCAATGGAACTATGGAGAGCCTTGTTGGAACTGTGTTGGGCATATGGGAGACTCTCTTCCCATGTATGGGGATGCTTAGAATTGTACATGCGAAGGATGTGAACAATCATCTAATTGAATACCTCAGTTTCGCCATCGGACTGGGGGTGGAAAGAAGTGGGTTTTGTGACCTTGGTGTCCAACAGAGACCAGAGACTCGACCAAAAGGTGTTGAGGAACCTATTGTCTCAGTTAGAGATGATGGTTTGTGGTATCCCATCTGATATACTTGCTAACATCCAGTCAAATTTTTGTCCAATAAAAATGTTTCTGAAGGACGACCACAGTTTTCTCTACGACAAAATGTCCTGCCACCCGACTGTAGTGGGCTTCCCAAATAAGATTTTCACGCTCGCTTGTAGGAACACAAAGATGGCCCAGGTGGCATAAGAGTTTGTCCTGAATGTGAAAATCAATGATAGTGGTGCATGTACCSAAGAGTTGATATGTGGTGGCAAAGTCTGGATATTGCTGGTAAAGTTGGGKCCACTCCAATGTTTCATGTCCACAGGAATGGAGCACAATGGTAAGTGMAGCCACAGGAGGYCGACTAAGGAAATCATAGACATGATTGGAGATACATKTCTTATACTTGATGTTKATATGGAACTGTTGTAGGTAGGTGGACCACTTCTAATGGCGGTCGTTCTGCAATTTCCCCTATGTTTTWATGAATTGCAGAGGCTTTTGATYAGTGTGTATGATCGTCTCTGTCCCCAKAATGTAATGTTTCCATTGATGGTAGGMTTKTACAATGGAATACATTTCCTGGTCATAGGTGAGGTGTTTACAGATAGTATCGAAGAGKGTATCACTATGGTATGCCATCGGATTCCTATGATAAGTGAKAATTGCGCCCACAACATAGTTAGATGCATCAGTCTCAATCTCGAATGGTTGTTGCAGATYGGGCAAGGAGAGTACTGGAGATGAGAACAAAAAATGTTTTAKATCTTMKAATTCTCATTGTTTCTCCTTCMTCCACATGAACTTGGCCCTACCACCACCCTTGGTCACCTTYCTGAGGGCCCAGGAAAAATGGGAGAATCCCAACATGAACTATYAGTAAAAATTGGCAAGTCCTAAGAAGCTATGAAGCTCAGTCAGTGTGGTCGGGGTTGGCCAGTCACATAAGACTTGGATCTTATCTTGATCAATATGTACCCATTTCTCATCAACAATGTAGCCCAGGTATTGGACCTTGTTCATGCCAAAAGAAAATTTTTCCAAGTTGGTAAAAAGCTTGTGTTGTTGTAGAGTGCTCAAAACCTGTTGAATATTTCGCATGTGCTCCTCCCACATTTTGTTGAAGATGAGGATGTCATACAAATATACTATCAAAAAGGATTTGGTGAAGGGTCTCAATACATCATCCATCAACCTCATGAAAGTTGTTGGTTCATTTTTTAAGCCAAAGGGCATGAATAGACATTCATAGAGACCTTCCTTAGACTTGAAGGTGGTCTTCCAGACATCTATTGGTTCGATGGGAACCTGGTGGTAGCCAGACTTCAAGTCAATATTGTTGAAGATATTTTCCCCCTTGATTTGTTCAAAAAGGTCATCAATCCTAGGAATGGGATAGTGGTTCCTGACTGTGATTTTGTTTAAGGCTCTATAATTAATGCAGAGTCGCCAAGTCACATCCTTCTTCTGCACCAGTACAATCAGACTTCCGTAAGGGGAGGATCTAAGTTTGATGTTCCCCTTTCGAAGAAGCTCTTGGATCTAATGCCTGATTTCATCATTCTCCATCAGCGAGTGTCGATAGACTGGTCCATTAGGTAGAGGTGCGTCAGGGGTTAGATCAATTGGATGCTTGACTTGGCAATGTGTCGGTACCCCTGTAGGTGAGATGAAGATGTCTCTTTATTCTTCCACAATCTCGTCTACTTTCTTATACTACAAATAGAGGCATTGTGTAGAGGCCACATATGTGGAGGTGACCTTATTCTTAATGTGAGCATGGATCACAAAGAAGACGAACTTCTCGGTCTGTGAAATGATCTTACTGCATTGCTTAGTAGATATTAAAAAAATAGCAGTAGGCGGTGCCACCTCTGGGATCCTATACAATTGTCTACCCAAAGTAATAATAACACTGCGGGGTATAGACTCATACACAACATGATGCTTTATAACTCACAATTATAAAGTAGTACAAAAAGACATGCTGAAAAAAATTAGACATGAGGAGCCAGTTGGAATAGGTGGTTGGCCACCAATATCCATATGGGTCATGAATTGTGGAATGTGTTTGTCAAAAAAAAATTATTCCAAGCAATTAAGGATGTCCCCATATATGCTAAAACCATTAAATAATTATGCATCAAAAATCCCAGTAGGGAAAGAAAGGATCTTAAAATCGTTCATGTAATTGACCAACTGGAAGAATTAATGACTGGGAAAATCTTCACTGCCAAATACTTAAATCCTATAATTCAAGTAGTTAATGTCCAAATCAATCAAACTTTCATCCCAATGACTCTCATTGATATGGGGGGCACCATAAATGTAATGAACAAAAAAACTATGTATGTTCTTGGGTTGTCTCACCTAAGACAAACTCCCATGGTCCTACAACTAAAAAACCAATCCACGGTTAGGCCTAAGGGAATATAATTATAAGATGACATTGTTTATATTGATTCATGGGAATATCCAACCGAATTCATGGTTCTGTAGCCAAATTCCAATTTGGAGGTATACCCTCTAATCTTTGGAAATCCATGGTTAGCTATAGTTGACATTGATATTGGTTGAGGATCAGGGACTATGACCATATCACACAGTGATTCTATGAAAAAAATTACTCTATGCCCTCGGCCAAACCCTGTATAATGCATGAAATTCCCATGTGGGTAGAAGAAGAAGATGGTGATGATGAGAGAATTCAACAACTCCTCACATTTGATAGAGCACTTTGCCTTAAGGATGGCTCCAAATATGATATAATCAGTGGCTTCCTTAGTAATCCTCATTCATCCTCTTAGCTGGTTTTCCAATTTTTAGATTCTATAATGCATACCTATGTTCGAGGAAACATAAATGTATATTTTTATTCAGATCTATTACCCATGGTTACTTCTAACAATGACAGGATTCCCACTAACATTCCCACATAAATTAACAAAAGAAAAAACTAGTTCACCTCTTACAAGAATAGAACGAATCGTTTTCATGGGAATACACAAACAAGAAAGTTGTTCACCACAATATGTGTACACACCAAATCTTTGTAATATATGAATCTAGAACCATATGACCACCCCAATGCAGAATGAACCCAACCTTGAGAGATATAGCTAAAGAAGAGCTACATAAATTATCGAATGCAAATTTCATTTACCCTATATCTGAAAGCGAGTGAATCTCTCCTCTTGTGATAGTACTGAATAAAAATGCAAATTCGTGCATCTACATGGATTATAGAGAACTGAACAAAGCTACCTAGAAGGATCAATTTTTGTTTCCCTTTATCAACCAAGTTCTTGGCACATTAGCAGGAAAATAGTTTTTTTCTTTTCTCTATGGATTTAGTGAATACAACCAAATCAAGATATCCCTTGAAGATCGCGATAAGACCACCTTTACATGTCCCCGGGGGACCTTTTTTTACCGATTATTACCTTTTCGGATTTGTAATGCCCCTATGACCTTCCAACGAGATTTTCTTAGAATAT
This sequence comes from Picea glauca, assembly GCA_000966675.3. Taxonomy (NCBI): domain Eukaryota; kingdom Viridiplantae; phylum Streptophyta; class Pinopsida; order Pinales; family Pinaceae; genus Picea; species Picea glauca. Next base: position 95,290 of record JZKD02S0112714.1, read on the forward strand.
TCTCCAACTTACTCCATGACTTTGTTGAGATATATATGGATGACTTCACGGTCTATGGTGAAAGATTTGATGAGGCCCTAGCTAATATGGAAAATCACTTAAACAATGAAAGGAAACCAACCTCTCCCTTAGTAGTGAAAAATGTCATCTATTATTTAACGAGGGTATTGTACTCGGTCATCATATTTATCTTGTGGGTGTTAAAGGGAATGTAGCAAAAATTGAGGTAATCTGAAATCTTCCCATTCCAAAATCACAAAAAGATGTACGCATTTTTTTGGGACATGCTAGTTTCTACCGTTGTTTTATTGATAATTTTAACAAACTTGCATCTCCTTTATTTTCATTACTTTCTAAGGATGTGGAATTTGTTTTTAATAATGATTATCAATCTTCTTTTGAAACTTTGAAGGAATGAGTGTCTATTGCTTCTATTTTAAGAGGAACTAATTGGTCCTTTCCATTCCATATTTCTATAGATGCTTCAAATATGGCCATCGGAGCAATATTAGGATAACAATAAGGACATAAATATTATGTTATTTACTTCATAAACAAGAACATGGCCCTGACGGATTTAAACTATATGGTAACTGAGAAGGATTTTCTTGTTGTTGTGTATTCCATTAATAAGTTCGTCACTATATAATTGGCTATCATGTTTTTATACATATTGACCAATCTACTATCCATTATTTAATGAAAAAACCTATTACCGCGGGCAGATTCACTAGGTGGTCATTCTTATTGTAATAATTTGATGTTACTGTCATTGATAAATGTGGAAGGAATAATGTTGTTGTAGACTTCTTTTATAGGCTTACTAATACTAGTGATGCTACACCCATAGAATATAGCTTTATTGATGAAAAAAAAAATATCATTATATTTTCATGCCTTGGTATGTAGATATTTCCAATTATTTGGTTGCAGGTAAGCTTCCAGACCACCTTTCCCCAAAGGAACAACAACGCATCATCAAGAAAAGTGCTAGATATTCTTGTATTGAGGGTTCCCCTATTTACATAGGACTAAATCTTACAATCCAACATTGTGTCAGAGAGGATGAAATACTCAAGGCTTGTCATGATGAACCTTGTGGATTTCACTTTGCCGACAAGAGGACTTACCACAAATTCCTCTATATAGGCTATTTTGGCCTAATATTTTTCATGATGCTAAGAAATATGTGAAGAGTTGCAACAACTATCAAGGATGGTTCGACCAATCATATCTGATGAAATTCCTTTACAAACCTAGATCGTCAAAGATTGTTTTTAGAAATGGGACCAATCCATCCTTCATATCATCAAAAGGTCCACATATTGGTCTACATAGATTATGTCACAAAATGGATGGAGGCCAAGGTAGTTCCAAGAGAAAATGAGAATGTTGTAGCAAATTTCCTTTATGAAGAAATATTCACTCATTTTGGGGTACCTTGTGAGATCATCATGGATGGAGGAGCTCAGTTTACTTCCCAAATCATCCTAAAAATCACTAAGGAGTATTAGATTTCACATAGGATCACTTCACCTTATCATCCACGGGCCAACATTAAAGTGGAGAGAGCCAAAAAAGGCTTAGAAACTATCTTGACAAATATCATGTAGATTCACCGTCGTGATTAGGCTTCTAGACTTCCATAATATCTTGGGGCTTGCTGAAACACATGGAACAACACCACGAGATTCACCCCATATGAAATTTTTTATGATAAGAGTGCTTATTTTTCTATTGAAATTGAGATAAAGACATGGAGGAACTCCTTATAGGTGGGTTTAGATATTACTAAAAAACAACAACAACACTAGACTCAGCTTAATGAGCTTGATGAGCTACATCAAGACATATTGCATCAGACCTTCGTTGTTCAACAACATCGAGTGAGATGCCATGATAATTTTATTAAATATAATATATTCTAATAAGGGGATTGGGCCTTGTTGTACGATTCCTAATTAAAGGATTTCAAAGGGAAACTTTACACATGTTGATTAGGAATATAAGAAGTAAACACATATTACGATAATGGTTATGTCAGGCTATGAACTATTTATGCAATGTGAACTACTCTACTTTCTAATGGCCATTGGTTGTGATTGTATCATTGAATGTTGACCAAAGAAGCCATTGTTCAAGAATTGACTGTTCATCCAAAGTTCGAGGTTGTGGATGTGATGGATTTTCCATCCACACTTGAAACGAAATGATTTCTCTCTAGTAAAAGAAAAAAATAATAACAAAATTAAAATTAAAATAATGATGATGATGATGATGAAAATGAAAATAATATTGCAGTGAAAACCCAATTTTGGGCACTACGAGACTCGGTGATACTTGAAAACTAGTCTCTGAATACTATCACTAGGCCTTAAAAATAAGAATTAATTAATAATCTAACAGTGAAAACCCCCCTTGGGGGCGCAGCTAGAAAATCATCCTTTGAAAACCAGTCTTCTAGCATATGATGCCTACAAAAAAAAGCATTCCAACAATAATCAAGATAGAGAACACCAATAACAGGATATTGTTGTTTTAACATAATGATTTTCATAGTTTTTCAAAGGAATCTTTTCTTTGTCCATAGATTTTGATCTCTGATCAAAATTTATCCTTCTTTGTTTCTTGGACTATTTTTGTTTCTTCATATCTCCTGGCAACCAATATTTCAAGCTAGAACATATCGATTGTTATTTTCAGTCGATAATTCATAAGTTTTTTCATATCATTTACGGTTATTGCATATCATTCAAAGTTGCCAACAATTGTTGCATTTCTTAACTACCTTCTTTAGAACAACTTCATTATAGCTCTTCTTCACCATCACAATTGGTCTCAACAATATTCTCAAGAAGACGTAATTCTTTCAATTACTTCTTCAAAAATTCCTCAAGGGATCCCCTCACTACTATCTTGGTATGCTCACTCTAAGTATGAGCACAATTCAATAGTTTATTTTTTAGGTATTTCATTTTTTGTGTGGTTCTCTTCTATATCAGAGCAAGAGAATATGGGCTATTATTTATGCCTTTGTCCCAAGGAAAGGAATTCTCCACTGGTAAAAAAATTTGTAATAGCCTTGATCTCGATTGATCATAGCATCGTTGGATTCCTACATATATTAAGTGCTTGGATGGAAAATAATCGTTAGTTTTTCATCATGAATACGGTTCATTATGCATTGAGGGTAGCTCCCTTGCCACTACACAACATCTTCAGAATGAGCTTGTTTCATATTCCCATTTAATGATCTTGAACCTGTAATAAATTGTAGTGGATGTTTTTTCCTCTTTATCTTCCTATCACTTCCTTGTTGTTATCAAGTATTCACCATCCAAGTGACCTCTCTCTAACAGCTATGATTTATTACTTCAAATATTCAAGTGTAACTTTGTGGAACTTTTTTGTTGGGCGCAGGCCCATTTTGGGGAAAAGCATGATGTGGGAGAAATACAGCTAGCAGGAAAAGAAGCACATGGAAATAAAATGGGCATGCAGAGGAGGAAAGCATGCGAGGCCTACATGCAAGAAGACATAACCATGCTAGGGTTAGGGTTTTGGTAAGAGGATGTAATGGCTAGTAAGACAAAAACATGTATAAATAGGTACCTAGGAGGTCTAGGTTGGGGGTTCAAAGACTATTATTGGTTTTGGTTCGAGTTTTTGGTTGTGGTTCAGAATTTCTATAAAATATGATCTCATTTTGTAAGCGGTTGAGCTAAGGAAAGGAAATAAGGTATATTTTGAGGGTTAGATCACAGGTTAAGGAGCCTGGTGTGATTTAGTCTACCTCGGTGTAGATCTCGACCCGTTTGAAGGAGAGTTGTAATGTGCACGACGATGTAGTCTTAGAAACACCATAATAAAAGAGAAGATCAGCCAAATCTTTGTGGATGTAGCCCAGAAGGGGGTGAACCATGGTAGATCATGTGTTATGTCATTGAATATTATGTATTTCATTTACTGTCAATGATTAGATGTTAGACAAATGCATGAGTGACTTAGTTAGATCTGTTATTTTACATGCATTAATAAGAATGAAAAAATATTTAATATAAGTTGAATGTTAGAGTAAACAAATGAAGATCACATAGTGTAATCCCAGATCCCCACTCACTCCCAGGCTGCAAGCACTTGAGTGTTGCAGCCACCCATAAGAACTATCATGGGTGAGACTATGTAGTGCATCCTGTGCATTGTGTTTCCTTCTAGTTTACCAGGAGAGACGATAGTTTTAGAGGGTTTTGTTGGAAACAATAGTAGATCTGAACCTAGATCATCCAAGGAGTAGTTAGAGGAAGTAAACAACAAACAAATGGTTCCATTGTCAGTTGAAACTGCATGGGATTGAGTGAGAGGGATACGTGAAAGAATCGCACAGAAAATGATAGTATATAGGGGGATGTCCAGACCATGGAATCCAACGAAAGCAGAGATCGAAGCTGGTTGAAGAAAAACGAGATGGAGTTTGCGCAAAAAGAAAACATAAACCATAAAATAACACCATGCAAATATTTTTTCAAGTACGTATTTAGTGACTTGCATGAAGTATTTTTATGTGATTTCCCACATGTATTGCAGGAGTGGCTATTAAGGTTGAAAGACAATCACCCTACAAATAAGATCAGAAAGATATAGTGGAATTATGTGGATATCACGTAGTTACAACAAGTAGACAACAAATTCACATGCGCAGTGGATTTCTGGCTAGACAATATTGTCTCAAGCTTTATCACATAATTTGCAGTAGATACCGCGAAGTCTTACAACATAGTAGAGCAAGAGTTCCTAAAGGTACCTAGAGGTAGGTATATCATATTTTTGTAAACTTCCATCAAGATTTTATTGTATAACAAAGGTGTAATGAAAATGGCATTAGATAACCAAACCTCCCTGTGTGCATGGGGGAAGGGGAGAAGCACTGACTAGAGCTAGAAGGATGGAGCGAGAAATGGAGAAGGGAAAGAAGGAGGCCATGGACCTGATAATGATGGAGGAAGATCATATCAAGAAGATAATGGAAACAACTATAAAGACGTGCAGTGGAGCACCCTACCAATATAAGATGAATAATAAGAAGAGATCCATAGTTGAGAGAGAGGTCTTGGCAAGTGATGAACAAGAAGTAGAGGATCTTTGTGTTGTGTAGAATATTGAGGAAATCATGTGTGCAACATATGAAATTAAAAAAAACAGTCCAAGGGAAGGAATCGAAGGCAGAACTCCCATCCATGTTAGTGTCAGTGTGGAACCCATAAACCCATGTGTGACTAATACACCAATAAGAAAACCACCATTTAGACAACCGAATTTCAAAGGAAGGAAGACAACGGGAATTACATCTAGTCAAGGAACAACAACTGGAGGAGTTAGTTCAGGAAGTAGTAGTCAAGTATCAACATCGTGTGGAGGTAGTAGTTCATCATCCAGGATGGTAGGACATGATCCCACCATCATGTTACCAGAATTCAAGGGAGAGGTATCTGAGGACCCTGGAAAGCACTTGTTCATTTGTGAGAAGATCTGGGAAGCAAAACATATCACAGATGATGATACAAAACTTGAACAGCTAGATATCACACTAAGAGACCATGAAGTATATTGGTACATGAGCTTGGTTGTAAACAACCCAATAGGAACAACAAGGACGATTGCAAATATCAAGAAACTATTAATAAATGAATTCCACAAGCCTAGCTTAGAGAATCAGTACATGAATAAGATGATAGAGATCAGAAAAAAAACCAGGAGAATCTGTGTGGGAGATTAACAAGATATTCAAACGATTGAAGGGAAATATGGAGTATTTCATGACATATATCCATCATAGGCATATGTTTTTGAATTCACTGCTACCACACTTGAAATACCCTTTGAGACAACATAAGTTTTAGACTCAGACATGGGCTTTGTAGGAATCCCTATAACTAGAAGAGAACCAAGATCAGAAGACAGATCCAACAATACAGGAGCTAAAGGAGGATCTAAAGAATTTAACATTTCAATTGAACCATAACATGGGTAAGGACAAAATAGAAGTTTTTTGGTGTACCGCATGTAGGATAGAAGGGAACCACAAGAATGAATGCCCAACTTTCACGTGGTACATGGAAACAGGACTTCCAAACACTTTTCCATCAGGAGGACTATGGTGTGAGATATGTAAGATACAGGGGCATGATCCATATCATTTTCCAATGATGCAGTAATACTAGACAGTGCTTAAGAATTCATACTGCAAATTTTGCAAGTCAGTGGGCCATGATGACAAATATTGTAGGACAATGAATCTGATGAGGGAAAGAACATCAGAAACCTGTAGGGTGCAGACAGAAATGATGATAGGTCAAGTTGCACCACAATTTAACCAAGTATCAACCCCATATAACATTGTGCAACAACAATATAACACTGCGCAACAACAATATAACACTGCACAGCCGTAGTACAATACCGTGCAACCACAGTATAATCTCGTGCAGTATAATCAAGTACCTAAGTACAACACACTATGAGGAGATCGATCTGGATACAGAGGTGGAGGATGAGGTAGAGGAGGCTTTGGAAGATGTAGAGGACTGATGGTATCTCATAACTGCCAACAGTATGGACACTATGCAAGAGAATTTTCACTTCCACCTGTGACATGTATGTATTGTCACGCATCAGATCATGACACATAAGACTATGTGACACTATTGGGGAAGATCTAGGAAAAGAGAAATCAGAAAAATCAGAATGTTCAATGGATTTCTACAGAAGCAAGGGATGATGGAATAAATATCAACATAGTTATGCATAGATGAGCTAAGACAGGAGATGACACAATACGACAGAATCCAGCACAACACCAATGGGTTAAGAAGAATATTGAACCACTGAAACAGTTCAATGCAGGGAAAGAAAAAGAAATATTCAAGGAGGCAAGACAGGAGTTCCTTAAGCAAGATATTGCATCAAAATCAACCATGGAGCACACTCAGAATGTACTAATGTACGAAATTCCCTCATCACTGGACCACACCCATGAATCACAAACTTTCGGACAAGTAAGTACCATAAAGGCTTTTCTGCATTCATGTGTTAAACTACTAAATGATCCATCATCTATTAAAGTATTAAAAAATATGTTAGAAAGATGTAACACAGACATAGAGGGAAAACTAGAGAAAAAAAATAGTTAATCACTTACATACAAGGAGGAGGACAAGTAGAGAATTCAGACTAGATGCCAACATTGGAGATTTCAACATGGGGGATATTATACTAGACTTAGGCTCCGAATTAAATGTGTTACCCAATAATGCATGGAAATGTATGGGGGAGACCACATTAGGCCACTTACCTGTCTGGATGAAAATAGAAAATCAACACAAATTTCTTGCAATTGGAAGTCTAAAGGGTGTGATAGTAGATCTGGATGGAGTGCACACTAAAGCCAATTTTCAAGTTCTAGAAATAGTGGATGGAACAACACCTTATCCAGCATTGCTTGCATTTCATTGGGAATTTGAAAACCAGGCCATAATCAATTTGAAGTCAAGGATGATGGCATTTAAGTTGGGATAATACAGATTCGTTGCGCCACTAGAACCTTCAGAAGGAGAAAGGTTTGTAGAACCCACTTGCTTAGACCTAGAGGAAATCAACCAGTTATACAGAAACACCACGCATGAAGAATATTATGTGAATCAAACTGCAGATGGGGTACTCAGTTGGAGAAGTATCACATCATGTGCTTCAAACTTAGATACATGGTTGGAGAATTGGCAGCAGAGATTACATGAAGTATCCACAAGAAGGTGCGCTAGAATATAATGCATAGTAATATGGGTAAGTACAAAAATCAGAGAACCTCCCAGTTTCTATGGCATTATCGATTTAGAAGAATTCTTAACAAGATACGAAGATGAGGTGTTGGAAAATTAGAGTCTATTAACCCGGACATAGAACTCAAGAAAACATCTGCAAGATGGTCGAGTGTGCACAAAGAAACAATTAAGGACTGGTATCAATGCAAACGACTACTACGCATTAGATTCAGTGCATAGAAAAAGAGCAGAGTGATGCAGAGATATGATGGACAAGGGTCACCACTAGAAAATTTGGAGAAGTGTAGAACACTATGGATGATGACACCACCAGAAGAACGGCCTCATAACTTTATTCATACACTAGAAGGAATTCCAGAAAACTGGTATGTCGACCAAGAACTACGCAAGGCACTGCAAAATGGACAACATTGTAGAAAACAATTTGGTAACTTTCTCATTTGTACATGAGAACCCCAACATGGATTTAGCACTCAAATAGATAAGAGGGGTAATATTCATATAGGAACTAGAGGTGGAACTCATAACAAAATACCAACAACAAAATAGAAAAATAGTGAAAGAACTAATGTCATGTTATCATGTGCAGGAAGAAGAACCAGATGAAGATGACCTGTGCAATATCCAAATTACATAAATTGAAGGAGAAAGAGAGGTGGAAGGTCCATCTCTAGACTAAGAATTATTTTTTTCACCAATCAAGGTGAATAAAGTAAATATTGGGACAAATGATAATCCCAAAATGGCCAGTATTGGAGACTACTAGGATGAATAGACAGTAAAAAGAATAACAGAGTTACTGCGCGAATATAGTGACCCGTTCCCAACAAAATTTATAGAGATGAAAGGCACAGCAGGAGAGATAGAAGAGATGAATATACCTCTCAAACATGAGGATATATCTATCAGATAAATACCTTATAGACTAAATCCAATTTATAAACAAAAGGTCAAAGAAGAAATTGACGGGATATTAGAAGCTGGTATCATAGAAGCAGTGGACAAGTCCGAATGGATAAGCCCTATGTTATTCCAAGAAAATAAATAAGGAGGGATAAGGATCTGTGTACATCTCGAGAAATTAAATGATGTTTTCCTACATGACTCTTTTCCCATCCCTTTCACAGATGAGGTATTAGAGAATGTGGGAGGCCAGGAAGCATACTCATTCATAGATGGATTCTCAGGTTACCATCAGATCAAGATATCTCTTGAAGACAAATACAAGACCACTTTTTCCACAAAATGGGGATCCTACTAGTACAAATCCATGCCTTTTGGGATGAAGAATGCACCAGCTATATTCTAAAGGGTAGTCATAGTTTCTTTCAAAGAATTCATCCATCATTTTTTAGAAGTATACATGGATGATTGGACAATATACAGTTTGTTGAAGGACCATGTAGAGGTGTTAAGGCGAATGTTGGAAATATGCAGACAGTGTCAGATATGATTAAATATCAAGAAGTGCATCTTTGGGACACCTTTCATAATACTATTGGGACACATAGTGTGAAAACAAGGCTTGCTAGTAGATCCTTCCAAGATTGCAATGATTGTTAATTTGCCACCACTGAAATCAGTGCACTAGTTGAGAGAAACATTGGACCACACAAGATACTATAGGAAATTCATAAAGGTATATGCACATATCACTTCGCCGATGGAGAAACTGTTGAAGAAAGATACTAAATTCTAGTGGAATGAGGATTGTCAATAAGGTTTGGACACCTTGAAAGAAAATATGGTAACAACACCTATTCTGGTATTTCCAGATTGGGAGAAGACATTTCATGTGCATGTAGATGCATCATCCATAGTACTTGGAGCTATTCTGATGCAGCCAGGAGCAGGAGAGTTAGACCATCCTATAGCATTTGCAAGAAGAAAATTGTCAGAGTCATAGTAGAGCTACAATACTACAGAAAGAGAAGGCCTAGAAATGGTATATGCGCTACAGAAGTTCAAACACTATATACTTGAGAAAAAATTTAAAATGTTCACAAATCATTCTGTCCTCAAATACCTAGTGAACAAGCCAGTGTTGGGGGGGAGAATTTGTAGATGTATATTGTTGTTTCTGGAATTTGAATTTGAAGTTATATTCAAACTAGGGAAGTTGAATGCAATACCTAATCACCTGTCGAGGATCACCAATGGAGAGGAACCTACAAATTTAGAGGACAACTTCCCTAATGTGTAATTATTTTCAGTCCAAGTAGTCGATAAATATTTTGTTGACATCATTGAATACTTGAGTACAGGGACTGCACCACAAGAATTCAACACTACGCAGAAGAAAAATCTGGTATTCAAAGATGCAGAATATCAATTTATTACAGGACACCTATACAAGATGGGCGCAAACAACATTCTGAGAAGATGTGTCCTAGAACATGAGAGGACTAGGATTCTAGTAGAGGCTCATGAAGGAATAGTTGGAGGAAATTATATAGGAAAAGATACCACATAGAAGGTATTGCACGCAAGACTATGGTGGCCGACCATTCACAAATATGAAAAGGACTATTGCCAGAGATGTGATGTATGTCAAAGGGTTGGTAAACCTAATAGATGGGATCAAATGCCCCTAAGACCACAAGTAACCTTGCAAGTATTCAAAAAATGGGAAATATACTTTGTGGGACCAATTAATCCACCAACAAAGAGGTCAAGATCAAGGTATATCATTATTATGACAGAGTACTTAATGAGATGGGTAGAAGAAGCACTAGTAAAAGATTGTAGCGTTGAGTCAGCATCACACTTTTTGTTTGAGAAAGTGATCACTTTATTTGGATGCTCAAGTATTTTGATGAGTGACCAAGGCACTCACTTCACCAATAGTACTATCAAGGATATGACCGAGGAGTTTGAATTCTATCATCAAAAGAGTACATCATATCACCCTCAAGCAAATGAAACAGGGGAAGCCTTTAATAAGATCCTAGAGAATGATTTGACAAAGATCTGCAATGTCAAAAGGGATGATTTGGATTTGAAGATACCAACAGTATTATGGGCATAGAGGACTACATGCAAAAATTTGACAGGATAGACACCATTCAGGCTGGTGTATGGACAAGAAGAAGTGGTTCCATTAGAATTCTAGGTACCTAGCCTGCACGTAGCAAAAATGACCAACATGATAGAATGAGGCGTAGTAAAATAAAGGGTAAGTCAGTTGATGGATATGGAAGAAGATACAATCCTATCAGGATTCCACCAAGAAGTAAAGAAAGAAAGAGATAAATCTTAGCATGACAGACATATCAACAGGAAGAGTTTCAAGGAGGGATACCTAGTATTGGTGTATGAAAGTGAATTTCTTTATCATCCAGGGAAATTCAGAATACATTGGTTGGCACCATATGAAGTGAACACTATCGTAGATGGGGGATCGGTACAGTTGAAAGATTTGGGAGGCACAGAACTAAGAGGAATGATCAATGGGAGTCGACTAAAATTGTATACGGACAATCGACCTCCTATTTCTTAGAAAGATATAATGCAGTAAGAATATATGTACATAGTGTATTATAGTATAATTTAAGAGAGATAAAATGAGAAAAATAAATAAAAAGAAGAAAATCCATAAAATAAAAACAGATTGGYGTGCATGGAATGTTTTGATAGAATATAACTTCTAGAATATAATATTGCACTGCAAKAAAATCAGGGATGGAAAACACTGGGCACGAGAGATCARTTAATGCRTAGAAAGGCACAATGCATAGGAAACATAGCAAAAATTGAAAAAGTGAMAACTATCAGTGTGGTACAKCTGTCACTTCTCTATCYCKCTATAAAGTCGAAAAAAGGGGGGAAAKCAACCCATTGTGTTATTTGTGCAGGAGAAGAACRTGAAGCTGAGTGGAAGAGAGATAAAGTGTGAATTTTTGCTAGCCTMTKTCTATTTAGAAGTCTGCAGTCTGGATTTCCTCACCAGGTCACCACCGAGAGTTGGAGCGTCRAGCAGAATCATACGAAACACATAGAGTAACACTTGGGTGCCACAAACYGGAACAAACGAGATGCCCATAATGGTGGATGTCGATGAAATCCACACACCAGAGTATGAGCCAACCACAATKCATGTGGAAGAGGAGYARGAACCTACACAAGAGCATGAGCAATCGAAAGAGGACGTCGAACGAAYGAAATCTAACACATCCAGGGGGAAATGGCCAGAGCAAGAATAACAAGCCACAGGTTCAATGTAGTAGAGCCTAGAACCYGAAGAGTARCAGAGAATAGGGCACCAGGACACACCAGCGACTAGTGTATCATCCCCACAAGAGACAAAGAAGGTGTGAACGGAAAGCRGTGYGTAGGGGGTACAATGCACACAGGAAGAACTAGTCATGGTAATGTCAAAGATCCCCGAAGGTGTAAAGGTAGACGACAAGATGGTAGGAAGGGTCAATGGCCTCAAATACTCTGACCATGATGTGTATGATGCCATAAAGTTCCCATATTTGGTAACACAAAGCTATATGGAGAGCAGAGAAGAAGGCCCATCAAGCGTGCCATTGTTGGAGCTTGCATAGTGGATCCTAGGAATGTACAACATCGACATAATGAACCTACTATATATACTGCACTTTGGGCATGGTAAACAAATAAATGGATATGTAAATAAGATGTTAGTGAGGGTGCACGGAGGCAGCTTATGGATGGATAAGCCAGTGCTTATCAATGTCGATCTCATTGCAACAATTACAGGGCTACCCATAGATGGGGAGAAGCCAGAACATTACCTAGAAGACAAAAATAAGGAAAAATCCATCTCATATGAGATCAGAGAAAAGTATGACACAAAGAGGGGTAATAGGGGTATCAAGATCAGTGACATCAATGATCCTGTGACACGATTTTCAACATGACTATTGGGTTGCAAATTAATGCACTAGTGCAGAAAGGAAGAAGTACCCACAGGAGTAGTAGAAGTTGTAGTGCAATGCATAAAGGGGAGCTCAATGAGCTGGGCCCCTTATCTACTAAACTCATTCCTTAAATACTACAAGGATGGACAAGACTTGGGCTCTGAGTTCCACTATTTGTGGTTACTCATCCTCATTACACTTATGGGGTGGAAGGAACCCACATATAGCATGTTCCTGCCAAGGATAGGAAAATGTGGCGCAGCGCGCTACACATCCCTTCATAGTACAATTGATCCCAAGAAGAAAAAACTTAATAGCGACGTATTTGCACTATACCTGACAGAGATCCAAAATAGAGTCACATATACATGAAGGATTTCCACAAAAATTGTCCAAGAGTTTGGATAGATAGCGAACTTCCAAGCATTGCACCACAGTACGTGGCTACAAGTAAAGAGGGATCTAGCCAAGGAGTGGTTGCAGTTGAAGTACTTCATAAAAATGTGGGACATCCATATGGAGGCCTGGGAAAGGTCTGAGGAGTGGACAACACATCCAATACCAAGGATGGTTCCAGGAGAACAAACATTAAGGACGCAAGACAAAACAGTCCCTGCACAGCAGACAGGCACAAACAGCCCAAGAAAAACAAAAAATACATCATAGGGCCAAGAAGGGGGCAGTAGTCCCATACAAAAGAAAAAAAGAATGAAGAATAAATCCCAACATGGTTCTATACAGGGACCACCGCACACAGAGAAGACAACAAGAGAAACAAAAGAACAAGTGCACCCGGAAGAAAGGAAGATGGAAACGCAAGAAATATCAATGGAAGAAGGAAAAGGGTAGGATACATGCATGGATAAACATATGCCAAAAGCATCTGAACCATAAGAGGCACAATGGAAGAGAATAGGCGAGCAAGCAAGGGGCTCTAGAAAAAAATTTAAGGCCCATAAGAAACCCATGGAGACATCATTGAAGGTAGACTATGTGGAGTTGATAGCCATGACAATGGAAGATCGATTGTCAAAGGTGTGGGAAAATGTCAAAAATCATAGAGCTTCAATTTTGGAGCAAATACAAGAGTTTAAAATTGCACTAAAGAAGTTGAAGGTTGCGAAAAAATAGCGACAACAGAAGACAACGGTGAAAACTAAAGAAGGGGCATTGGTGGGAGATATAGTGTATATCATGGCGGAAGAGAGAGAAAACTTATGGATTACTCTTGAAATGTTGTTTATAGATGAGGAGATAGCGCAGAGGCCCCTGAAGGAAATCGAGTTGTTAGACTTGGAATTTCCCAATATTCAAACCAAAGCGTTGTACAGATTACAAGTGAGAGTTGCGCAGAAGATTCAGTCCAGAGCAAGTTCTGACACGACAAACTTACAATTGGCGTAGTAAGACAACACCTCACTAAAGGGGGCACTTAGACATGAAGGGTAGGAGAAAAATATGGTGCAATAGAAGGTGGATGAAATGGAAAACCATATCCATGCAGTATTCCAAGCCATCTTGGATAGTGAAGGAGTACAAGGAGTGCCAGCAAAAGAGAAAATGCAGAAGATAGCACAAACGCTACAACACTACAAGGACCAGATCAAAGAACTGGAGGAGCGCAGTTCCCACAACTCCTCCAAAAATCAGAGCACAAAGAGAGTAGGATGTGACAACTTCTACAGAAAACATCGCGCAGAACATATACGTGATGATAGAATTGTTGGAGAAGAGTGCCCATATATGGAAACAACTTCTAGAGGATGGGAGCTTACATGAGTTGCAGAGGGAGGAAAAACTACATGAATCCATAGAAGATGTCAAACAGCGGCAGTGAACGATGTCACTGCCAGAAAATATCAAGATTGTCGTGGAGATGAAGACTTTACAGGTAGAGGAAAAGGAAGTACAAGCGCTAAATATGGTGTGACAAGCTTAGATGGAACCCCTGTAAGAAAAGGCAAAGCAGCTGGTCATTGATATCGACACAGAAAAACTGAATGTAGAGTGAAAAGGCATGGAAGGAGGAGAGCTACTACGAAACCCAGTCACCGCACAACTCATGAAAGATATGGCCAAAAGGAGCAATAATGCTCAGGCGCAGTGCTAGAGAATCACTGAAATGTATGACACGTTGGAACAAGCAGTGATAGATGTTGGAGTTAGGTAGTGACTTGGGATGAGTCACGATGTCATTTTTAGGGGCTTCTTGGGTGCAAGCCCATTTTGGGGAAAAGCACGACATGGGAGAAATACAGCTGGTAGGAAAAGCAAGACGTGGAAAGAAAACATGCATGCAGAGGAGGAAAGCATGTGAGGCACGCATGTAAGAAGACCTAACCATGCTATGGTTAGGGTTTTACTAAGAGGATGTAATGGCTGGTAAGCCAAAAACATGTATAAATAGGTACCTAGGAGGTCTAGGTTGGGGGTTCGAAGACTATTATCGGTTTTGGTTTGGGTTTTTGGTTGTGGTTCAAAATGTCAGTAAAATCTAATCTCATTTTGTAAGTGGTTGATATGAGGAAAGGAAATAAGGTATATCTTAAGGGTTAGATCACAGGCTGAGGAGCTTGGTGTGATCTAGTTTGCCTCATTATCGATCTCGACCCATTTAATATAGAGTTGTAATGCGCACAGAGCTGTAGTTTTGGAAACACCATAATAAAAAAGTAGAGAAGCCAAATATTTGTGGGTGTAGCCCAGGAGTGGGTGAACCACTATAGATCATGTGTTATGTTATTGAATATTGTGTATTTCCTTTACTGTCAAAGATTAGATGTTAGACAAATGCATGAAAGACTTAGTTAGATATGTTATTTTACACGCATGAATAAGAATGACAAAATATTTAATATAATTTTAATGTTAGAGTAAACAAATCAAGATCACAGAGTGTAATCCCAGATCCCCATTCACTCCCAGACTGTAAGCACCTGAGCATTCTAGCCACCCATAAGAACTATCTTGGGTGAGACTGCGTAGTGCATCATGTGCATTGCGTTGCCTTATGGTTTACCAGGAGGGTTGATAGTTTTAGAGGGTTTTGTTGGAAACCATAATAGATCTAAACCTGGGTTAGCCAAGGAGTAGTTAGAAGAAGTAAACAAATAACACTTTTTCACACCCGGTCAATCTTTTTATTTTCCAAGGACTTGCAAATTTTTCATCCTAGGGGGCATGTAACACCTTGTTTCCCCCAAATTTGTAATTAATCCTAATACAGGAATTACCATGCTAAAGCATGATGAAAATGTGAATGTATGATGTGAATGGACCTTATGAAGAAGGTCGATAAATGTAAATAACATTATGAATTTATTGCAGGACCATTGATGAGGGGATGTGCAGGAAAGAGACCACGATGGTGGTGGAAGGCACCTGAAAAGGTGGCGTTAACTTCCACCGAGAATTAAATACCGTATTTTGACTCCACTAGCCTGGAGAACCAAAAGAGGCTCGCTGGCCCTGAAAATTAATGGCTTGCAGACTGGTAGGCGGATGGCTTGATGAGGGATGGGATGGTGAACCGCCCATCCGTAGAGCCGTCAAGCCTGATCAGTGCGAGGAAAATAGTGCCACACACAACCTTGCGAGAGGATAAGGCATATGGCAGAGGCGATTGAGAGGACAGACGTGAGGGGAACTCTAGCATTACACAGAGTGAGTGATAGCAGAGAGGAAGGATTGCAACCTTCACTCTTGGTCACTAGCAGACAGAGAGACGCAGTCTCAGAGCATCGTGGTCTCAACTTAGGGGTGGCTAGTGGTAAATCTGTTGGGAGTCGTTACGCCTACGGTTGGGTGGAAACGAGCACCCCTCTCAGCAGTTGCACCCATTTCTGAAGTCACTTCTGATAAGTGTTTTGTTTACATATTGCATCTTGAAATTTATAGAATGATACATATATGTATATGCTCATAGACCTGTGAACTTGTGAACGATTTCAGTGTAAGAATGTCTGTGCAGTTTTTTGATAAGAATTTATAGACATATGCTTATAACAGAGGAAACCATGCATGATTTAAGTTGATAAATGAATATAATTATAGGTTGAATTAAGTCATGCTTCCAGCCCGTTCTCGGGAAGTTGTTTCCCTTCACCCATCTCCCGGAAAGCCCCGGAATAGATCTCTTGTAGAGATTTCCTCCTTAGAAAGGTTTACCCAGAACCTGGAATAGGAACTTGAAGGTGCAAGTCTGAATAACCTTGTACGAGGAAGAACGATCCTCTTAAAAACTCAAGATGGCAGCTTAAGGGAGGAATATCGAATCGACGGATGAGAATTCATCGAGAAACCCACAGTTTCCCCACGACCATTAGATTAGCAGGAGAGGATAGGGCGTTAAAGGCCTTACCACCTGATTTTCCTGTGTCTTCATGAGTAGTGAAGAGTCTAGGGCCATAGATCCCCATGTTCCATGAGAACATCCGGACCGTTGATTTCCCCGTCCATAAAGTTGTGGAAGAGTGCACAAAGTGGCATCAGAACCGTTGGATCAGTAGCTAAACTCCCATTAATCGTTGGATTTGGCAGGAGTTACACCGGGGTTAAGCCCTAGTGAACAGAGGAGAGTCCCTAAAAAGTCATCGAGATATTGAAGCTATCGGGAATTCCGAAAGTGAATAAATCTTGCCGCTTGGAATCACGGTCGGTGATATCCCGGCAAGATCAGAGTCGTCCATCAGTGAGACACGTGTCAAGGGATTCCAAGGAGTCGGAAATCGGGGAATCGGAATTTCTAAGTTCGAAGGTATGGGACATCAAAAGTCTCGAAATCCGGGCAAGAATCTAGACCGTCCGTTGGCAGAGGATACGTGGCGTAGACTAAGTGCCATCGACGTTTGGCGCATCGGGAAATCGACATTTCCAGGGACAAGAGAACGGGGAAGTCCCAGGTGAAAAACCCGACATAATCCGAGCCGTCCGTTCAGAGGGACAGGTGTCAGAGATCCGGAGAGAGTTGGGATATTGGCCATCAGCATATCGGAGATCCTGAGGTTGAGGGAATTGGGATGCTATAAGTCGCGAACCCCGAGAGCTCATCTTTACCATCCATCCATTTAGGATGTGTGTCGGAGAGATGGAGCCATCGAGATATCGACATTTGGGAAATCGAGATTTCTGAGGTCGAAAGAATCGGGACATCGAAAGTCTCAAAATCCTGGAGGAATTGAGACCGTCTGCTCGATGATACACATGGCAGAGATCGAAGCCATCGAGGAAGGCCCGACAAGGAAGTCGTCTATCAGTGTTTGGGTCATCGGGAAATCGAGGATCCCGGTGAAAAGAGGTTTGTGCGCTTTGAAAACGCGAAACACGATACCCCGATCAGTGGGGGACAGTTGTCAATGTATCCGGAGCAGTGGAAGCCCCCTTGAGTGGGAACCAGCTGTCAGCACCACGGATAAGGAGATTAGGAGATATTGATCTCAGCGACTGCTCACTGCCGTTGATTTTGGTTACGGAGGAAGGGATTCTCGATGACGTCAAATCGGGAATCTGTGCATCGAGAAATCGAGGATTTTGTTGACAAGAGGTTTGGTGCATTTCGACACGCGAAACCCTGAGCTCCGATAAGCGATAAGACCGTGGTCACAGGTTAACGGTCATATGGTTCAAGGCCTATAGTCAGGAGGGATAACGCTAAAAGGGCACGTCGGGAATCGGGGGATCGCATATCCAAGGTGCATATGCACTTCGATATTAGAAAGCCTGAAACCCCGACGAAAGGAAAAGACATAAGGTTGAGGTCTTGGGTACACGGTCGTGTGGACTAGGAGCCTAGCCAGGGAGGGGCTAAGGCCAAAAAGGAGTTCATCGGCCATCAAGAATTATAAAGTACAAGAACCCTTGACTACGGGAAAGATGAAACCCCGATAACCTGAAATTAGGATCAGGGAAGACTACGATCTAGGTGAAGGAAGCTGTATAGGTGAATGAAAGACCCGTGGCCGGGTTTGGCATTTTGCAGCTACAAGCTTCGGGGATTCTCATTGTTGAGAACTAAACGAAAAATTTTGATTTGGGTAGTGGGTATGTTACAAAGTGGTATCAGAGCATGGTTACAACACTTGGTCTGCTTGGGCTCAGGCACGAGCCGTGCTAGGAGATCATGTTATCTGTGTTTCTCTTTAAGGAGAGGGACTGCAGAATGAAACTATAATTTGAAAATTTCTTTAACCCCTCTGTTAAAATGGTAACTACTCTCAAAGGAGTAGGGGTGAACTGATCATTATTACTGATAAGATCTGAGTGCAAATAACGGAGGTGGAATAAATTGTGTTATGAAGCTACACGAGCCGTACAAAGGACATGAACTGAGTCGTTCTGTTTTAGTATAACGATGACCACCTACTAAAATAGGTAGAGTCTCTTGCGATTAAGATGGTTGGTTAGATAAGGGTTAAGACCCAAATGAATAAACCCTTCATGAATAAACCCTTCATGATTTGGGAAATCTGGTAAGGACTAGTAGGATCCTTAGAAAGTTATGATTTATGCATTATTAAGAGACTAAACCCTGAGCGTACAATTCCTCACGATTGAGAGGATTGGTGAAAATACTTAGGGTCAGATTTACCTGACCTATAATGGTTAGAATCGACCATGAGGATAACCTATTTAAGGAGTCCTTTGGGACTATTGTTGATTCCCAAGAGTGACCCTTGTTGGTCATTTTCATAAAGAGTGGGTAACACCCGTATGGGTTGGACTATGAGACTAGTCCGGTAGGAAACCTAATAATCTAAGGAGGAATAGTATCCATTAGATTGGAATCAACGAGAGCCATTGATCTAGAGCTTTGAGGTTTCTTCTATAGGGGAAATGGAAGCGTAGACTTCCCAAATTCGCGCCAGGTAAATCACTGATTTAATCAAGACCGTTGATTGTCGGGGAGATCTGGACCGTGGGATCTAGATTGTCGGGTCCGCATAGAATAGAAGTTGGGAAAACGATAGAGCGTTGACCACAGATTCGCTAAAAAATGGGATCTTGACGCATGTCTGAGAACGGATCCCAGGTTCTGAGTGAAGGGTCATGTGGATGAAAGAGCTGAGAAAACCCTAGCCTCGGTCTTTCGGGTTTTTGGATTTCAGGAATCCAAGAAACAAAGTTCCTTGCAACGGAAATTCCGAAATCGTGAAATGTGAAGCGCCTTTTAGTTCGGATCGCGGGCACCGCCAGTGGTCGTGTGAGGAGAAGGCATGAGATAATATGATGAATAGTGCATGAGTCAATGCACCGAGGAACTTCATATTAAGAAGCCTGATAATCATACTAGTAAGGTATGAATGGTATATTGAATGTGCAAGTAATGCACATGTAGGATGTAAGAGTATAAATATACTAAAGGTCCAACATGATGGCCTTGATGAGTGAAACATGAGGCAAGACTTACACTTTCCAAAATCGAATGAATACCATGGATGCATGGTTGACTCTGTTCTGGAGAGTCATGAAGGATCTGTCTTGAAGGATAACTTAAAGGGAATGTACTCCATATCCCCAGGAAAAATCCAGTGCAACTAAATGAAAGAGTAAACGAGCAAGGATGCTCTGTTGTCACGATAAGAGGCAAATGGTTATGCCTTTGCA
>JZKD02S0112714.1:130177-140451 GCA_000966675.3 Picea glauca
GAATAAGAAAGGCATGACATGTGTTTTGAGAAAGAACACCGAGGACGGTGTTCCTTTAAGGGGGAGGGAATTGTAACACCCTGTTCCCCCCAAATTTGTAATTAATCCTAATACAGGAATTACCATGCTAAAGCATGATGAAAATGTGAATGTATGATGTGAATGGACCTTATGAAGAAGGTCGATAAATGTAAATAACATTATGAATTTATTGCAAGACTGTTGATGAGGGGATGTGCAGGAAAGAGACCACGATGGCGGTGGAAGGCACCTGAAAAGGTGGCGTTAACTTCCACCGAGAATTAAATACTGTATTTGGACTCCACTGGCCCGTAGAACCAAAAGTGGCTCGCTGGCCCTGAAAATTAATGGCTCGCAGACTGGTAGGCATATGGCTTGATGAGGGATGGGATGGTGAACCACCCATCCATAGAGCCGCCAGGCCTGATCAGTGCAAGGGAAATAGCGCCACACGCAACCTCGCAAGAGGATAAGGCGTATGGAAGAGGTGATTGAGAGGGAAGACGCGAGGGGAACTCTGGCATTACGCAGAGTGAGTGATATCAGAGAGGAAGGATTGCAACCTTCACTCCTGGTCACTAGCAGACAGAGAGACACAGTCTCAGAGAATCGTGGTCTCAGCTCGGGGGTATCTAGTGGTAAATCCATTGGGAGTCGCTACGCCTACGGTTGGGTGGAAACGAGCACCCCTCTCAGCAGTTGCACCCATTTCTGAAGTCACTTATGATAAGTGTTTTGTTTACATATTGCATCTTGAAATTCATAGAATGATACATATATGTATATGCTCATAGACCTGTGAAGTTGTGAAGGATTTCAGTGTAAGAATGTATGTGCAGTGTTTTGATAAGAATTTATAGACATATGCTTATAACAGAGGAAACCATGCATGATTTAAGTTGATAAATGAATCTAATTATAGGTTGAATTAATTCATGCTTCCAGCCCGTTCTCGGGAAGTTGTTTCCCTTCACCCATCTCCCGGAAAGCCCTGGAATAGATCTCTTGTAGAGATTTCCTCCTTGGAAAGGTTTACCCAGAACCTGGAATAGGAACTTGAAGGTGCAAGTCTAAATAACCTTGTATGAGGAGGAACGATCCTCTTAAAAACTCGAGATGGTAGCTTAAGGGAGGAATATTGAATCGACGGATGAGAATTCGTCGGGAAATCCATAGTTTCCCCACGAACATTAGATTAGCAGGAGAGGATAGGGCGTTAAAGGCCTTACCACCTGATTTTCCTGTGTCTTCATGAGTAGTGAAGAGTCTAGGGCCATAGATCCCCATGTTCCATGAGAACATCTGGACCGCTGATTTCCCTGTCCATAAAGTTGTGGAAGAGTGAACAAAGTGGCATCAGAACCATTGGATCAGCAGCTGAACTCCCATTAACCGTTGGATTTGGCAAGAGTTACACCAGGGTTAAGTCCTAGTGAATAGAGGAGAGTCCCTAAAAAGTCATTGGGATATTGAAGCTATCAGGAATTTCGGAAGTGAAGAAATCTTGCCACTTGGAATCGCGGTCTGTGATATCCCAGCAAGATCAGAGCCATCCATTAGTGAGGCACGTGTCAAGGGATTCCGAGGAGTCGGAAATCGGGGATTCAGAATTTCTAAGATCGAAGGAAATGTGACATCAAAAGTCTCGAAATCCCGACAAGAATCTGGACCGTCCGTTGGAAGAGGATATGTGGTGGAGACCAAGCGCCATCTCCATTTAGCGCATCGGGAAATCGACATTTCCAGGGACAAGAGAATGGGGAATTCCCAGGTGAAAACCCCGACATAATCTGAGCCGTCCATTCAGAGGGACAGGTGTCAGAGATCCAGAGAGAGTCGGGATATTGGCCATCGGCATATCGGAGATCTTGAGGTCGAGGGAATCGGGATGCTATAAGTCGCGAACCCCGAGAGCTCATCTTGACCATCCATCCATTAAGGACGCGTGTCGAAGATATGGAGCCATCGGGATATCGACATTCGGGAATTCGATATTTCTGAGGTCGAAAGAACCGGGACATCGAAAGTCTCGAAATCCTGGAGGAATCGAGACCGTCCGCTCGAGGATACACGTGGCAGAGATCAAAGCCATCGAGGAAGGCCTGAAAAGGAAGTCGTCTATCGACATTTGGGTCATCAGGAAATCTGGGATCCCGGTGACAAGAGGTTTGTGCACTTTGAAAACGCGAAACACGATACCCAGATCAGTGGGGGACAATTGTCAGCGTATCCGGAGCAGTAGAAGCCCCCTTGAGTGGGAACCAGCTGTCGACACCATGAATAAGGAGATCAGAAGCCATTGATCTCAGCGACTGCTCACCGCCGTTGATTTTGGTTACGGAGGAAGGGCTTCCCGGTGACGTCAAATCGAGAATCTGTGCATCAGGAAATCAGGATTCCGTTGACAAGAGGTTTGGTGCATTTCGACACATGAAACCCTGAACTTTGATAAGCGATAAGAATGTGGTCATAGGTTAATGATCATATGGTTCGAGGCCTATAGTCAGGAGGGATAGCGCTAAAAGGGTGCGTCGGGAATCGGGGGATCGCGGATCCAAGGTGCATATGCACTTCGATATTAGAAAGCCTGAAACTCCGACGAAAGAAAAAGCCATAAGGTTGAGGTCTTGGGTACACGATCGTGTGGACTAGGATCCTAGCCAGGGAGGGGCCAAGGCCAAAAAGGAGTTCATCGGCCATCAGGAATTACAGAGTACAAGAACCCTTGACTACGAGAAAGACAGAACCCCGATAACCTGAAATTAGGATAAGGGAAGACTACGGTCTAGGTGAAGGAAGCCGTATAGGTGAATGAAAGACCCGTGGACCGGGTTTGGCATTTTGCGGCTACAAGCTTCGGGGATTCTCATTGTTGAGAACTAAACGAAAAATTTTGATTTGGGTAGTGGGTATGTTACAGGACATGGAACACTCTTTCCATAAATATTCCTATCTTCTACCTTTGGCACTTTCCCAATTTGGAAACATTGTCTATTATCCTACTAAACTTGGAAGGTACATTGGAAGTCTTATCAAAAATTGGTTAAAATTTCCCTCACATGTAGAATCATGTGCCAACATTTTATGATAGTCCCTCGACCGACCTATTGGGTGGACTATTATGATCATTATTGGTGCCAATCATGGCTTGATCGATCTATAATTCTCATAAATGTCTTTTTGGGCTCGACCAATCCTCCTTATACCACATGCTTATTATCCCATTTCAAAATTGTATCTATTATTTCATTGTGACTTGCACTTTGGGTTGTGTTTCTTCCCATTAACCATGGGGGGCTCACTTTTACACAATGAACCAAAGGACAGCTCAATAATCCATCGAAACCCTGAAATGATAAGGATCTTAATAGAAGTTGGTTGGATAAACTACTGTGAATTCCTGTATGGGTTTGACAAGGACATCACATTAGAGTTTTCATGCACCTTCAAAATCCCTATTGCTACAATTCGAGGAGTAACCATGCAAGTAACAAAAGAGAGAATAGCCAGAATAATCGACCTATCAACAGAGGGAGAAACATAGTTCAATCAGAAGATTTACTCCTCAATCACTCTTAGTGAGGAATTTTGTATGGGTGAAGAAAATATCGTAGGGGTGAAAAGGTAATTGAGAGGAATTCACTTGTAGCACCATGGTCAGAATTCACTCTATGCATCCAGAAATATCTGACCTGTGAAGGAAGGAAAAAAAATGTTTTTTGGGTATCATTTCAAGATATTGATATACCTATGACATAAAAGGTATGTCATTATTCCATAATTTCTCCTCTATTCACTTGAATTGATGAGTACAAAATTCAGACTGAGTCGAAAACCTGAAACCAACTTAACTCATCATGGGTTGATAAGATTATTAGTCAAGAATGCTTTGTCAACAATAAAATGGGATTGGGTCATCATAAAAGGTTCGGAGGAAGCAACCACAATTGTAAAGGATATCATGGTTGTTTAAGCCATGAAACCCTTATAACTCATATACATATATGTTGAAGGTCAAAAGAAATTTGTTGAGGTGCACCACTCTTAGAAAATAAGGAAAAACATTAACATGTTTCCTCTCCAACCCTAAAAATATGTCGAAATCATCCAAGTAAGGCCATAAATAGTAGTAAAAAAGAATCCCCTAATCCAATATAGGTGAGTGAAGAATACAAATATGACCCCATTCAAGAAACCACGTATTTATTTAACAAGGAAGAAGATGTTGTTACAGAAATCAAACACCATCAAGGTTGCATGGAAACAAGACATGAAATCTTGCTCGAGAAGGTCAGACTTTGTGCCTTGTTGTACATTTTTTCTAATCCAATCAAAGGATGAAGTAACACAACAATTAATTGATCAAGGATAACCAAAATTTTCACACAAGGAGTTAGCCCTAGTCCAAGAGAAGTTAGGAATTTACCAAGCTAGACAAGGGTTAGAATCCCTTGTACAAGTTATCGATGAAAATAATGAGTGGTCGCCATTTTATCCACATGATGGTGACCAAGTCAACAAGGAATCCTAGATGTCCTCTCTAGAATAAGACACTCCTTTTGTTGACACTAGTGACTTGGGAGTTGATGATAAAATTTCTTCATGGGAAACAAAGAATATTGTAGAGTTTGTTGATGATCTAAAAGATTTGAGCATTCATGAAGGAGGATGAAAAAATGAAGATTCGGTAGAACCTACATAAAATGACCAACAACAATAATGACTTGGCTGGAAGAACATGAGCGATTCCTTGAAAATGTAGGTGGAAACCTTAATGAAGCAGTAGGAAGACATCATATTTCAACATAACTTGGAGAAGGAAAAGTTATAAGAGGCTCAGTTGGAAATATATAGGTTGAATACTAATATTCAACGACTCAAATAGGAAAAAAAGTATATTCATCTGCTAACCTATGCATTAGTATCGTGTTAGCTTCCTTCCCATGTTTACTCGATGTACTTAAAAGAATGGAAATTTTCTTTACATCTTAGAGCCTTGACCACAGGGAATCCTAGTTACATTTTTAGCTAAGCTCAGTTCATGTAGTTATACTTTAATGGTGAAGAAGTTGATAAAAAAATTATTTTCAAATTGTACCAACATAATATTTTTCTTAGTGAATTAGGTAATTGGAACCCAAATCCTCATGTGGGTGATGTCCAGTTGCAAGCATTCACCTCCTACGTGATGAATTAGTTAATGTGGAACAAGACAATGTCTTTTGTTGAGGATGTTGAAGGACAAGAGGACTTGTGGGTGCAAAGAGAACCTTCACCTAATTGCCTATATATATATATATATATATATATTTGTCTCTTCTTTCACAAGTACCAGAATTCAATCATCTCCTTTTGTGAAAATTGGATCGCCAACAATCAATTAGAAACATTGTTATGCTACTAAAGATGGGATGGATTCATGTCTCTAGAACACAAGGGTAAGGATCCTCTCAACTTCTCTCATTTCTGCATTTCCCTAGATCATGTGGAGAAGTACATCGATTTCTTGAAGTTCCATGCCATTCAATGGATTGGGTTAAAATTTCATTTTCCAATCTTATGGAACCCAATGGAATCGGAGGATGAATTTTGGGCCACCACAAATTCTACGTTGGGATATTACAAGTCTGGTGAACAGGGGAACTCAACAAACAATTGGAGTAACATATGTTTCAAATCCTCGCCCATTATATATCCAATTGTGAGTAAGCAGAATGATTCTTGATGTATGAGGACATGTAATATCTTTATCTAGGGGGATATGTACGGTCTTGGAAATGTCACTTCTTTTTCCATCCTTTTTTCCAACATGTGCTTCATTTTTTCCATCTTTTATATGAAGAATGAGACCTTCTATGTGATATGTGTCAAGTCTTGACATTAGGTACTCTTAGTTACATTTCCTATGGTTTTGAGCATTTGAATAAATAAATATAATAATTTTATGTCCTACGATTACCTTTGATATTGGTTTCAGGTTTCATTGGGTAGGTTTTGTTGCAGAAGCTGTGGATTGAAATATTTTTTGATGAAATGCCATAAAACCAAGTAAATCTCAAAAACATTCCTCTTGTGTAATTCATTGCAACTGTAACGACCATTTTCTATCGATTTTTTCCATCCAAATGAAAAAAAGACAAAATTTGATGCAGGAGGATCATCATCGACATTCAATGAGGCTGAGTGGAGGACAACTCAACATCCAACACGTGCATTCAAAGTAGTTTGGATTCCAAGGTGAGAGCATCACTTTAATATTTTAAAAGTATTGTAATTAATGGCCCCGTAATATTTTGAGGCAAGAGCCATTGTAAAACAATCCATGAGATTGTAATTTATTTAATTCCTAAAGGATTGTATAGATTTGGAGCATCGACTCCTATCTATATTGTAAATTCTCATTTATTTATAATAAGCTTAGTGGTAGAATTCTTTAATTATGATTTGAAAGCACTAGAGTAGTTGGAAGGAAGGCTCAAGAATCCCCTCCATTTATAATTGTATGTAATGTAAGCTCGGAAGTGCTTGTCGAAGAAATATTGTTGATTAGTTGTGGAAAGAAACTGAGATTTGTCGAAACCCTTGTAAATATTTTCTGATGGAATATAAAAGAAGATAATTTCTTTCAGATCTTTGAGTTTGCTTATCTCTGAGCTATTTGGGTAATGTTATGTTATCTATGTTTCTTTGTTTATATGTCTTTGTGTGTATTTCATGGTTGAATGAATGAACCTTTGATGTTCTATAAGTTTCAATTGTTTCTCTTCTGAAATCTTGGTGCAAAGAGTGCACAGTGGCCACGCAAGGAGTGCAAAAGAAGAGTCATTTACAAACTTAGTAGATCAAGAGAGATAGTGTGAATTTTGTAGAGTGAGTGCAAGGAGTGCACATATACTCATTTGAGTATAACATATTGAAGGATAGACTTGTGCAAGGTGTGCACAGTGTCAACACTTAGTGAAGTGTTGAAAGAGTCTCAAGAAGAGCGAGTGCAAGGAGTGCGCGGGAGAATTTTCTAAGTATCAAGCTCAGGAGAAGTAGCGCAAGTGTGCACCAGAACATAGTCTAGGTTCCAAACTGAGGAGGAGCACATGGTGGGAACCAAATCCTAAGTCCTTTAAATATAGTAAAGCTCAAGAAGGATAGTGATATTTAATCCTTGATAGTAAGAATCCATTTTATTTGGAGGGTGAGAGGACGAGATATGCTCAAGGAGGAGTCAGATATTTCACAGTTGTCAGATATGAGAAAGAAGCACAGTCGTTAACCTATTGAGTCCTTCGGACTTCACTACTAAAGAATTTTTTAGGTGTGTGGTGTGGGGAAGGAAAAATTCCTTAAGCCCAGAGTGCATCTTGGTTGTCGGATACAATTACATGTGTACGTAGATCAAGCATGTTCAAAAATTCACCGCTTCGGAGAACTTGAAGCATCCTTGCAAGAGTGAGCACAATTCTCGAAGCTTTGAAGCTCAGAGAAGATCCTAGTTTTTGGTGCTAGAAACACATGTCGATAGATCTCGGATTTCGGAGTTCAGAACTACGGAAGGTTTGTTGGTGAAAGTTGTGAGAAGATCTGAAGTCTCAAATCCCAAAGTAATCCTAGACCATAGATATAGAACAAAGCGAGACCGTAGATCCCTAAGCTATTCAGAAGTTCGAAGTTCATCCATTTCGATGTATTGTGTGTTGGAGCAGGGAAAACTACCAAATCCTGGAGTCTCGAAATATCTGTGAGCTATAGATCTTATCATGTATTGTGAGACGTTGATCCCTGCCTTTTGTTTGTATATTCGCGAATTCGGCGTTCGGGAGAATCTCAATGTGTTGTTGTTATAACTCTCAAATTTTGGAGCTCTTAAGTGTTAGATTTTATGTTGGTTAAATATGTTATCCTACGGTTTTGGCCCGAGGTCATGTGGAATTATCCGTTGAAGTGATAAGACCCTCACGAACACAAATTTGTGTGTAGATAAAAGGGAAAAGGCATGTGGTCAAGTATTTGAGGGTTCAGTGAGGACCTAAGAGATAATTCAACTCCCTTAAGTGAACGATCCTTAGACCAGGAGTTCGTGCAAGCCCCTGAGAGTGGTGGGGGTTTGCCTCGAGTGGTATCAGAACGCAGAAAATATTTTGTCTGATACCATCAAGTGGTAACATAGCAGGAAATAAGCTTTGTGATAAAAATAAAATTTAGAATCATGTCATCGAGAAGAGGCAGGGAGAGACCTGTAGTCAATGCATCCATGGAAGAGGAAATGAGACAACTCCATCCAAGGTTGGACGCCATGGATATAGCACAAAGAATACCACTCGAGGTTGGTGACGTCATGGAAGATGAAAGTGAAGATGTCAAAGAAGAAGAAGTTGTAGGAGAATAAGGAGTAGAGGAGCGACTGCTGAGAGTTGTTGTCAAGCTAGGAACTAGAGAAAATATGGAAGTCTCAATGTATGAAGGTAATTTGAATGTAGAATAATTTCTTGACTGGAAAACTTCTTTAGACAAGTACTTTGACTATGAGTAAATTGATGATGAGAAGAAGGTAAATCATGCAATGACCAGATTGAAGCGACATGCAACTTTATGGTGGGATGATTTGCAAGCTGACAGAAGGAGGAAAGGTAAGTCCAAAATCAAGAGTTGGGATAGAATAGTAGCTAATATCAAAGCTAAATTCATACCCAAGTATTATCAGTTAAATATGTTGAGGAAGTTGAAGAATATGAAACATAAAGGTTTTTCAGTGAAAGAGTATACCGAAGAATTTTATAAGTTGAACATAAGAGCAGGACACATGGAGAATGATCAATAAAAAGTTGGTAGGTAAATTAATGGATTGAGGTACAAAATCCAAGATGAAATTATCATGATGACAATGAGAAATATGGAAGATTCTTATCAGGTATCCTTGAAAGCAGAGGAAAAGTTGGAAAGGAAGAAGAGTCAACCGAACATGGGAAAGAATCCTAACAGAGGAGAAGGAACCATCAAAGAAAATTTCCAGAAGGAAGGAGAAGAAACTGGTAGATCTGACAACCAGATAATTAGAGGAGAAATCTCTAGAGGAGGACACTATGGAGGAAGAAATTATTTTCCAAGAGGTAGAGGAAGAGGCAGAGGAGGAGAGGTGAAGTGTTATGCCTATGAAAAAATAGGGCACATGTCTTGGGAATATCTCGAGGAAAATAATGTAGGAGTTAGAGGAGCTCACATTTCTGAAGCACAACAGAGGAATCGGGAGACAGAGATGAAGGCAGAAGCAATGGAATATTAAATATAACTCATGATGAGGAAATCTCTCGTAAAGCCAGAGAAAGAGGTATGAGAACCAATCTAGAGGAACAGTTTGTTCAAAACTTCTTGCAAGACTAGAGACGGGGTATGCAAGGTGATCATAGACAGTGGGAGCACTGATAAATTAGTATCCACGGAGATGGTGGAAAATATAAAGTTGGAAATGACATCACATTTAAATCAATACAGGGTGTCATGGTTGCAGAAAGGAAATCAAGTCATGGTAGGTGAACAATGTAAAGTTGAGTTCAAAATAGGTGGTTTAAAGGGATGATGTTTTATGTGATTTCATACCCATGGATGTTTCGAATGTTCTATTGGGGATACCGTGGAAATATGATAGGAAATTCATACATGATGGGAGGAAAAATACTTATACCCTTGAGAAGAATGGGTGTCAACATATGTTATTTCCAATAGAAGATAAGGGAGTTATAGAGGAGGCTAGTTCGAGCATACTTCTCATGAGTGGAAAGGAAACTTTGAAGGAAGAAGAATATCCCCAATGTTGTAGTCTAAGGATAGGAGAGATCAATATATCTCTTGGAATGAGTTTCACAGGTGCTCATACTTTTGAGGAATTGATATAGGAGGAATCTAAGGAAGAGGCTAAAGAGTTGTTTGACAAAACATGTATTCCAACAGAGGACGAACACCTTCAGTAACCACTCATAACCAGATCAAAGATCAACACACCAATGTTTTCACATGGTAAAACCCCTACGGGGAAACATCCACGGCCCCAACCAACATGGCCACTTGGAATAGTTTATTAATGCAAAGAAAAATATTATAGAGAGATTTTACAAGAGAATTTCTCACAATCGATCATCGACAAATGACCCTCCATGCTCTTTAAATAGAGATCATGGACCAATCAGGTGTTAAGCCACAGATCAATGGTCGTTAAGATCAATGAGAGTATGAACCGTCGGATCACTCTATGTCGGGAACATATC
>JZKD02S0112714.1:144389-165596 GCA_000966675.3 Picea glauca
TTTACAATTTTTAACATGAACTTTTTCAAAAAAAGTAACAAAAGAGAGACTTGAACTCAAGACCTCTTACTTAATAAGGCAAGTTTTAACCAAATGGTCTAGCAAAACATATTGTTGTTGTTGTTGTTTTTGTTGAAGACGGCCTTGGAGAACATGCTAAAAAAAACTCTTTTCACACAAGAAAAAAATTTCACTTCTCGATGACAACAAGGGTTAGATCTCTGTTAGCTTAACCGGAAGATGCACCTTTTCCTATATGTTTCTGATTTTCCAAGTGGGGCAAAGAGAATATGCAGATCTAAAAGAGTAGCAACCTGGAAATAAAAAATACAAACCGAAATAAAATCAAAATAAAACTTTGTAGAAATTTTAAAAATGCGTATTCAGGCTTTATACCTCCGGATCTGACTGTAATGGTCGTATCTTGGGAAAACAAAAACCTTTTCGAGTGAAACAAAAAGTGTTCCTGAATGAAACGAGTGCTTCGGATGCAATGGAACAGTCCTCTCAGCCCATAAATGTATGAAAATTCCATAAAATGGAGATGAGGCAACTCGGCTTCACGATCTCGATCTACAACAGGAGCGGGTCTTCAAACGGGCTCCGATACCAAGTTCAACAACATAGGTATTCCAACAAAGGATAAACACCTTCAGTAACCACTCACATAACTAGATCAAATATCAACACATCGATGTTTTCACGTGGTAAAACCCCTACAGGGAAACATCCACGACCCCAGCCAACGCGGCTACTTGGAGTAGTTTATTAATGCAAAGAAAAAGATTACAGGGAGATTTTACAAGAGAGTTTCTCACAATCGATCATCAAAAAATGAGCCTCAATTATCTTTAAATAGATATCATGGACCAATCAGGTGTTAAGCCACGGATCAATGGTCGTTAAGATCGAGGAGAGTATGAACCGTCAGATCACTCTATGTTGGGAACATATCGTGATTGTCGGATTTCCTAACTACAAATGCAGACTAATGCATACTAAAGAAACACACTAAGAAACAAAATTTTACCTAACGACATATTAGACCAAGTAGATCTTAACTAACTCCTAAGTGTCTAAATATTTTAACAAGAGCCAAAGTTTTTTAAAACTAACAGTGTGTGTGATGCATATGCAGGAGAAGAAAGATAGCTAGTAGATAATGTCATAGAGGAGAAGAAAGAGAAGACACTGAAATCTTCCCAAGAAAGGAGAGAAGGAGAAGAGGAGAATTCAGATAAAATGCTCACTCAATGGGAGGAGTTCAATATTTTGTAGGATTGGTTAAGAAACCCAGAGACAAAGTAATACTACTAGAGGAATGCAATCATGAAGGATAGTAAGGGGAATATTCAAGAAAGTAAAAGTCCTAAAGAAATAAAGAATAAAGAGAAGAAACCAATGGGTAGTAGCAACAAAAAACTACAACAAAGCAATTTTCAGGAGAGTAAGAGAGACTTGTAGTAGAAGAGACCAGTTGAGGATCTCATGGACTCTAAGGAGAGTTTAGATCAGCATGTGGAGGTGCTAACAAAAGAGTTAAGTGAGGCCATAGAGCCCCATGTTTTTAAAAATGGAAACATGTGTATGGATGCAGGTTCAAGTGAAGGTGGACAACCATTCAATGCTTCCATAGAGGAGAAGGAAAAAGAAGGAATACCTCTCAAAGATGTTGAGGGAGCAAAGTTACTGAAATATGTTCAACAAGGATCAAAGGATGCAAAATATGATGACCATCATGATGAAATGCTTGAGAAATGTTGGAAAGAGATTGAGTTATTGGGGAACTTGTTAAAATATCCTACAGGTGGAGATTAGATTGTAGCTGAAAAAGTGGCATATGAGAGAAACCAACAACTTGAGGAGAATTATCTGCAACATGTTATTGCATGCATGAAAGAAACAAAAGATAATAGTGAAGCAGTAAACCACAACTAAATCATTGTAGTGCGATGTAGCATTATGTTCCAACAACAGTCAAGGTTGGACATTGAAATTGAAGTGATAAGAATGTTGATGGTGAATATATCTCAGAGAAGACATGCAAAAAAGATTTACAACAATAGCAGTAGGAGACAAGTGAGAAAGGTAGAGTGCAGAAGCAAAGCCAGTGGAGCACTGCAGAGTAAGGTATGGAAACTTGGGAGATTGAGGATCTCCATGAAGAAACGATGTTTCAAGACAAATGGTCAACCACATTATGAATTTTGGGACCCAAAAGGACCTCAACCGTAGAAATAACAGGGCCATGAGCAAGAGCTCATGATTTTTCTCAACAGAGGAGTATGATGTAGGAGCATCATCATCATCATTCAATGAGGCCGAGTGGAGGAAAACTCAGTATCCATCATGCACATTCAAAGTAGTTTGGATTCCAAGGAGAGTGTGTCACTTTAATATTTTGAAAGTATTGTACTTAAAGGCCCCGTAATATTTTGAGGAAAGAGCCATTGTAAAACAAACCAGGAGATTGTAATTTATTTAATGTCTAAAGGATTGTACAAATTTGGAGAATTGACTCCTATCTATATTGTAAATGCTCATTTATTTGTAATAAGGTTAGTGATAGAATAATTTAATTATGATGTGAAAGCACTAGAGTGGTCTAAAGGAAGTCTTGAGAAGCCCCTCCATGTATAAATGTATGTAATGTAAGCCCTGAAGTGGTTGTTGAAGAAATATTGTTGATTAGTTGTGGAAAGAAGTTGATAGTTGTCGAAACCCTTGTAAATATTTTTTGAAGGAATATAAAAGAAGAGAATTGGTTTCAGATCTTTGAGTTTTCTTATCTATGGGTTATTTGGGTAATGTTATTTTATCTATGTTTCTGTGTTTATATGAATGTGTGTGTATTTCATGGTTGAATGAATGAACCTTTGATGTTCTACAAGTTTTAATTGTTTCTCTTCTAAAACCCTGGTGCAAGGAGTTCACAGTGGCCCCGTAAGGAGTGCAAAGGCAGAGTCGTTTACAGAATCAATAGCTCAGGAGAGATAGTGTGAATTTGTAGAGTGAGTGAAAGGAGTGCACATATACTCGTTTGAGTATAAATATCAAAGGATAGACCCGTGCAATGTGTGCGCAAGGCCGACACTTAGTGAAGTGTTGAAAGAGTCTCAAGGAGAGCGAGCACAAGGAGTGCAGGGGAGAATTTGTTAAGTCTCAAGCTCAGGAGAAGTAGCACAAGTGTGTGTTAGAAGACAGTCCAGGTTCTAGAACGAGGACCACAAGGTGGGCACCAAATCCTAAGTACTTTAAAGATAGTAAAGCTCAAGAAGGATAGCGAGATTTAATTCTCGAGAGGAAGAATCCATTTTGTTTGGAGGGTGAGCGAACGATATCTTCTCAAGGAGGAGTTAGATATTTCACAGTCTTTATATTTGAGAAAGGAGCATAGTTGTTAACCTGCTAAGTCTTTCAGACTTCGCTACTCCATAATTTTTTTGGTGTATGGTGTGGGGAAGGAAAAATTCACAAAGCTCAGAGTACATCTTGGTCGTTAGATACAAGTACACGTGTCCGCAGATCGAGCATTTTCAGAAATTCGTCTCTCTTGAGAACTTGAAGCATCGTTACAAGAGTGAGAAGAACTCTTGAAGCTCCGAAGCCCATAGTAGATCCTAGTCGTTGGTGCCAGAAACATGTATCAACAAATCTCAGAGTTCGGAACTCCAGAAGGTTTGTTGATGAAATTTATGTGAATCTTTGAAGTCCCAAAGCTTGAAGTAATCCTAGACCATAGATCTAGAACAGAGCGAAACCGTGGATCCCTTAGCTATTTGGAAGTTCAGAGTTCGTGCATTTGGAGGTATTGTGTGTTGAATTAAGAAAAAATATCGAAGCCCGGAGTCCTGAAATCTCTGTGAGTCATAGATCTTGACATGTAGTGTGAGTCGTTGATCCCCACCTTTTGTTCAGTTATTCACGAATTCGACGTTCGGGAGAATCATAATGCGTTATTGTTAGAATTCCCAAATTTCGAAGCTCCGAAGTGTCGAAGTTCTTGTTGGTTAAAGATTTTAGCCTATGGTTTTAGCCCGAGGTCACATGGAATTCTCTGTTGAAGTGATAAGACCCTCATGAATGAAAATTTGTGTGCAGAGAAAAGGGAAAAGGCCTATGGTAGAGTATTTGAGGGTTCAACAAGGACCCTAGTGCTAATTCAGATCCATTAAGTGAACGGTCCTTAGACTAGGAGGTCATGTGAGCCCTTGGGAGTGGTGGGGGTTTTCATCAAAATTCCTCAAGATGAGACACCACTTGTAGAGGAACAAGTTGTCTCCACCTTAGGCGGTATTGTACGATCCTTTTCTATGGAAAATGATGCCTGGATTGTAATGAAAATGGGACGGGGAATTTTTTGTTTTGATGTAATTTATGGTTTAATTGTTAGAATGGCTCAAGTCATATATTTGAGCTTATTCAGATTCTCAATTTGATGCTCTACCATTTGGTATAAATGAGCATTTCTCTGCCACATGAATGACAATTCTGAACTTATTGTATTTTGCTAAAAATTGATTAATATCAAGTAACTAGTTCAATATCTTTCGATATGTCATGTGTGAGATTGTATTTTTTATTAGTTAGATATTGTAATTCTTCTTTGACACTCTATTCATAGGAGGAGGTTCCACTCCTAAGAGCAGGTATTGAACTATTAATTAAAAAATATAGTATTGTTAGAGTAATTGTTGAATTAATAATAATAGCTTTATTTTCATAATTAATTCTCAGCATCATTCTGAAAATCATTTTGTTTAATTTATATTTAAGAAATGATTACAAGGTGCAAAGAGGAATTAACTATTATAATTAGTTTTGATTCCATTGCTTTATTTGATTGTGACCTTATCATTTGATCAGTGATTCAATTTGAAATTGGTTGTTTAGTTATTGTCATAAATTGATTTGTTGTGTATTGGACTCAACCATATGATTACCCCTTTAATCAATCCTTCAATGAGAAGTTCATTGATGAAGTAAATTCCACTAGAGTCAATTCCTTTGTTTTCATATTCTGCAATGCATATTAAACAAATCGGTGTTAGATAATAAAGTTTGATCTGCATAGATATTGCACGATCACTCGGAAAAAAAATTACAAACTCTGTATTGACAAATTAATGGGTTGTTAATTGATTGTTGCTAGTAAGTTATTAATTAGACAAACACTAGTAATCAAGAGACAACTTGGACTGGCCATATTACAATATGTAGTTAAGATATCTTTAAAATTATAAATTAACTATCTAGATAGAAATCTCTCGAAAAAAATAGGCAGTTTAAAAAATAGGGCACTAAAAACTAAGTCTAGATGTCAAAGTTATACCCTTTTGAAGAAAGGCATAAAAGTAACCAAGATGCTACATAGAAAATGGAGGTTGATCAACATGGTAATAGTGCACAATGAGATTGTTGAGTAAAACAAAATCCCTTCTTTCTCTAACTTTCCCTATAACCTTACTTTTATAAATTAGTTACTTTTATAATGTAAGTGATCCACTTTTATAAAATGAGTATCAATTTTACAATAAAGTTACTTTATAAATTAAAGTTATATGTAAAATGTAACTTAAGAAAGAACATTAAAATTACTTTAAGGGTGAATCTCTTTTATAATTTAAGTTAAATTCACTTTAAGTTATGATATAATTTAAATTTACATGAAATTTTTCCAAAAATAACTTAATGAAAAGAAAGACTTGAACTCAAGACCCTTAATTTAATAAAGTAATTTTTAATCAAGTAAATTGACATGAAATTTTTCAACAAAACAAGGTATTTCAACACAAGATGATTGTTGGACATATTGTCATTGATGTCAACAGTTGATGTCATTATGATCTGATGATGAGTTGTTATGAACAAAATGCAGAGGAATCTGCCTAAAGCTTGGGAGAGGCAACGTATTAGATTTCACAAGATCAGTGCAATGCAGAAACACCATCGGGATCAAATTCCCAATAGATCAATTATCTTGATCAGTTACAATCCAAGTACAAAACCAAAAATCTTAGAAGGGAAAGTGCATTGTAGAAAACACGATTAGGATTGAAATACCCACAGTAAAAGTACAAAAGAATCAAGGGAGTATCTTGTCCACTGATATAGATTTCAAGGCAAACCAGGACCATTAGATGAAGTTAACTTGCTTGAGGTTTAATCGGGGAATCTCACTCGAGGAGAATTGAGAATTGGGAACGAATAAACCAAAGACCCGAAGGCCAAAATAAATTTGGACCATTGATCTAAGAGTTGATCACAGTCATTGGATCAAGGATTCAGAGATCCAAAAACATCCAAAATATCGATAATCATTGGATCGTATTAGGTTGTTCTCTTCAAATAAGGATCATTAGATGACATCAAGATGCTCGAGGCTTAGTCATCGAATCTCACTTCAGGAGATTTTGGGAATGGGAACATATAACCCAAAGTGTCGAAGGCCAAAATGAACTGATCATATTTGTTGGATCAAGAATTCAGATGAACCTACAACCATTAGATCCAGGAGGAGGACATGTGCCACATTAGGAGATCCATGTCATCATACCACATCAACAAGGACACATGGCACAATCATATGGTGACAAGTGTCTTGGTCCAGTTAAAAATTTAGGTTACATAAGCCACGAATCTAGGTGACACGTGGCAGCCACTCGACCAGTGTTAAGTCAACAGTGACGTCAGCAAGTTATGTCACTCTGGGAGTTTTTCCTTTGGGGGAAACCAGCAACTACCTGAAGCATTGAAGGTTGAAGTAAATGTAAATCATTGATATAAGATCATCCATATTCTCACATGACCATCAGATTAGGAGATAGTCAACTCCGACGTTGACCACTCCGATGAAAATGAGCCAAGAACATATGAAATTACCAGAAGTCCCAAAGTAAATAATGGTCGTCCATTTCAACCTTTGATTAAGTCATAGTCATTGATCAAGTACAAAGGAGAGATAGAGTAAAGAGTAAATCACAAAGTAACGCTAACCATTGATCTACTTTGGGAGAGTTCTTAACCGTTGATCAAGCATAGTGGAAAGATAGCGTAAGCAGAGGTGTTAACTAGCAACAAGCGGTCACCACTGCTTTATCAATTATTTGGTAGGTTATCGCTCCAGAGGAATTGGACTACTCAAAGTTCTAGTAACCTGGAGTCTCGGAGTATCGAAGCTCTGAAATAAAATCTGGACCGTTGAAATATATGGATACGCGTCAACTCAAGATTAACACTTCGGTGAATTTTTAGTCTAGGAGAATTGGAAGTTTAAACCCTCGAAGCCATGATGTACCGAAGGAAATGACAACCATCCATATCAAAGTGAGATTAAAATGTGACTGTTGATATTGATAAGTGTTCAAGCACTCACTTGGCCTAGCATCTGGTCACCACCTGCGATCATGTGGAATAAATGAATAAGGGTGAAATAAGAGGCAGTGCTTAATAAGCTCATGGTTTTGCGCATTTGTTCATATGAAAAACATGGTTTGAAGGAAGCACCTCTACAAAATTCGATTTCTTCAATATTTGCAAAGACATGAAATCAATTTAAAAGAAATTGATCCATAACCTATGATCGATTTATGAAAAATCACACTCACTAAATCAAAATATTTCACAACAATGTTTGAATAATAACAGAGGTTATTGCTAATTTAATGAAGAGGTGCGATGGTCCAAACAGAGGGACACAAATATTCATATCTCACACCAGTTGGAAATATATACAAACAAGAAATAATGGTGAGAAGAAAGTGTCTTTGAAGTCCATATCAAAAGATCAAAACAGAAGCAGAGTCCAAGAAGAAGAATCGATGACTCTTATGAAGTGAGGATGGAAGGGAGGAGCATGGAAGGATTCATATCCTTTAATTGTAAGTTAAGGGAGTTGGTGCTTCCTAGGCTTGGTGCACTAAATACAAGGGAGTTGGTGCTTCCTTGGGTTGGTTCCCTAAAAACAAGGGAGTTGGTGCTTCCTAGGGTTTGTGCCCTAAATAAACAAGGGAGTTGGTGCTTCCTAAGGTTGGTGCCCTGAAGAAGGGGATTTTTTTCTCCTAGATTTGGTTCTCTAAAAAGGATTGGTGTCCTTCACTATTGTTCATATAAGCCTTGTAGTTTCTATTAATTATGTTTTTTATAATTGATTTTACAAACAAGTATATTGTTGATCTATTGTGGTAATTAACAAAACACAAAAATAACTGCTAATTGTTGAAAAAGGGTAATATTGATTCACCAAACCCCTCTCAGTATTCCAACAATTGGTATCAGAGCAAGGTTCCTACAACACAGTCTAACAACTGGAAGGTGGATCTTGAAGATGGATCAGCAAGAGGGATTGTCTAACAACAAAGCATCGTTGTTCAATGGAGGTGGCTATGCTCTGTGGAAAATAAGAATGAAAAACTTTATGTTGGCTATTGGTTTTGATATATGGAAATATGTTGTATATGGTTACACTGCACCAACTAATCCACCCAAAGATGTTGCAGGAAAGAAAATCTACAATGACAACTCAAGAGAAGTTAATGCAATTCTAGGAGGGTTGACAAATTCTATATGTGTGAATATTATGCATTGTAAGTCAGTCGAAGAAATATTGGACAAATTGGAGGTTGTATGTGAAGGAGATAGCAAAGTTAGGGAAGTCAAACTACAGACCTATAGAACTCAGTTTGAAAATATGAAAATGAAATAAGAGAATATTGTCGAATACCTTCAGAAGGTAGATGAAGTGGTTAATTCAATCAGAGCAGCAGGAGAAGAACTTACAGATTATTGTGAAAAAGATACTAAGGTCATTACCTATGA
The DNA here is from genome assembly GCA_000966675.3 of Picea glauca. NCBI lineage: Eukaryota > Viridiplantae > Streptophyta > Pinopsida > Pinales > Pinaceae > Picea > Picea glauca. The sequence continues at coordinate 153,207 of JZKD02S0112714.1, forward strand.
GATATGATGCAAACATTTCTACAATTGAAGATAGGCCTGATATTGACACACTCACAGTTGATCAAATTCATGGAATTTTTACAGCATATGAAATGAGAACATGGAATGATAAAACATAAAAAAGAGAAAAATATTTTAAAGCATATAAAACAAAGATGAGTCAGGGGCAAAAGACCAATGATGGGTTATCATATATATCTGATGAGGAAACTTCCAACTTCATAAAGAAACTCAAGAAAGGGACAAGGAAATACAAAGGAAAGATTCCTCTAATATGTTTTAACTATGGAAAAATTGGAAAGTTTGCCTATAAATGTCCCCATCCTAAGCAAGAGGAAAGTGATGCCAAAAGAACCTTCAAAAATCAAAATAAAAGAAACACTAATAATAAAAAGAAGTTCTACAAGAAAAAGAAAGTGTTCTTTACCCAAGAAGATAGTAGTTCATCAGAAGAAAGTGAAGAAGATGAACCTGAGCTTCTATTTATGGGAATAAAAACTCAAGATGAAAAGCATTCAATATATGAATAAGAAGTGAACTTCGAAGAACAAATACTTAGTATAATTGAAGAACTAAGAAAAAATAAAAAAACAAAACAGGGTTATAAGGGAAGAGATTCTAGAGATTAAAGAAGTTACTAAATCAAGAGAGAGGGAAGTTTCCAAAACAATCAAAGAGTCAAAACAGACCATCAGTGATTTGAAGTCTCAGCTCCTAGAAGCTAATAAAATTGAAGAAGTCATTTTACAACAACTTAATTATAAAAAACAAGTCTGTGAGAAACTAGAAGATGAGATTAAGCTGCTAAAAACTGAAATTGAGAAAAAAAAAAAAAAGGGATCACAATTTGGAAATAGTTCAAAGATCTTGGATGAAATTCTCAATAGTCAAAGGTCACCAAACAAAAACATTGGTTTGGGATACACTCAAGACTCAACTTCTACATCACAAGGATCTGACAAGAAACCAATCAATTACGCATATGCTCTGAAAAGATCATTAAGAAAATAAGATAATGAGGCAAAGATGATACCATTGAAAATGGTTACACATAAACATAAATCAATACTCCTTACTAGAGTAAAATATGACAAGAAAAATACAATCATCAAAAGGAATCCCCCTAAATAGCTATTTATTGGATATTGTTACTCTTGCAATAATTTTGGACATAAGGAAGTACATTGCAAAGCTTATGGACAATACAATCATAGAAATGTCCAAAGATATAAGAACAACAAGTATAATCTAAAGAAGATAAACTATAACTCATTTTCTCCTTTGCAAGACTTCAATAGTGAATTCCAAAAATGCAACAACTATGGTCATAAAACAAGTCAATGTAGATTGCCAAAATATGATAAAAGACAAATATTTCCCATAATCAAAAGGAATGGAAGAAAAAGAAAACAGAGTGCAATGTAGCCTTATAGGCAAGAAATCAAGGATGTCAGTGGTATATAGATAGTGTATGTTCCAAACACATGACTAGAGATCAAAGTAAATTTATCAAGTTAAATAAGAAAGGAAAAGGAAAAGGAAAAGTAACTTTTGGAGATAACATGTCAGCCAGGATACTAGGAAAAGGAACTGTTAGTTTAGGAAATAATAAAACCAAAGAAGAAGATGTACTTCTGGTAGAAAATATCAAACCAAATATTCTAAGTATAAGTCAAACATGTGATCAAGGTCACATACTTACTTTTGATTCTCAGAAATGTGAAATCGAAAAAAAGGACATTGGAAATCTAGTGGTAGTTGCATGAAGAACATATAGCAATGTGTACATCCTTGATATAGAAGAAGAAGAGAAATGTTGTTTAATCCAAGTATATGAAAGMTGACTATGGTATAGAAGGTTGGGACATTTAATCTTTGACAACTTGATCAAAGACAACGAGAAAAAKTAAATTAGGGACCTACCAAAAGTGATTAAGCCTTCAGATTCTATTTGTAAACATTGTCAAATAGGAAAGAAAACAAGAGTTAGGTTCAAAACARAAGACTATTCCACAACAAAACCGTTAGAGATTATTCACACARATCTATGTGKACCAACCAGAACCAAAATTACTTATGGTGAACAATATTTTATGTTGATTGTTGATGATTACACAAGATTGACCTGGGTATTCTTTCTAAAAGAAAAATCAGAAGCCTTTGAGAAATTTAAAATATACAAAGCCCTTGTAGAAAATGAAACAGATCTAAAAATTAAAATGTATGAGATCATACAATGGAGGAGAATTCACCTCTAAAGAGTTCATTCAATTTTTTGAAAATCATAGTATCAAAAGAAAGTTTTCATCTCCCAGGACTCCTCAACATAATGGAGTGGTAGAAAGGAAAAACATAATAATTTAAGAAGTTGCAAAAACCATGCTAAATGAAGCTAATCTTCCAGAATTTTTTTGGAGAGATGAAATCTACAAAGCAGTTCACATACTTAATAGAGCTCAGTTGAGACCCAACCATGACAAGACACCTTATGAACTATGGTTTGGGAGGCCAGCATATGTAAAACACTTTAGAACTTTTGGAAGTAAATGTTACATAAAGAATGATGAAGATAACCTAGGAAAGTTTGATCCAATATCTGACGAATGAATATTTTTAGGATAATAATCTAATAAGAAAGCATACATATGTTATAATATTACACTACTAAATACAGTGGAAAGTGCCAATGTAAATATAGATGATCTAAAAAAGAGCATATCCCAAGGCATTGATAAAAAAAATATCAACAAGAAGATGATGATGTAAAATCTCAGCAGGAAGATGATGATGTAGAATCTCAGCAAGAAGATGATAATGATGAAACATAGTAAAATGAACCTCATAATGATGAAGAAGACAATGAAGAAACTCCTTTTCCAAGAGCTCCATCAAAAAGAGTTCAGAAGAATCATCCTAAAAGCCAAATTATTGGAGATAAAAGTGCAGGAGTGGAAACAAGAAGGAAACTCGCTTTTGACTCAGAACAATAAATGTTATTCCTAATAGAATATAAGTTAGCTAATGAAGCTATCAAAAGTAAATATTGGATAAAATCAATGAATGAAGAACTAGATCAAATAGAGAAGAGTCAGACTTGGGAACTACTTCCAAGACCCAAGGATAAGAATGTGATAGGAACCAAGTGGATCTTCAAGAACAAACTAAATGAAAATGGAGAGGTTATAAAGAACAAAGACATATTAGTTTTCAAAGGATATTCCCAAGTATAAGATATTGATTTTGAAGAAAATTTTTCTCCAGTAGCAAGACTTGAGGCCATCAGAATGTTCCTAGCATTTGCATGCTTCAAAAATTTCAAAATATATCAGATGGATGTCAAATCAACATTTGTTAATGGAACACTAGAATAAGAAGTCTATGTTGAGAAACCAAAAGGATTCTTGTTATAAGAAAATTAGGACTATGTGTGAAAACTGAAAAAGGCCATGTATGGTCTTAAACGATCCCCTAGAGCATGGTTCTCTAGGCTTGATCAGTACCTACAAAAACAAGGATATAAGAGAGGGACTATTGACAACAACCTATACATCAAAATTGAGGATCAAAACATGATTGTTGTGATGGTATATGTAGATGATATCATATTTGGGAGTAATCTTACTGCACTAAGAAGAAAATTTGCAACCAAAATGCAAGAAGAGTTTGAAATGTCTATGATGGGAGAACTGTCATTTTTCTTAGGTTTACAAGTAAATCAAATAGAAATTGGAATATTTGTTTCCCAAACCAAATATATCAAGGAAATGCTAAAGAAATTTCAAATGGAAGACAATAAACCTATGGGTACTCCAATGGTCACTAGATGTAAACTAAGCCTAGAAGATGACTCACCAAAAGTAGACCAAATGATGTATATATCTATGGTTGGAAGTTTTCTCTATTCAAAAGAAACAAGACCTAACATCATGCAGGTTGTAGGACTCGTGGGGATATTTCAATCCGCACCTAAAGAAACTCACTTAAAAGCAGTAAAAATAATATTCAAATACCCTCAAGGCACCCTAGAACTAGGATTATGGTATCCAAAAGATAAATACTTCAATATAACTGCATACACTGATGCAGATTGGGAAGGTAGCATGGATGATAGGAAAAGCACCAGTGGAGGATAATATTTCTTAGGAAAAAGTCTAGTAGCACGGTCAAGCAAGAAACAAACATCCACGTCACTCTCTACAGTAGAGGCATAATACATTATTGTTGCATCCTATTGCACAAAAGTTATTTGGATGAAGAAAACTTTAGAATACCTACAAATAAGATATAATGATCCTATTTCTATTAATTGTGATATCACTAGTGCCATAAGCATCTCTAAAAATCCAGTCATGCATTCTAAAACCAAACACATCCCAACTAAATACCATTTCATAAGAGATCAAGTTACCCAAAAAATAGTTAAAATAGTGTATCTAGACACCAAAGAATATATTGCATACATTTTTACAAAACCTTTTCCCGAGAGTCCTTTTGAAAATCTTTGACGGAAATTAGGAGTAATTCAAAAACCTCATTAAAAAAAAAACATAAAATCCTATCAGAAGGGGCACATGGTCAGGGGGAGCACTTCCATAGGGGGAGTGAAGAAGTATGCCCTATGCCATTGATGTCAAAGGGGGAGAGTAACTTCATAGGAGAGAAGCATCATCACAGGGGGAGTTTGTGTATGAAGTTAGTGTGTTTCCCTGAATGACAAAGGGGGAGATTGTTGGACATATTTGCATTGATGTGTTGTCATTGATGTCAACATCTAATGTCATTATGATGCGATGATGAGTTTTTATGAAACAAATGCAGATAAATCTACCTAAATATCACGAGAGGCAGCGCATTAGATTTCACAAGATCATCACAATGCAGAAACACCATCGGGATCAAATTCCCAACATATCAATGATCTTGATCAGTTAGAATCCAAGTACAAAACCAAAACTCTTAGAATGGAAAGCACATTGTAGAAAATGTGATTAGGATTGAAATCCCCACAATAAAACCGCAAAATAATCGAGGGAGAATATTTTCCACTGATATATATTTCGAGACAAACCAGGAGCGTTAGATGAAGTCAATTTGCTCGAGGTTTAATCAGGGAATCTCACTCCAAGAGAATTGAGAATTGGGAAGGAATAAACCAAAGACCCAAAGGCCAAAATAAATATGGATCATTGATCTAAGTGTTGATCATAGTCATTGGATCAAGGATTCATGTGATCCTGAAACAACTGAAATACCGACAATCGTTGGATCATGTTAGGTTGTTCGCATCAAAGAAGGATCGTTGGATGACATCAAGATCCTCAAGGTTTAGTTTTCGAATAGCACTTCAAGAGTTTTGGGAAATGGGAATGTATAGCCCAAAGTGTTGAAGGCCTAAATGAATTGATCATAGACATTAGATCAAGAATTCATATGAACCTATGACCATTAGATCCAGGAGGAGGACATGTGCCACATCATGAGATCCATGTCAGCAGACCACATCAACAAGGACTTATGGGTTAATCAAATGGTGACAAGTGTCTTGGTCCAGTTGGAAATTTAGGTTATGTAAATCACAAATCTAGGTGACATGTGGCAGCCACTCAGCCAGTGCCAAGTCAGTAGTGGTGTTATTAAGTTATGTCACTCCGAAAGTTTTTCCTTCGGGGGAAACCAGCAACTACCCAAAGTGTCGAAGGCTGAAGTCAATGTAAATCGTTGATATAAGATCCTCCAGATTCTCACATGACTGTCAGATTAGGAGATAGTCAACTCTGGTGTTGACCACTATGGTGAAAATGAGCCAAGAACATATGAAATTACTTGAAGTCCTGGAGTCCCGAAGTAAATAGTGGTTGTCCATCTCAATCTTTGATTATTTCATAGTTGTTGATCAAATACAAAGGAAAGATAATGTAAAGCGTAAATCATGAAGTAACACTAACTGTTGATCTACTTCGGGAGAGTTCTTAATTGTTGATCAATCATAGTTGAAGGATAGCATAAGAAGAGGTGTTAACCAACAACAGGTGATCATCATCGCTTTATGACTTATTCGATAAGTTATCACTCTAGAGGAATTGGACTACTCCTAGTTATAGTAACTCAGAGTCCCGGAGTACTGAAGCTCCGAAATAACATCCGGACCGTTGAAATCTATGGACACACGTCAACTCAAGATTAACACTTCAGCGAAATTTTAGTCTGGGATAATTTGAAGTTTAAACACATGAAGCCATGAATTACTAGAGAAAACAAAAATCGTCCATCTCATCGTGAGATTAAAACATGACCATTGATCTTGATAAGTGTTCAAGCACTCACTTAGCCTAGCATATGGTCACCACATGTGGTCATATGGAATAAAGTAATAAGGGTGAAAGAAGAGGAAGCACTTAATAATCCTGTGGTTCTGCACATATGGTCATATGAAAAACATGGTTTGAAGGAAGAACCTCTACAAAATTTGATTTCTGAAATATTTGTAAAGACATGAAATCAAGTTAAAAGAAATTGATCCATAACCTATGATCAATTTATGAAAAATCACACTCACTAAATTAAAATATTTCACAATAATGTTTGAATAATAACAAAGATTATTGTTAATATAATGGAGAGGTGTGATGGTCCAAACTGAGGGACACAAAGCTTCATATCTCACACCATTTGGAAATATATATAAATGATAAATAATGGTGAGAAGAAAGTGTCTCTAAAGTCCATATCATAAGATCAAAATAGTAGCAGAGTCTAAGAAGAAGAGCTGATGACACTTATGCAGTGAGGGTGGAAGGGAGGAGCACGAAAGGATTCATATCCTTTAAGTGTAAGTTAAGGGAGTTGGTGCTTCCTAAGGTTGGTGCCCTAAATACAAGGGAGTTGGTGCTTCCTTGGGTTGGTTCCCTAAAAACAAGGGAATTGGTTCTTCCTAGGGTTGGTTCCCTAAAGAAACAAGGGAGTTGGTGCTTCCTAGTGTTGATGCCCTGGAGAAGGGGATTTGTGTCTCCTATAGTTAGTGCTCTAAAAAGGATTGGTGTCCTTCATTATTCTTCATATATTCCTTGTAATTTCTATTAATTATGTTTATATAATTGATTTGACAAACAAGTCTATTGTTGATCTATTGTGGTAATTAACAAAACACAAAAGTAACTGCTAATTGTTGAAAAAGGATAATAGTGATTCACCCCCCCCCCTCTCAGTATTCCAACAATGGCCACCTTAAGAAAACACTCGCACAACCAAATCAAATATCAATACTCCAATTTTTTATGTGGTTAAAACCCTCTAAGAGGAAAACAATCTACGGCCCCAACCAATGCAACCACTTGAGGCAATATATTAATGCAAAAGAAAAAAAAATGTACATAAGAGTTTCTCACAGTCAATATTCAATAAATGACCCTCCATGCTCTTTAATTATAAATCATGGACCAATTAGGTTTTAAGCCATGGATCAATATTTGTCAATATTGCAAAGAATATGAGCCATTGGATCACTCTATATCTAGAACATATTATGATCATCATATTACATAACTACAAATACATACTATTTAATGCTAAAAAATTATGATTTTACCTAAATACACCTTAAACTAAGTTGATCTTAACTAAATCCCAAGTTTCTAAATATATTAACAACCTCCATTAAAAATAACTTAAGATATGATTGAAGGATCTACAAAGGTTACACAATAGGAAAATTAAGGAGGCACTAGAACCTATCCCCCCTTAATGAAAACTTCCTAAACTCCTAGCATATATTAAAGTTTGGAAAACTTTGCTTCTATAAGAGACTTTGTGAAAATGTCTACAACTTGATCATCTATATGGAAAATGATCACTTCAAGAACTTGATCATGAATGAGTGTTCTGGTGAAGTGCATTTGTAGCTCAATGTGTTTGTTTCACTAATGTTGAACTAGATGTTTGAAAAGATTGATGGCACTCTGATTGTCACAACAAAGTGTGGTCATGTGTTTTTTTTGAAATCTAGACTCTAAAAGGATATGTTGAAGCCACGAGGCTTCTTAACTTGCATTAACCATTGATCGATACTCTACTTCGATTGAAGAAAGATCAATATATTTTTGTTTCTTACAAGCCCAAGTGGCAGGTTTGGAACCAATATTGAAAACATGACCTGTAGTATACTTTCAATTGTCAAAGTTGTTGGTCGAGTTGGAATAAGTGGAACCAACCAAAAAAGGAGTCCCCCCTTAACTATAATGTATCCCAAATTGAACTGTACCCTGGATGTACCAAATTTTCATTTTGACTTATTTCTAGTGGATCTCATGGGGTGTTTGCATATACTGGGAAAAAATATGAACAACAAAGGAAATATCAAAAAATATTTGATTCAAATACAAAAGGCTACTAGCTAAATGACAGTACCAAGTGGCATATACTTCAGGTGTAGTACAGGCGGCAACAAGTTTGATTACAAATTGGAAGGGAGAAGGGGATGGTTTATAATATTTCATGTGAAAGGGGTGAAAAAGGTCACATGCATACTTAGATTGGGAAAGAGAACTTCCTTTCTTGGTTTTCAATACTTGGAGGCCAAGGAAATAATGCAAATAGCCTGATTTTGTCATTTTAAATCTCTTCTTAAGGATAGATTTCACATGGGTTAAAATTTTAGGGTCACTACTATTGAGGATATCATCATCGACATAAAGAAAAAGTATTATGAGATGGATTCCTACTTTATTGGTATAGACATTGGGGACAGAATTACATATAGAAAAGTTGGTGTCAAGAAGAAAGCTATATATTTTAGCATATCAAGCTCAAGGAGCTTGCTTAAGACCGTAGATAAATTTATTAAGGTAACATACAAGGCTAGATTCATTCTGAACATAACAAGGAAGTTGTTCCATGTATATTTTTTCATGCAGATCCCCATGCAAAAATATGGATTTAACATCCATCTTATGGAACTCCCATTTGTGTGAGGTTACAAGGGTTATAAAAAGGTGAATATAATTCATTTTGGTTACAAGGGAAAAGGTTTCAATGTAGTTAATTCCTTCAACTTGAGAGAATCCTTTAGAAAATAATCAAGCTTTATGTCTTTGAACACTTCCATCTAATGCATACTTATTTCTATATACCCATTCACATCTGACAAGTTTTCTTCCTTCTAGAAGATTTACAAGATCCCAAGTATCATTCACCATTAAGGAATGGTATTCTCCATTCATTGTTGTGTCTCAATCTAGATGGCCATAAGCTTCTGCAAATGTGTTTGGATCATGAGTCTCTATAACATGATCTAAAAGAGAGGAGGCTTTCTATATTAGTGAACGTGTATGACTTTGATCTATAGGATCACCAAAAATATCACCAGTTGCTTCACATTTTGAATGGACCCATTTGGGAATCGATGGTGCTAATGTAGTTTCATGTTCAATGGACTCAATTGGAGGTATGTAAGCAATAGGAGGTGGATTTTCATCCTCATATACATCATATGAAGAAGAAACCAAAATAGGATACAAATAGAACATTTGTGAAGAGAAGATGTCATAGATGTCAAAGATGGCTCGCAAGCCGAGTATGGCACAAACACTAATTAGGCTCGCAAGAAAAGATATTTTCATCAAACTTAGCATATTTTCTAATAATTATTTCATTGGAATGAGGTTTAAGAAGTCTATAAACTTTTACATCTTCATAATACCCAAAAAAAATTCACTTTTCACTTTTAGGTTGTAATGTTTTTCTTTTCTTATCAGGAATGTGATCCCATGCTTCACTAAAAAATACATGGAAGTGGCTTACATATAGCTTAATTTTAGTCAATGATTTTTCCAGTGTTATATTTTTTAAATCCTTTGTGGGAGTGTGATTTAGTATGTAATTGGAACAATTGATGGCTTCCTCCCAATAGTTAATACCTAATCCCTTGGATTGGATCATACAATTTTCCATTTCCTTTAAGGTTTGATTCTTTCTCTCAGAAACACCATTTTATTATGATTTATAAGGAATAGTGTGTTTCTTTTGAATACCCTATGTAGTGCATTAAGTTGTAAATTTTTTGTTCACATATTCAACTCGATTATTTATTCTTAACCTCTCAAGTTGATGTCTAGATTATTTTTCTACAAGGGCCTTGTAGTCCAAAACCATGTCAAAAACTTGACTCTTAAGTTTTAAGAAATAAATCTAAATTCATATGGAGAAGTCATCGATGAAAGTTAAAAAGTACTTGAACCTAGAGAAAGAAAGAGAAGAAATAATACCACACAAATAAATATGAACAAGCTACAAGGGGGATGAGGTGTGTCAAGAGGAATGTTTGTCAAACTATCTCGATGACGTTTTCCGAGAACACAACTGGTACAAACACCATCTCTATAAGAAATGATAGCGAGACTAATCACCATATTTTGACTACATAGTTTTTGCAATGAGTGATAGTTTAGATTACCAAACCACTCGTGCCAAATTTTTCTCAAGTTATCACTATGAGTAATAAAAACTAATGAAAAGATAATGACCCAAAGTTATCAAATTTCTACAACTTGATAATATCGTCAACAATTATAGCTGCTAGGATATGCTTAGGATCACTTAAGATCTTGATTACAACTTGGTGAGCTGAAAACCCTATTATTTTACCTTCACCTAAATGAGTGATATAATTTACTGATAGAAGGTTGCAAGAGAGACTTGGAACCTATAATACACTATTGAATTGACCATCATATAAATGAACTATTCCAAACCCTACAACATTAAGAGATCTATCATCTCCAACAAATATTTTTTTTTGTTACATTCATTAAGAGGGAAAAAATGGATTTATCCTTAGGCATATGATAATATGCTCCAAAATCAATAAGCTACTTGTCAAAAGAAGAAGTAGATGTTGTGTTGAAGGAGATACCAGAAGCAGAAAGTGCATATCCATGAGAAGAAGAAGAATCAAGATTGATGTTATGTTTCTTCATTGTTGCTTATAAGGCCTCCATATTTTTAAAACATTTAGACTCTAGATGACCATAACACCCACAAAAATTGCGATGTTTGTGTGTCTTCTTACTTTTTTATTTTCGTCCTTTGTCACCATTGGGAGTAGAAATTGGATAAGAGGGTTTGGGACCCTTGTTTTACCTATTTTTTAGACTTGTTTATTTGGATGCTTGGATTTATATGTTTGTTGGGCCACTTAGTCTTTGTTAGATGCACATGCAGTGTTGATCGTTCCAAGATGCAAAATCTTATCTTTCTCTCTAATCAAACAATCACAAAAAGACTCGAGAGTAAGAGTGGTGTAAAAATCCCCCAGAGCTTCTTTGGTGGAGCGAAAAGTAGATACAAAAACAAAATATACACTACCAAGCTTATCAAGAATAGCAAATATACACCGCTCATCCTTCATACTATTTTAACGTTTTTAAGTAAACGTTTAAGTGTTTTGAACTTAGATAAATAATCTTCAATGCAAGGGAAATCGTTGGGATTTAAATAAACTAATCAGTTTTCAATATGGTGGGCTTGAATCACAGTGTATTTACAAAATATGGCTTCCGTATTATCCCAAGATTTATTTGGGTCATCAATTTCTTCAAGGTGAAATCATAAATCAAGAGAGATGGTCATTCTAACTTATCCACTTTCTTCATCATTTTTACTATCCCATTTGGATTTTTGTTTGGCATTAGTGGGGTATTTTTATTTTTCCAAGGTAATCTAATATAGTCCTTTAATTTGTAGTACATCCTCCATATGGGATTTCCATGAGAAGTAGTTGTAATTGTAAGCAAAAGATCACTTGGGGTATCCATATTTAAAAATGCAGGTAATATGGATTCAATAGATAAAAATAACTATTTGGATGGAAAACTCTCAATAAAATAGGAAGTTTAAAAAAATGGTATCAAAAATGGACCTCGAAATCGAAAGTTATGCCTCTTTTTAAAAAGGCATAAAAGGTAACCAAAGTGCCATGTGCCAAGCAAAAGTTGGTCCATGTGGTGATGGATGCACAATGAGATTGTTGAGTAAAAACAAGTTCTCTTCCTTCTGTAAATCTATCTATAAGTTTACTTTTACCCACTTTTATAAAATACATGAGAATCACTTTTACAATGAAGTTATTTTATAAACTAAAGTTGTATGCAAAAAATAAATTTTAAAAAATATTAAAGTTACCTTATAGTGATACACTTTTATAATTTAAGTGACTCATTTTCCAATAAAGTTATGAGAAAAATCAAGGTTGCATGAACTTTTTCAAAAAGTAACTTAAAAAAAAAAGATTAAAACTCAAGACCTCTTATAAATAAAGTAAATTTTAATTGAGTTAATACTTAACATTTAACAAATTTGATGAAAGATGAGAGATTTAGTTTTTTGTACTTTTTTTTT
>JZKD02S0112714.1:172077-199951 GCA_000966675.3 Picea glauca
TGAAATTATCTCTTTTTCAAGGCGTTGAGTACTTTATCTAAGGTTTTTCTATGCTATATTGATATTTGGTTCTTAACAAATACCCACTCATACAACAAAAATTCCAATCTCAAGAAGAGGCTCTGCAAGAAGCTTTGCAAATGGAGGAGAATCAGTACCATAAGACATATCCAACTATAGAAGAGTTGAAGGAGGACCTGAAGAATCTTACCTTTCGACTCAGTCAGAATAAGGGCAAAAACAAGCGAGAAGTTGTTTGGTGTACCACATGTAGAACAAAAGGGCACCATAAGAACGAATGTCCAACATTCGCACAGTATATGGCAACAGGGATGCCAAATCTATTGCCAACAAGAGGACCCTGGTGTGAAATTTCCAAGATGCATGGGCATGATCCATATCATTGTCCTATGATGCAGAAATACCAGACAGTACCAAAGAATTCATATTGCGCATTTTGCAAGTCAGTAGGGAACGATGACAAAGATTGTAGAACAATGGATCTGATGAGGGAAAGGACGTCAGACACATATAGGGTGAAAGCCAAAATGATGACAGGGAAAGATGCATCTCAATTTAATCAGGCACCACCACAGTATAATATTGTGCCACAGCAGTATAACAACGTGCAGTCACAGTATAACCCTTTGCAGTATAATCAGGTACCTCAATACAATACATTGCGTGAAGATCGCGTTGGGTACAGAGGAGGAGGATGAGGCAGAGGAGGATTTGGAATCGGAAGAGGTCCAATAGTGTGCCATAACTACCAAAATCCCTAGCACTATGAAAGAGAATGTACACTACCACCTGCGACATGCATGTATTGTCACGCAACATATCACAATATAGAGGATTGCACAACATTGTTGGGGAAGATACAGGAAAAATGAAATCAGAATAATAAAAAAGTACAGTGGATCTCTATAGAATCTATATAATATCGTAGGAACATCAACATAGTGACATGCAGAGGTGCTAAAACAAGAGATGATGCGGCTAAACAAGAACCAGTACAGCACTAGTGAATTAAGAAGAATATCAGGCCACCCAAGTAATTTCATGCAAGAAAGGAGAACGAGACCTTTAAGGAGGCCAGAAAAGAATTTCTCAAGTAGAATGTTGTGTCTACATCTACTGCGCAACATACCCAAGATGTCCCAATGTATGAAATGTCGGCATCATTGGACCATACCAGTAAATTCCACCTAGGAAACCAAAATCTGTTTGATATATGTACCACAAACTTCGAGGGAAAGTTAGAACAGAGGATAGTCAATCACCTCCATGCCAGAAGGAGAACCAACAGAGAGTTTAGATTGAATGCCAACATCGAATATTTTAACATGGGCGATGTGATATTAGATAGGGGATATGAAGTGAATGTATTACCCAAAAAGACATGGAAATGCATGGGAGAACCTACCTTAGGCTACTCACCAGTCCAATTGAATTTAGCAAACCAACACAGAGTTCTGCCAATAGGGAGGCTGAAAGGAGTGATAGTAGATTTGGACAGAGCGTGCACTAAGGTAGACTTCAAATTGATCGAAATCGTGGATGGCACAACACCATATCCATCATTACTGGGATTGGATTGGGCATTTGACAATCGGGCGATAATCAACGTAAAGACTAGGAAGATGAAATTTGAGTCAAACGAATATAGGGTTATCGCGCCCCTAGATCCATTTGAAGCTGAAATATTTGTGGAACCAACATGTCTAGATATGGAATAAATTAACTAGTTGTACCAGACCACCATGTGTGCCGAAGATTACATTAATCCAACTGTCGATGGTGTACTTAGCTTGAGAAGTATCATGTAATGTACTTCTGACTCAGACATGGGTCTAGAGAATTGGTAGCAGCGCCTACATGAGATCGTAATGAGAAGATGTGCACAAATAGACCGCGCAGTAAGGTTGGTTGGGAAAGAAATCATAGAACCTCCAAGTTTCCATGGAATCAATGACCTGGATGAATTCCTAATGAGCTATGAGGAGGAAGTATCAGACATATCAATATTGTTAGCTCTCGACATCACACTTAAGGATACACCTACAAGATAGTGGGGTGTGCACAAACAAAATATATAGGATTGGTACCAATGAAAAATACTATTGCGCATCAGATTCAATGCAGAAAAAAAGAGGAGCGCAACTCAAAAAAAAAATGGACACAGAACACCTGCATAACACTTGGAACAATGCAAAACACAGTGGCAGATAATACCACCTGAGGAATGGCCTCATTATTTCATTCATACACTGGAAGGAATTCTGGAAAACTAATATATAGACCAAGAACTGTGCAAAGGTACCATTGAATGGACAATATTGCAACAAAATTTCATAGCCACATTCTCATTCAAAAATGAGAACCCCAGCATTGAATTTTCTTTAAAACATATTAGAGGCTTGATAGTCATTGATAAATTGGAGCTGGACCTTATGACCGAATATCAGCAGCAAAATAGGCAGACAGTCAAAGAATTTTTGTCATTCTATCGTGTAGAAGAATACATACCAGACGAAGAAGATCCACACAATATCCATATTCCAGATATCGAAGGATAAAGTGGGGTAGAAGGGCCCTCCTTAGCAACAGAAGAATTTAATACACCGATTAAAGTAAAGAAGGTCAATATTGGAACAGAGGAGAATCCTAAGATGTCCAGTATTGGGGATTACTGGGACGAGAAAACAGTGGAAAGGATAACAGAGTTACTGCATAAGTACAGTGACCTGTTCCCAACGACCTTCACATAAATGAAAGGTATTGTAGGAGAACTTGGAGAGATGAAGATCCCTCTCAACCCAAAGGCAAGACCTGTCAGACAGAGGTCTTACAAATTGAACCCCATATACAAGCAGAAAGTAAGAGAAGAAATCGACAAAATGTTGGAAGCAGGAATCATAGAACCAGTACAAGAATCAGAATGGATAAGCACCATGGTAGTTCAAGAAAAGAAGAAAAGAGGCATAAGAATCTGTGTAGATCTGAGAAAGCTCAATGATGCTTTACTACATGACACTTTCCCTACATCCTTTACATATGAAGTCCTATAAAATGTGGGAGGTCAGGAAGCATACTCATTCATCGATGGATTCTCAGGCTACCATCAAATCAAGATAGCACCAGAAGATTGGCACAAGACTACCTTTGTGACATAATGGGGATCCTACCAGTACACAATCATTCCTTTTGGACTAAAGAATGTGTTAGAAAATCAGGACTGTGGAGAAATAAAATAAAACAAATGTGGAAACAAAACACAGAAGATACACAATACAATAGAGACACAGATTTACATGGTTCACCCAGTGTGGGCTACGTCCAATAGAGAAATTGCTAGGTCATTCCTTTATTATTATCCAGCATATGAAGGGATTCAAACTATAGCAAACCCACTATAACTTCCTCTTCTTTCTCTCACAGTCTTCTATCTCATAATACAATATTTGCCATCAATGATAGTTGTAATACATTTCCCTCATAAAAGAGGGTTGCCTTCTAGGGAAAAAAACCATAACATAATCTCTATCGTTAGATCTGTGACCTTATAATGAACAGTCTAGATTTACAATGAAATTACAATATACATTTACAAGGCAATTTTTCCTTCCGGGGCTTCGCCCCCGAACCCCGACTGGTGGCCCGCTTTCCCCCAGCCGGGGGGACAGCCCCCCCAAACCCCGCAAAAGGACTACCCCCCCTCTGCACTCCCCCGCGTGGAAGAGTGTACATACTTCTAGGGTGTAAATACTTCATGGGGTATAAACACGGCTAAAATTAAAAGACCTCTGAATCAGGAAGATAATCAGACTCCACAACCAACAGAATGCACCAACAATTTTTTCCAGAGTAGTCATTATTGCCTTCAAAGAATTCATCCATCAGTTTCTAGAGGTATATTTGGATGATTAGACAGTGTACATCCTGTTGAAGGATCATGGAGAGGTGTTGAGGCTGATGTTAGAAATATGCAGGCAATGCAAAATATTCTTGAACATTAAGAAATGTATATTTGGAACACCCTTCGGAATTCTATTGGGTCACATATTATGCAAACAAAGTTTGATCATGGATCCTGCAAAGATTGCAGTAATTGTGAATTTACCACCACCAAAATCAGTGCACCAACTATGAGCCACATTGGTACATACAGGATATTACAAAAAAATTATAAAGGGGTATGCACAGATCACTGTGCTGATAGAGAAATTGCTCAAGAAGGATACTAAATTCCAGTGGAATGAGAACTGTCAGCAAGGGTTGGACACCCTGAAGGAGAATATGGTCACCGCACCCATCTTAGTCTTTCCATATTGGGAGAAGACACTCCATGTGCATGTAGATGCATCAACCATATCCCTGGGAGCTATTTTGGCACAACCAGGAACAGTGGATTTGGACCATCCCATAGAATTTGCAAGCAGAAATTTGTCAGTCTCCGAGAAGAATTACAACACTACAGAGCGAGAAGGTCTGGCAATGGTTGCTGCACTTCAAAATTTCAGGCATTACCTACTTGGCAAACATTTTAAGATGTTCACAGATCATTCAGCCCTTAAGTACCTAGTTAACAAGCCAGTGTTGGGGGGGAGAATCTATCGATGGTTACTTTTGTTTCAAGAATTTGACTTTGAAGTCATAGTTAAAGTAGGGAAGTTGAACACAGGACCTAATCACTTGTCAAGGGTGACCAATGGTGAGGAATCTACAAACTTAGAGGATACCTTCCCTGACGTGCATTTATTTTCAGTACAGGTCACGGATGATTATTTTGCTGACATTATTGAGTATTTAAGTACAGGGACCGCACCACAGGAACTTAACACTACACAGAGGAAGAATCTGGGTGTCAAATCAACCAACTACGAGTTGATCGCAGGACACTTATATAAAATGGGGGAAGATGTCATCTTGAGACGGTGTGCGTTAGAACATGAAAGGCCGAGGATATTAGAAGAATCCCATGAAGGAATAGCTAGAGGACACTATGCAGGAAAATATACCGCACAGAAGGTACTGCGTGCAGAATTATGGTGGCCAACTATTCATCAAGATAAAAAGGAATACTACCAACAATGTGATGTTTGTCAAAGGGTTGGCAAACCAAACAGGCGACATGAGATGCCCTTACACCCATAGGTAACGCTACAAGTGTTTTACAAATGGGATATCAATTTTGTTGGGCCAATTCACCCACCCGCAAGAAGTTCAAGCACGTGATACATCATCATTGCGACATAATACCTCTCAATATGGTCAGAGGCGACACCAGTTAAATATTGCAGCGCAGAGACAACATCACACTTCTTGTTTGAACATGTGCTCACCAGATTTGGATGCCCAAGGATTCTGATGAGTGACCAAGGCACTCACTTTATCAATAGCACTATCAGAGCTCTGACTAAATAATTCAAGTTCTACCATCAGAAAAGTACACCATACCATCCATAGGCAAATGGAACAGTGGAATCCTTCAACAAGATTCTAGAGAATGCCTTAACCAAGATTTCCAATGTCAATATGGACGACTGGGATTCAAAGATACCAACATTACTATGGGCATATAGAACTACCTGTAAGAAGTTGAAAGGGAAGACACCATTTATATTGGTGTATCGACAAGAAGCAGTGGTGCCATTATAATTCTTGGTACCAAGTCTCCATGCCGCATCAATTACAAACATGGCAGAGTGAGGCATGGCACAAGAAAGGTTAAGTCAGCTGATGAGCATGGAAGAAGATAGGATTCTAGAAGGATTTCACCAAGAATTACAGAAAGCAAGGGACAAATCTTGGCATGACCAACATATCAAGAGAAAAAATTTCAACGAAGGAGACCTGGTCCTATTGTATGACAACAAGTTTTCTCAACATTCAAGAAAGTTCAAAATGCATTGGTTGGGACCATATGAGGTCAAGACTGTCACAGATGGAGGAGATTTACAGCTGAAGGATTTGGAAGGAACATAATTAAGGGGCATGATCAAAGGGAGTCGATTGAAGTTGTACAAGGATAGACAACCATCCACAACTTAAAATTTACCGCGCAGTAAGAACTGATGTAAAAAAAAAATTTGCACGTATAGGACAACAGTTAAAAAGTACAAAGTTACCACGCATGGGACAATAATTAACAAGTACAAAGTTACCATGCACAAGACAATAGTTAACAAATACAAATTTACCACACACAGGACACACAACAAAAAGTGAAAAGGGGACAACTGTCCGTGCATAACAATTGTCACTTCGTCGTCCCGCTATAAAGTTGGAAAAAGTGGGGAAAGAAACTCACTGTGTTAATTTCTAAGGAGAAGAACGTAGAGCTGAGTGAAAGAGTGATAGAGTGAGACTTCAAGCTAGCATCCATCGAGTTCCAATATTTACAGTCAAGATCTCATCACAATGTCACCACCACGATTTTGAGCACTGGGCAGGGCTGACAGGAACACGAGAAGTACTGCTCGGGTGACAAATGCAAGGGAGAAAGAGATACCCATAGTGGTGGATGTGGATGAAATCAACATACTCGAGTATGAAGCAAACCCCCAAACAATAGAGGAGGAACATAACCTAGTGCAGGAGGTCGATCAGCTAGAGGAGGGCATAGAGAGAACAGAATTTGACACATTGAGGGGACCAGGGCCACGACAAGTCGAGTAGGCCATGGGTTCAGTGCCATAGAGCCATGAACCAGAAGTAGGATAGGAGAAAGTACACAAGGATGTACCAGAGGTGGGGGCCTCATCCCCACAAGCCAAATGGAAGGATCACACTGAGGGTAGCACACAAGGAGGGTCACAACCACAAGTAGAAGGGACCTTGGTTCTGTCGAAGATTCCAAAAGGGGTGCATGTAGATGATTATATGGTTGGTGGAGTGAATGTCATCAAGTATTCTTACCATGACATAATGAATGTCGCCAAATTTCCATACCTGGCACCCTAAAATTATCTAGAAAGAAGGAGATAAGGCTCATCAGGCATGCCACTGTTAGAGTCGGTGTAGTGGATTCTTGGCTCTATAACACTATCATCGTGAACTTGTTGGATTTCCCACATTTTGGGTGGGTAAATCACATTAATGCCTGCGTCAAGAAACTGCTTGCACAATTTCATGGCGAGATCTTGTGGATGGAGAGGTCGATGCCTATCACTGTGGACCTCATTGCAGCAATCAAGGGGCTACCCATAGATGGGGAAAATCCAGAATAGTACATGGAGGATAAAACTAGATCCAAGGCCATCTCGAATGATATCAAGGCCAAGTATGGTGTGGAGCATGGTAACAGGGGCATCAAGATCAGTGACATCAACGATCCTGGGACAAGGTTTTCCACTAGACTCCTCGGATGCAAATTGATGTGCAAATGTCACAAAGAGGAACTATTAGCCAGTGTGGTCATCGTCGTTGTGCAGTGTGCAAAGGAGAGCTCGATGAGTTGGGCCCCATACCTCTTGAACTCATTTTTAGAGGACTGTAAGGACACATAGGATTGGGGCTCTAAGTTCCACTACTCGTGGTTACTCATCCTCATTGGCCTCATTGGTTGGAAGGAACCATTTTATAGTAAGTATATGGAGAGACCAGGAAAGTGTGGCACAATGAGCTACATATCATTACGTAGAAACGTAGACTGAAAGACAAAGAAGACAAATGAAAACATATTTGTGAGGTATTTCATAGAAATCCAGGACCTCATTGCGGATACATGGCGTATTTCACCAAAGATTGTCCAGGATTTTGGACAGGTTGCTAACTTCGGGGAAACATGTCATAGCTTATGGCTATAAGCAAAGAGAGACAAATCCAAGGAATGGCTACAGCTAAACTATTTTGTGACGATGGAAGAGATCCAGAGAGAGGTCCAGGAGTGGCCCGAAGAATGGAAAGTATCGATGATTCCAATCGTTGTACCAAGCCCACAAACTCATACGTAGGGAAGACCATCCCCAGCGCACCAAATAGGCACTAATGAGGCCGGAACCAAAAAGAGAAGTATACAAGTTCAAGAGGGGGGAATCATCCAATCCAAGAAGAAACCTAGAACACATAACATACCACCAAGGGGCCCTACACAAGCTCCACCACACACAAAACAACCACCAACACATCCAACGAAAGAAGTGTGCACAGAAGAAACAAGAAGAACTAGGGACAGGGACCCAGGAGATTCTTGTGGTAGAAGAAATGGGTCCAACCACTATTGGAGAGACTGAGATTCCCACTATTCCTGAGCCATCATACACCCAAGAGAAGCAGCCTGGGGAGAAAACTGGTGGTGGATGAAATAAGGTGAAGGCCCACAAACCATAGTTCCATATATCACTAACCCCAGACAATGTGGATTTAGTGGTGACAACGGTCGAGGAAATACTGGCCGAGGTGTGGGAGAATGCGGAGAATCACAAGGCTTTAATTGTAGATCAAGTGCAAGAAGTAAAAACTGTGTTGGAGAAGATAAGGATCAGGGCAACCCAGGCACCAAAAGAAACACCCATACAAGCTAAGGAAGGAGTATTAGTGCCTGAAATAGTGCAATTTGTAGTGCAAGGGAGCACCAATTTCATCATCACGCCTGCAATGATGTTTCTTGGTGAAGAGACAACACAGAAACCCCTAAAGAACATTGAAGCGTTGGATGTGGAATTGGCCAATATTCCAACAAAGGCACTATATAAACTCCAGGTAAGCATTGCGCAGGAGATTCAGTCCAGAGAAAGAGTTGATGTGGAAAATCTATAGGTAGCCTAGGAAGAAAACATCACGATGAAGGAATCCCTCAACCATGAAGCACAACGAAAAAGAGAGAGTGCAACAAAACGTGGAGGATATGGAGACTTAGATCCACATACTATTTTAATCCATTTTTGATAACACAAATGAGGAGGCAGTGTCTTCGAAAGAGAAGCTGTGAATGATAGAGAATACTATACAACACTATAAAGATAAAATTAAAAAGTTGGAGGAGCGTGTCACACCTACTACTCCCCTAGAATTCAGAGTGCAACGAGAACAAGAGGCAACAATAGTTGTTGAGGACATCGAACGAAGCATACAAAGAGTCATTGATCTATTAGAAAAGAGCACGCATCTATGGACTCACCTCCTAGAGGATGGAAGCCTCCAAGAACTACAAGAAA
The DNA here is from genome assembly GCA_000966675.3 of Picea glauca. Lineage (NCBI taxonomy): Eukaryota > Viridiplantae > Streptophyta > Pinopsida > Pinales > Pinaceae > Picea > Picea glauca. Next base: position 181,239 of record JZKD02S0112714.1, read on the forward strand.
GGGAAAACAAACTCCACGCAGCAATGGCGGAGGTGAAGCAACGACATAAAATAGTGTCATTGTCGGAGAAGATCGAGACTACCACCAAAATGAAGGCTCTGCAGTTGGAAGAGAAAGCGTTGCAAGCACGGAAGAAAACAAGATAGGCATTATTGGAGCCCCCACAAGAAAAGGCAGAGCATATGGCCATGGAGAGCGACAGACCTAAGAAGAGCGTTGAATAGATCAGGCCCGAGGGAGGAGAGATTTTACAATCTCCTATCACAGCGCAGGTGGTCATTTCTATGTCCGAAAATATCATTCAGGCTCACCAGCAGTGCCAGCAAATAACGGAAATATATGATGCACTACAGCAAGTAGTAACAAACGCAGCAAGCAAGCAATAACAGGCGCAGCAAGAAGGCAATAACATACGTGGGAAGCAGGCAGTGATAGCTGCATAAATCAAGCAGTGACTCAAGACGAGTGTTACAGGAGTATCCCCTTGCAGAAAAGTGGATTCCCTCTTGGATACTAGACCCCTATAACAAAGACAGAAAGGTGCAAATGTTGAACACTAACATTCCTTCTAATGAAGCTAAACTAGTTGAGGAATAAGAAGAAAGGAATATAAATACCTTTAATAACATTTTTCATTGCTCAATCCAGGTTGATCTTGATCTCCAACTTCTTCAAAAAGTCTTGCAATTGAAGGAAAAACAACAACAAAACATACTTCTTATTCCTACCATGATTAGCTTCGAAATAGATCTATCAAAAAGAACAAATTCATGAAACATACACGAATTTGAAGGAAACATTCCAAGCACATATATATATTAATGAAATTAAAGCAAAGTGATTTCAACCATGATGTAGATGTAGCAGCTTCACCAAGCTCTCTTTGTCCATGACCTTGCTCAAAAGTTCCACGATCAGAATGACTGTAACTTCACTGATATCTTACTTATGAGATCATAAGTTTGATGCTTTCAATGTCTCCCTATTTCACCATGAAGAGGCCTCCTTATATAGGCTTGGAGAGGTATAACCATCTTAGAGATTCTTGGGATAGGTTGAGGATCTTTCTCCATTAATTGTGGATCCTCCCTAAGATCTAGCATTGACCTGAGATTCGAATCCAACTAAATCCAGAGCTGAGGAGGATTTATCCCTGATTTTCCTCAACAGTCCAAAATTCTCTCAAACCAGCCAGCGCTCCCTCAAAATGGGGCACAGAGTGTTGCAACGCTCCCCCAAACAAGTGCAGGGAGCATTGGCACTCCCTGATAGTGGGTAGGGGAGCGTTGGCCTCCAAAAATGACTTTTGAGTGGTTTTCTTCATGGCCAATTCTTTGTACTCTTCATCAAATGGTTTCTCTTCCTTAAACCAGTCTTTGAAGTGTCCTTGTGATGTCGTTCGAGACACAACATAGGAAAGATGATTGTATGATGTCTGCGAAACTTGCAGCACTTGTGGCCAAAATGAAATACTTGTAATGATGACACTTGCGACACTATTGAAGTGAGTAATTTTGATATGTAACAGATTTCCCCCCAATGTGTGAAGTTAGAAGACAGAAACTAATGACTGAAGTACTTTGTAGACTTTTTCAAGCAAGGGTATGGACGTAGAGAACCTGGTATAAGATGCACACAACCATCAAACAAATATTATGGCATGTTTCAAACCCAAGGCAGACATACCTATGCTTGGGTGATAAAGACTTGCAAGGTATGGCCGCCATAAGATACATTGCGGATCCATAATTATATTAACAAAGAGTATAGCCACAAAAGCTACAATGTGGATCTATAATCACATGACATGAATTGATCATAGCCACGAAAAATACATAGTGGATCTATGAGACGAAAATACATAGCCACGGACCAATACAAAGTGGATCTATGTGATAGTATATGTGTCAATATTCAAGAGAAACTATGTCACAACCCGGGTAAAGTACATATTAGAGTGATTACTCAACCCAGGGTCTTCCTACCGATCCTGATGTAGTACAAATATAACCATGTGAATAGATGTTCTGATGTCAAACATGGCAGAAATCACTTGATTACCAGTCAATGAGGTAAACCGTTAACAAGTGCAAGGGAAATCACCATTGATTTCAATGATTCCCAAGGTACCCTAGTGAATTCCAGTGAATGTGAATAGATGAGATAAATTCGAACATCTGTGGAATCATCCAATCCGGGTTCAATGATGTAAACCCACTATCAGAAGCGAGGAGGCTGGCCATTGAGGCATGTAGGTCCCAAGGTACTAACTAGTTTCTAAGTCTAGTTCCCGAATGATGTGTTGAAGTCGATAGGAATAGGCTCGTCGCAGGAGTGCCTTGATTTATCCCCCATCAACAACACGAAACTGACACAGAGATGTAAATTGGTAGATCAAATGAACATGGACTGACATGGGTATTGAAACAGGAAATTTGTGATGGTTGACTCTTGAGGCAGATACTTCCCTTGAACACTGAGGCACAATAGCAAAAACATGACATGGACCAAAACATGATGATGCAGTGGATACTGTGACTTTCGTCGGGTGACCCAAAGGAGTAAAGAAACTCAGAGGATTGGTTCAGTGCATAGGTTCAGCGGATTAAAATGTACGCAAAGACAAAGTGTCGTGTTCAAGGGAGACCGTAAGAGTGACCTGTAATGTTCCCAAAAACTACTTGGATTTCTTCCTTCAATTTTTTCCCCCATCCAGATAGACGAGTACCTCTTTTTAATTTAACGAGCTCGAGGAGGGTAACACATGTTCGATATAACTCACCTTCGGTAAGTCCATCTTCTTTTGTTTAACGAACTAGAAGAAGTAAGGGTTTGCTCCCACATGGGCCCTTCAATGTATGATTCTTTTAACGAGTCCAGAGAAGGTAAACTCAGTGATTTTTCATGTTTAGAGAGTCTGAAAAGAACTTAAAGACAACTCTAGGGTTGTCCTTTTTCGTAATTTTAGTCTCGCGAGGCCGAAAAGAGATAAACTACCACTTGCAAGATGCCCTTTCAAACCTTTTAATGAGTGGGAAAGGAAGCAAGATCACTCGGCAATCTTTACATGTTTAGAGAGTCTGAAAAGAGCTTAAAGGAGACTCCAAGGGGTTCCTTTTTCATGTATCCATGCAAGTCCGAAAAATAGATAAAAGTTTACTCGGTTGCATTCTCATGGTTTTTACGAGCACAAGAAAGAACGAAGACTAAGCTCGGTATTAGTTTCATTTTGAAACAAGCTTGAAACAAAATTAAACTATGATTGTAAATTCCCAACGTAATTTCCAAAGGTTGGGATACCCATGTATGGTTGGTACTCTGCCCCTAGCGTGAAAAGCTAGTGGCATAACTCTAGAAACATAATCAAAGGCTGGAGACATGCCCCCCCAAGCTTCAATTCATTCACTGACTTTGAGGTTGTCACCAATTTCTGTCCTAGATAGAGAAAAAGGATAAAGGTGGATGAAATGAAGGTTAAAAAACGAGACCTAACGAAAGACTTGACTTGGTATGAAAGGTGACTGTTTCATTTTTTAAATGAGCTTGACACAGTAAAATAACTATGCTTCGAGATCCAGGTTCAATCCCCAGATTTTTGTTTCATTTTTTAACGAGCTTGTTACAGAGAGGAAAAATATGCTCATGGCCTCTGTTTCATTTTTTAACGAGATTGCTAAAGAGAAGCGAAACTATGCTCATGAATTCTTCTTGATCATGGCTTACAAGAGGATAATGCTCTGGAAGGACACCATGTCAAGGGACCAAAATTGGTCATGGCTTCCAAGAGAACTTCACTGGATGGAAGAAGAATACTCTGAAAGGAACACATGTCGAGGGTCTCGTCAAGGGTAAGGAGATCAGGCTCCAATAGCCCTACCGAAGAGATCACCATGTCAACTACCGGATCTAAGTCATCATAATTTGAATTCATGGGAGACAATGCCACATAATTGACCTGTGGCAGGGGTGATACTGACTGCATATAAGAATTGTTTAGGGAGTTCATTGGGTTGATGGTCAAGTCAGGGCCAACAAACGAAAGTTGATCAATAGTCACCATTATTCCATGGTGCGGGAAAGATATCACACGAAAAATAATGGACACAATATCTTTCATGGCATAGACATAATATCACCCAAGGAGTAAATCAAAATCCAAGGGGTCCTGGACTACCATAACATCAATAAAGACAGTTTTCCCTCCCAAAGTTATGGGAAACTGAGGAAGGATCCCTAAAGGGTGACTAGTTCTTATGTTAAAAGAGAATAGAGTCAGGGTTACTGGAACAAGCTGGGGATAACCCAAAGCTTGCCAAGCAATAGAAGACAAAATACTAATGGATGAAACTTCATCTATCAGCATATGAGGAACGTCCCAACCACAAACCCGTATTGTAGTCTTGAAAGGAATGTAAGAGAGAAGATGAGATCCATTTATCACACCCCAATCAAAAAGGATGGCCTCATTACTTGGAGGGGGTTTCGCGGGAGAAGGAGGAATGCCCCCCAACACGGTAGATTTTGTATCAATGAGAAAAATGTGGGCAGAATCGGGTTTACTCTCTAGCGAGAGAGTAGAATCAATTGATAATGAAATCAAATCGACCACTTAGGTTTCATTCTCCAAGGGGAGAATGGGGTCGACATGTGGAAACGAATCGATCGCTTGGGTTGCACTCTCTAACGGGAGAGCGGGATTGACCGAAGATGAGATCGGATAAACCACTTTGTCAACTGATTCAACTAAGGATGTGATCAAATTGATGACATGATCAAACGAACTGACCGATGAAGGGACCGGAGAAACCACTTTGGCAGTCGTCAGAGGAGGAGTGGGATTGACCATGTTGGCACTCTTCAGATGAAGGGTGGGACTAACCAATGACGGGATTGGATCAGTCACTTGGGTTTCACTTTTCAAATGAAAAGTGGGGTTGATCGATGACAAAACTGGATCAGCTACTTTGGTTAGTGGTTCAACCGAGGATGAAACTAGATTGACCACCTAATCAACCAGACTGACCAGGGATGGAACTGGATTGACCGTTCCATCAACTAACGATGGGTTGGGGGAAATCTTATGATAAACAGTTGGAAGTTGATTTTTTTCCAAAAGAAAAGAAGCCTTGTCCATATGAGGACACGGGTGAGAATAATGATCACCTTCGCATAACATACAAGGAAATTTGGCAGTTGTCTTCTTCTTACCAACCTTAACATCACTAGTTGATGGGGCATCACCATCATATCTAGTAGAGGTCGATGATGTGGAGGAACACATTTCTAAGATCTTGGGAAGACCAGGGAAATCCCTCATAAAGTGGTCACCCTTACAAAGAATGCAAGGGAATTTGGGTTTCATATTCTTCGTTTTAATCTTGTCAACCTCATCAACACTCCCAGTACGATTAATAGTAGTTGGTTGCTTAGATCCAACATATGATATGGTTGGAGGCTTGGTCCTTTTCGGGTTCTTCTTCTTCTTCTCTTTATGTTTCTTCTTCTGTTGATCAATGTATGATCACGATGTCAATGTCGAGGGCATGTTGGGAACAGGCCTATTGTGGGGAAAAGGCACGACATGGAGGAAATACAGTTGGCATGGAGGCATGCAAGGCACACATGCAAGAAGATGGGAAAGAAATATAGTTGGCAGGAAAAGCAGTGGATGAAAGGAAAATGCACATGTAGAGGAGGAAAGCATGAAAGGCCAGCATGAAAGAAGATGTAACTATGTTAGGTTTTTGGTAAGAGAATGTAATCGCTGATGATCTAAAAAAACATATAAATATATACCTAGGAGGTCTAGGTGGGGGATTCTGCTTATTGAGTGTTACTCGCATGAGAAGGAGTAAATGGTCTGTAACACGACTGTAATCTAATCTAGTCTTGTAATTTTTTGAGTTGTAGAGGGTCAGAAGGGTAGATATTGAGGGTTAGATCACAGGCTAAGGAGCCTGGTGTGATCTAGTCCGCCTCATAATAGATCTCGACCCAACTGAGGATTAGTTGTAAAGCGTGTAGTGTTGTAGTTTTGGAACCGCCATAATAAACGAGCTTGAGATCCAGATCTTTGTGGATGTAGCCCAGGAGGGGGTGAACCACAGTAACACCTGTGTTATGTGATTTAATGTTTGTGTCCCTTTTACTATCAATAAGTAGGTGTTAGAATGATGTATGAATGAATTAATGGATCTAATTATGCTACATTCATGAATGAGAATGATAATATATTTCTCTAATAATTAGATAGAATTCACAACATGCAATTGATAGATACCCATTCAGTCCTGGATTGCAAGCATTTGAGCATTGCAGTCACCCATTAAGACTATCTTGGGGGAGACTGCGTAGTGCACTATGTGTGATGCATTGCCTTCTGGTTTACCAAGAGGGCCAATATTTTTAGAGGCTTTGTTGAATCCCCAGTAGATATGAACCTAGGCCAAATCATGTTAAAGGTATAACTAAGATAAGAAACCAACAAATACCTTCCAAAGTAATGCATTCCAACACTCCACCTTAATGAAGACTTCTAAAATTTCCCATGAGATGCGAATAAGAACCCACTTAGCCTCATGTATTTGATGAAGATAACAATTGATTCTCACTGAATCATGAAATTACGCTTGAATGAAGTTGTACGATGAAATCTTGCAAAACACCAAAATAGTGTACAAAAACCTCAAATGGCCAATACAACAAAACAAGTGGATAGCAGGCAATCATCACAACCATAACTCAACTGATAGTTGAAAGAAATATTGTAAAACACCACAACAGTGTACAAAAACCTCAGATGACCAATACAATAGAACATGTGGCAAGAAAATAGTTGTCCCGACCAAGATAACAAGTGCAATAATACTAAAGTAGATCATATTATGAATACAAGAACCCTAGATCTATACATCGAAATGTTTCCAATAGATAGTCTTCACAACCAAAGAACTCTACTGAAGATTACATTATGAATACAAGACCCCAATGGTATGTCCATTGAAAATTGATCCCCAAAGATAACCATCATGACTTTACAGTAGAATATGGCACTTCATTACATCACTGGAATATGATGATATGAAATAGAATTCCATTATATTACATTACATTTGCCTTGATTAGAAATTCAAGCATCCCAGATAGTTCAATCTTTGTTGTTGTCAAGGATGAGTTGAAGAGAGGAAAAATGTTGGGAGCCATTACAACTGCAATCAGATCCTCAATAAAGTGCAAGAAGAAGACACTTGTAATTGTCAAGAATCAATGTTGAATGACAATATCAATATGCTTAGACACTCAAGATAGGAACAAACTACAGAACCAAGCTATCGCACAACTCTTCACATAAAAACCATGTGGAAAAATTGAAGAAAATAGAGATCTAATATGCACACAAGAAATTCCAAGAGTAAAGAATATAATAATCATGATAAGCCCATAAAAAAAATGAAATTTATTTTACACAACACAAGTCGGAAACAACAGAAAAATAGCAACACAAGTCGGAAACAACAGAAAAATAGAGAGAAAAATATGATCAAAATAAGAAATGATATCACTTGAAAAATCTCTCCATTAAGTAACCAAGCCTTAAGAATTGGATGGTTTCTTGTTTTCACCATGATAAAATTCTAGAGATCATGCTCCTGAAAATTTCAAAAAATATATGGGATGAATGTTGGAAGTAACTTACCTTGTTTATGAGTTGCCACACAACAAAAAACCACAATGGAAATTAATTGCAGTAAGAAACAACATGGAAAAACCAAGCTAGAAATTACCTTGGGCACTAAACCATCCATACAATCCTCCCTGCAAGAGAAACGAGGTCATATGACCTGCGTGGAGCATAAAATGGACACCCAACAAAGAATAGAACAACCAATCATCCAAATGGAACCTCTATTCAAATAGATATAACTTCCACTTAGATGAATTGGAGGTTTGAACAATCAATTGCACCCTCAGGCAGAGAAAAATTGTAGACCAGCTGATAAAAAATGACCGTACATGTAAGGAAATGGTATTCTAGCAGAAATTGGCCTTTTTGCAAGTGAAATCGGCCTCTTAACAAAAACAATTATCCTACAAATGACTTTGATCAAAGCTCGGATCTGCAAAAGTAGGCAGTCATTTGCAAACATGCTAAATAGAATGATCATACAATAGAAAAATGACGCTCGTACAGAATGTATAGAACATAATCATGACCATTGGATTAGATAATTACAATGCATACTAAAGAAACACACTTTACCTGAAGACACATTAGACTAAGTTGATGATCCGGGATCTTTTCATCAATGTGACTTATTAAAGAATTGTATTAAATAAGCATAAACTAAAATGCACCATAAAGAAGGAAAGCTCAATGATAAAGATACATAAGCATCAGATCTAAACACAAAAACTTGACAATGGAGTTCGTCCTTGGTGGAATATGTCTCTAGGTCCTGCTCTCAAATGGGTAGGCCCTTTTATTAACTCAACAAAAGAATTTTGCAAAATACATAAGTATACCTCATTCTGGAGTTAAACTGCAGAAGCTTTGCTCATATCAGAAAACAAACAACACCGCTGATCTGAAAATAGAAGTCTGACTTGTTATGCTATGCAAGCACCCTCTACTTCATTAAAATAAACTTTACATGACCTTGCTTCATGTGTTAAAATATGCAAGATAAATTATGTGCCAAATTTATACATCTTCTGTTCAATGTTCATGTGTAAGGAAATGTTCTTTTAAATGGTTAAATAAGTGCTTTAAATAAACACTCAACAACATAAATTGCAGCGAATAAACCATCAAACTCACAACAATAACAAGATGATAAAGGAGTTCACCCCTCTCTGGGCTACATCTCCTTGAGCCTCCATCAATGGACTTGGCTCTCTGGGATTAATTTGTCAAAAATTMTTTTACAAGATKCTGCTCAACTCCAATGGAAATTCTGACTGTACCATTGGGATCAGAATACATAAAAACCCCAAAAATGACTAATAAAACTCTGAAAACGGATCATGGCTCATCCGAGTATGACCTCTTCTACATGTGGCCTTAAGCTTCCCTAAGCTTATTTGTGGAAAAAACACCTGTAAAAGTCCCCAAATGGATCTGAAACCTATCCCAAAGTGTTCAGAGCATAATAATTAGTCAAAAATGATTATTCAATCACATAAAACAAACATGGGCTCATCTGAGCATGACCTCAAACAATGAGGGCTTCAAGCTCCCTAGAGCTTCCTGAAACTTCAATGGTTAAAAACCTACAAAAGAAGTTTTCAAATGGATGTGAAAACAGTTCCAATGGATTCAGAACGTCCAAAAACCCCTAGCTGGTCTTTTACGACACCTCATTCGGCCAAAAAATGAAGAAGATAGGCCTCCTGCCATTCTCTTCCTTCAAGCTTGTTGTCTTTGGTTCGCCAAAACACACCTCTTGGCGTTCTCACCAAGAACACATTCCAAATTTGTGCTAAAACCTAGCACACATGCACAATTGCATAACCATGCAAACTCTAGGACAGTTATGGGCACACCTAGCCCCTAACCGCCAAACTCGTGGGCACATGGGTCCATGTGACCTCGCGTAAATACAAAAGGGCTAAATCTTAAACCCAACGGTTAAGCCTCCCGTGCATCGTTCAGCGCATGGTCATATGTATCATACCAAAACCACGGGCTAAAAAAAATCATTTGAAACACACGCGTGGTCTCCGTTTAACAAAGGTCATGTCGTAATATGTGCGCGACCATAGGTTTTACAAGGACCACCGTGTGGGCTAGTAGTAGCCCACACATTATCAAAGCGTTGAACCTTGGGGGAGGTCCGGGATTCGATCCCCACGTACTCCATAAATTTTAAACAATAACCAAAAACCAATAGCAGGGTGCCACGTGGCAGCCCATGACTGGGCCACGTGGCACCAAAACACTTGCCAAAATGATGCCACATGTCAAAAGACTATTCGTCCACATCTGCCAATAGATGATTGCCACGTCACCAACTGCCACCTCAGTGTACATCATGCCACATCATTTGTACGGCCTTTTCCATGTCATCGTACGACCTCTGCCACGTCAGCCTGTACGGGCTGTACGGACTGTACAGTCAACATAATTGTTTTACCTGTTTGGCAATTCAAACAGATCATGATATCTCTCTCATCCGACGTCCGTTTGAACCCAAACGAGTTGTGTTGGGTTCATAACAACGAGGGATATGCTCCCGTTCGATTTGAGGCAATTCCAAGAATGTTGATTTTTGAGCAAAATTTTGACCCCTGGTCTAGATTTTGATCAACCGCTAAATTTGTGGCATCGAATTACCCATAAATGAAAGTCTCCATGCCTCAATATGAGTCTAACACTTTTAGGCCCAAGATAAATCATGTCTCAGTTTTCATGCATGCAACCTGCAATAAATTCACAAAAGTCTGCCTCGAAAAATGTGCTTGGTTGTACCGTCACACACCCTGCGCCTCTCTCCCATGTGTTGGAAAATACCACTTTTTAAATTTAATGTTGGAAGGAGTTAACAACTTGGTCATTTTTCCCAATGGTTGGTGTAGTATTATTTAGGCATTTGGTTGGGGGAAGTCCCAAGGTCAAACCCGCGGGCCACCTCCCTTTGGCTTGTTTGTTGTAACTGTGGAACATTTGGATAGAACCTCTGCTAACTTTAGTGGCGGTGATATGTTTGGCAGATTGCTTATCGTAGCCAGCCGGATATGGCGAGATATGTATTAAATTGGTGGATTAGGGGGTTGGCACCAGCCAACCCGCCTTTTTTTGAAAAGTTCGGCTACTGGACCTCACTGTGCATTTTCCCACTGCCACGTGGCAACCCATGATTGGGCCACGTGGTGGCCTTTCATTGGCCCAATTCACCACACTACACAATCATGCCACGTCATCCCTGCTACATCATCTTTCCATGTCACATGTCGAGTGGTTTTATGGTCTACCACATGGCTATAAGGACTACCACGTGGCACTTTTCCATTGGTCCACGGACTGACAGTAAAACACCAAAAATGAGTGACATGTGGCAACCTTTGGTGCTGCCACATCATTATGTTGATGCAATCATGAAACATGTTTCCCTCTGCGTGTCCCACATACCTTGTACGGACACTGACGTCATCGGTACTGTTTTTGACGTCAGCAGTACGGATGTTGACTCATCCCTATTGACTGGGCTATGTTGAACAAAAAATTGACCATGAATATCTTTTGATCTGTAACTTTGTTTGACTAGTCGTTTACGCCATTGGAAAGCTTATGATGCACTCTTCGTGATGATGCCAATTTCACTAAGTTTTGAGGACTTTCAATTTTTTCGTTTTCTCTATCTGCTGAGGTCATTATGAGCTTCCTGAGGTGCGTCTACAAATTTTGAGTTATCCTTCGACTTCTCTTGATCCTTTTTGGATCACGCCTTCCCACTAAGAGATTTTTGGATCACCAAAATATTTCATCAATTAACAGATAAGTGAGGGAAGAGTTCCCTCACCTTGTCTTTCTCAATCCATTTTGCCTTGCTTGGATATGTTCCCTTTAATACCACTTGAGGATAATCAACATCACCCCTATGTGAAGTCCTCGTCCTTCTATCCAGGATGATATCTTCCTTCAACCCGTCCAAGTACTCAGGAGAAAACTCATCAACTAGAGGTATTGAAACTTCCTCACCCTGATCCATCATCATGGGAGGCTAAAAAAGTTTCAATTTTTCCACATTTACAACTAAGTAGATCTGCATATAAGGTGGAAGATATAAACAAAAAGCATTGGTGCCACTTTTCTCCAAAATAGTGAAGGGTCCATGTCAAATAGGCTTGAGTTTCTTGCCTTCAGCCTTCAACTGCTCCTTACTAATGTGAAGACATACCTGGTCTCCAACCTGGAACTGATGATCAACCCTGTGTTTGTCATGTCGAGCTTTATATTGTGCTTGAATCTTCTCCAACTGTTCCCTGACTGCTTGATGTACTTGTTGGATCCTTTGAATGAACTTACGGGCCCTATCTTCATTTTTTTCTTCATTGGAGTCGACATCTTTCCCATACATCAAGTCAAAAGGTACCTTATGCAAATACCCAAAACATGTCTCGAATGGAGAAAACTGAGTGGAGGAATGTAAGGTTCGATTGTAAGCATGTTGTACATAGGGTATATGTTCATCCTACAACTTGGGTTGCTTGTTGCAGTAGCCTCAAAGGAAAAGTACCATTGTTCAGTTAACAACCTATGTCTATCCGTCGGTCTGTGGTTGGAAAGTAGTGTTCCTCTTCAACTTGGTTTCCATCATTCTCCACAAGTTTTTCCAAAAATCTCCAAGGAATTCAGTATCTCGATCTGAGATGATGGATGTGGGTAATCCAAAGTGAACCCAAACGTACTGAAAGAAGAGATTAGTATTATGTTCAGTAGTGATCTGATTTTTACATGGCATCAAGATACACATCTTGTTAAACCTATCCACTACTACATACAAATAGTCATGACCTCTTTTCGACATTGGTAAACCCCCTACAAAATCCATGGAGATACTCTCCCATGGATGGAATGGAACAGGAAGTGATGAGTATAGCCCCAATTTTCTATTAATGGGCTTACAAGTAGAACACATCACACACCCCTTCACATATTTAGTTACAATTGCTTTCATATGAGGCCAGTAATAAAACCTTTGTAGATGAGCCATAGTTTTTCCTACCCCAAAATGCCTAGACACAAGATAAGTGTTAGCTTCTTGTATTACATGGACTCGTTCACTTGTAGGAATCCATATCTTTCCAAGATGGTAGAGTATTTTTCCCTGCAGACAATAGTTCTCTATCTGTGCACCATGGGTTAGTTTTTCAAATACCTCTTTAAAATATTCATCAACAGCAGATTGTTCCACATAGCTATCATGATATAAAGAAGCATTCTTCAAAATAATAGAAGCAACAATAGGAGGTCTAGAAATCATATCAGCTACCTTGTTACTTGTACCCTTTTTGTATTTGATTACCAAATGAAACAGTTGAAGAAAATCCATCCACCTATAATGCCGAGATTGTTGCAACTTGGTTTGTTCTTGGAGATACTGTAAGGGTTGATGATCTGTATGTATGGTTATTTCTTTCCCTAACAAGTAGTGCTTCCATTTCTTTACACTTTGAACTAATGCATACAACTCATTATCATATGTAGGATAGTTAACAACAACTTGGTTAAAAGTTTTAGAGTGGTAACAGATAGGCTTACGATATTGCATCAATAATGCACCCATGGCATATCCACTAGCATCTATATCGATCTCAAAAGGCTTCTGAAGATTTGATAGTTGTAATACTGGTGCGGTATTGATCTTTCCCTTGAAAGTGTCGAAGGATTTTTGTTTCTTTCCTCCCCACTGAAATTTTTTCTTCACACTGGTTAAGGCATGCAAAGGAGCTGCAATGAAAGATAAATTTGCTATCAATCTCCTCCAATATTTAACTACACCCAAGAAGCTCTGTGTTTTAGTTATAGTTGTGGGCTAAGGCCAATTTACAATTACATCAACCTTGGAAGGATCAATTTTCAATTGTCCTCCTCCTACAATATGACCTAAGTACACTAGTGCAGTCTTGTCAAATTCACATTTGGACAATTTTACATACAAATTTTCCCTTTGCAAAGTATCCAATACTTGTTTTACATGACGTACATGTTCATCCCACGTCCCACTAAATATAAGAATGTCATCTAAATACACAATTACAAAATCATCTAGAAATAGCCTGAATACATCATTCATCACACGCATGAAGGTTGTCGGAGCATTACAAATCCCAAATGGCATAACTAACCACTCAAACAATCCATGTTTGGTTTTAAAGGAAGTTTTCCATGCATCGTGTTCTGCAACCCTGATCTGATGGTATCCATTGCACAAATCCAACTTAGTGAAATAAACAACATTCTTTAATTGATCAAGTAAATCATCTATATGAGGAAGAGGGTATCAATTTTTCACTGTGATTTTGTTTAAGGCTCGATAATCGACACACATTATCCATGTGCCATCCTTCTTTGGCACCATCACGATCGGAGAACCACAAGGAGATGAATTGGGCCTGATGACCCCCTAATCCAATAAGCCTTGTACCTGCTTTTTTATTTCTGTCATCTCTACAACTGACATCCTGTACATGCCCAATTAGGAAGAGGAGAATCTTGTTGAAGATGTATTTCATGTTGGATTTCCCTCTTAGGAAGTAATCTATCTGGTTCATGAAAGATGTCATCATACTTAGAAAAAATATCAATTAATTCTTTCTTATGAGAAGGATGACATCCTTGGAAGGCGTCAGATGTTTCAGCATCCTTTTCTCTTACAACCATGAGTACATATCTCTTATCAGTGTTTATGAGTCTCTTCATTTGTCCTGCACTAACAAGTGTTGTGTTTACCTTCATGATGTGGGCTCTAACAATATATTGCACTCCCCCTTTAGTAAGGTGATATTTATTCTCATGACAAAAGAAGACTNTTATGTAGTGTACCCAAATTTTCCTCCCTTGACCATTGAGACACTAAATTCATCCTACATCTAATACATAATTAAACCAACCCACCGAACTAAGTTGGAGAAGAAATAATATAAATTATCGATACCTACTATGGTAGAAATTAAAGCAACAATAAGACATGTTTCCGTACAACTACATTATCATATAAATGTAGCTATGCATGCTCAAGTGTTAATTACATATACACATATGATCATAATATCCATTTAAATGCATAAGCTTCCTACTATATTAACAATTAAATTCACCACAAAAAAAATTGAACACATGTAATCCCAAAACTTAATGTAAAGATGCAAACTCATGCCCAATTAATAATTGAAATCAACCGTGTGGCCATTATAAATCATAATAGGGTATAAATGACAAGATAAGTACCAAATAATAGGATTAATTGAATAATTAATGAAGTGATTAGCAACAATTAAAGTAGTACTTATCTTCTCTAGGCTCCACCACCAACTGGCTACAAATGAGCATGTTTCCACCAGCCATAGGTACTCTATTTTATAGTACCCCTCCAAAATAGGGGCCAAGGATATGAGACCACAAGGGAGAATTCCTAATAATTTTCTTTGAACTCTCTTACAAAGCCCAAACCATATTTCCCAAACAAGGGAAATATCATTGTAATTTATAGCAACCCATTTCTAACCAGCCACACTTCCCCTCTTAGTCTTGCACAACACCGAGAAAAGAGTTCCCTTCTTGGGAAATCCCATTTCCCTCCAATGCTCTAGTATAGGCAAGGGAATCTCTTATATGTTGGTTACTATGGATTTTCGTCCGTCAACAATTGTTGTTACTTCCTCCAACATTCATAGGTAATTTTGGTTGTGGTTTTGGCATTTGTGTGACATCATTTTGGAGTAGTATGGTTAAGATAAAGGGCATACAGGACTCTAAAATCAAAGGAAAACTTAGGAATAATCATTGAGGAAGAATATTGCATGGATAAAAACTTAACTTAAGTATTTCCAAGAAACCAAGACAATGTGCCTTCTCAAGGAGAACGCATTTCATTCCAACATGACAATACGTCATTATACATAAGGTAAAGTTAAGAATATTGGGATAGGGTCAAGGAACCAAAAAAGAAAAATTGTCCCCCCTTTTGTTCCCCTTTGGTGGACTTATAGCCTTATATGCTCACTTGCAACCTTTTAATTTTTTTAATAATATATTCATGATGTGCCTATATACAAACCAAAATACATCACGAGAATGGTTATTCACCTAGTGAGTAGTTAGTTTATCTAGTCATTCTAAAAAATAAAGAAAATATTTCTAAACTTCTAACCAGGTTATCATTAAACATACACATTGTTTACCTCACATAATCTAGGGGTCAAAATCAAGGTATTATGCGTTCCTATTCTACGTTCTCCATTGGTTACTCATTATCCAAGCCTGTAAATGACCAAATCAATACTGCGAAGAGTGGCTTGAACACATACAATGAAAGATAAATAAGTTGTAGATGAGAATGGAGGCTAAAAAAGTTAGAAATCCTTCCCTCAATATTTATTGCTACTCATTCATTGTTCAAGAGCCTAAGATTTGTTCTTCTAGGTTATTCCCAAAAGGAAATCAACATATTGGACACGTTTATCCTATACTAAAGAGCAGTGGAAGGGAGGGACATTCCTAAGGGACAGTTGGAGAAGAGAAAGGAAAGATCGTCCCTTATGTTTTCTAGGGAACTGGAATAGAGTACCATCGCTAATTAATGGTTAGATGAGGTACATGGAATGCTCCATAATTAACATATTGGCTAAGACATGAGAGTAACTGGGTTGGCTTGAGTGATTTTTAATCATGTAGCTTGGTTTCTTCACTCGGTGGCCTCATAGCCCAACTTGTGGATGGCAGTTGCATTGGATGCTTACGGCTGGGTGGAAAATTTATTGTATGCATCCAAATTCTTTGACCATGTTTGGTTAAAATATAAGCGTTCTCTCTATGTTTATAAATATGCAATTAAGTTCTATTTATGTTACATAAATATGTGTTATGCATGCTGTGTGTGAATGTACTTAATAATAAATAGGCATTTTCTTTCCATGAATTATGTGATTCCATGTTTGATTATTCTGGTGTATTTGCCATCTATTTATGTACTAGTGAAAATAGTCTTTCAATGACAAAAAATTTAACGAATTGATTAGTGGCTTCTCATTCTAGAGCTGGGAGTGCATGGAAGTGGACACTACAACTATGCAAGTATCTAAAGATCATATTTACAACAGTCCAATGGTCCTTCCCTAAGTTTAACATATATCTTCTTAAAACTCTCATGACATGGACAATGTTTAATCCAGTACACATCATGTTGTACATCAAAATTCCAACAATACTTGCATAAAGAACTTAAAACATATCCACAACCTCTTCTGGGACTCTTCTAAGACGTTGTTTTATGAATAATTTTAAAACAATACTTGCATAAAGAACTTAAAACATATCCACAACCTCTTCTGGGACTCTTCTAAGACGTTGTTTTATGAATAATTTTAAGTAGAGAAAAATAAAATTATTAACATATTTACATTCCCGCATTCTAAACTTATTATATTTTATCTCAACATATTTTGTTTCATTCAACCATATCTATTTGCAAAAGATAAAGTAAGGCCATTCTCTACAATGATAAGAATACGAGCTTATTAAATCCCTCTCTTTCACATCTCATCATGAAGATATTTTGAAATTTGCAACCCAAAAAACATATATCTTGGCAATTCGTAAACATGGTACATCATACTAGCATTATAACTTCAATTCTAAACAATATATTGCCACGGGGAAGATTAATAAATATTATAATGGGCGTGATTGCGATCAATACTATCATAAGAGAACCAGATGCATTTTGGAAACAGTGTAAGAATCTTCCTTCAAACATACATCTTTTTACTAAAACACATATAAAATCCAAAATATGCTACAAAATTTGTGAAAACAAACACAATTCATATAAAATATTGTCATGGGGTACTTATCATACCATAATAATTGTGAAAACAAAGTCATAGAAACTATTATCATGGGGTTCTTATCATACCATGTTTGTGAAAACACCAAGTCATAGAAACTATTATCATTGGGTACTTATCATACCATAATGTAATGTTGGTGTGATAATGTCAATATTACATCATATTAAATGAAATGTGTTAGAAACTTTAATATACCATTTCATTAATTAAATTCTTATATGATATGATATAAGTATTTGTAATTTATATGTTTTCTTTTCATTAATTTATTAATTTTGATGAGATTCCTCAAATATAAATAACACATAAGACATATTATCTTATGACATATTCTCTTACATATTTTACTTGTAATTTGTGACATATGACATATTGTAGTTCGTGACATATGACATATTCTCTTACATGTTATGACAACATATTCTCTTACATATTATGACATCTCAGTGAAATTTATTTCACTGAGACTCATTACATTCCAAAACTCACAACACTTACATCACATTACAACCTTTTGTTACTAACCATAACCATTTTAAAATGATTATCCACTTTTAATAGATTTTGGAAGAAACTACAAATGGTTTTCGAGTGGCGTTTTAGCTAAACCCATCACCCATAATTTAAGGAAAGTTTTATTAAAAGAAACATTTTATGTCTCTTAAATATAGAATATTGAAGTTTAAAGGTTCACTTTTATGAGGGTGAGGTGGGGAATTAATAGAGAAAATGTACATTACTTGATATATAAAAAACAAACTTCTTATATAAATAATATCATTGTAAAAAAAATATAAAATATCTTTTAATTATTTTAATAAATTATTTAAGTGGAAATCAACATTAAATAAGAGGTTAAAAAAGGTTTACATAGATAATATCATTGTAAAAAATATAAAATATATTTTAATTGTTTAAACAAATTATCTAAGTGGAAATCAACATTAAGTAAGAGGCTAAGAAATGTTTACATAGAAAATGAAAGTGGCTTAAGAAATGCATAGATTGAAAATGAGAGTTTTACTTTGTAAAGATTTAGACATGAATCATGAATGATTTAAGGTAGAGATTTAGACATGAATGATGAATAGTTTAGGTTGAGAAGGAATGTATAATATGATTATGGTTTAGTTTAAGTTAAA